>OX411309.1:70055465-70317090 GCA_948150685.1 Rhaphigaster nebulosa
ATCTGGTATAGCTAAAAAGAATCACTTACAAAAACTCCAAACTTTCCAGTCCAATATATTACGACTCATTAAAAATGCATTTTAGTACGTGACTAACAAAACTCTATATACTGACTGACATATCAACATTCGACGAACATATAAGGACACTTTATGAACGATTTTATAATTACTTACACGGACATGTCAACATACTGATTCGAGATATGGCTACGGGCGACATGTCTCTGACTGATGAAAAGGTGCTGAATGAGATATCTCTTTTCTTAACTATAGCAGGTTAAAACCAAGGAAGAGGTATTACTGGATACTATCCTTCCTATTGCCTCACGTGTTATTGATTCCTATCTTATTAGCTCATTTGCAGATCGTCGTCCTGCTGTTGAAAGGAGAAAATTAATATTTTCAGAGAAAAAAGAAATGCATCGGCTTAAAAAGATACTGAAAAAAAAGTTAATGTGTATGATTATTTGAGCCAATGGGTAGTTGAATACGCTACATGAACCAACTTTCAGTCATTGACAATATTAAAAAGAAACAAAGTACATTAAAACACTGTGAAAACCTTTTTCGCTAATTGGATGAAATTTTTTAAATTAAATGTAGAAGGAACACAAAATTTAATAGCCGGGAGGTGTAATCTAAATGAAAATGAACTGCCAAGTCCGCCTTATTACAATTATTCAAATATGACTCCATACCAACCTGGCATTCTCAGAATATTGAATATTTTATAACCATTTGAATAATTTCAAGAAATATAATAACTCACAGATACCGACAAGCTGGAAACTAGAACATTAAGTAACGTAATTTTTAAGTAGTTGTTTCAGGTAACACAGTAAAACAGTATCATACCATTATATGAAATTTATGATAATTGAATTTGTTGATTCATGGTGTGTTGGCAAATTTATAGAATTGTTATAATTTTCTGGACCTTGTTGAAGAAAGAAATATTTGCTTCAATTTTATAGTAAATAAACCCGTAGATAAATCGTTCGATGGGTCGTAGACTCATTAGGGCTGTAAATTTTATATAGTTCTGCAAGAAACTGGTAAAGTTATGTCCGCACTGGTTGATTTTCTTTTTCGACATTGCTACCTAACACTCTCATTCCTTGAAAATTTTAATTCCTTTTATAAATCATTTCATTATCTCGTTATTATCACTACCTGTTTCATTCGTCCCAATTTTTTTCAACAAGTAATTCATTTGTATTCCGAAACTACCCCCAAACAATATATTGTTTGTTTTTTTATTTTTATTTTTATTGTACTAGGGATGATATTTTAGCCATTTTTATGTATAAAAAATAATGTTTTGTTTACAGTGTTTTATTCATTGGATAATTAATATATTTGGCACCAGGTTCTTTATAATTTTAATTAATCGAATTTATAAATTGATAAAAAAACTAAAAACAAAACAAAGCAATGTCCTAACTCGGCAAAAATACGATAACAAACAATTTCATTAGCAATATATTTAATGATACCTCGTCTCTTTGCTAAATTGTTTTAGACTATTTTTCTATGTCTATTTGGTCAGCATTCTTATAGCAGCTAACGTGAGATGAGGTATTTCTGGCTTGGATTTATGTGATCATATGTTTTTCAATACTGGTGCGTCGGCTAGTTAGTTATATGCTGTTGTTTGCGATTTTAATTCCATCAATTTCAGAGAGGAAAAACATTGCATGCTTCAAGATCCCTTTCCAGACGAATCGAAAGTTGAATTGCGAGGAACTTGTTTCATCTCGTTAATTAATAAATTAGATTTATTAAAATTAGAAAGTAACAACAAATATATAAATTATCTAATGACAATAACACTATTAGCAAACCTTAATGCTTTATATTTAAAAAAGGCTGAAGTATTATCTCAAGTAAAACAAAAAATATATTGTTTTGGGATAGTTTTGGAACACAAATGAATCATTTGTTTTAAAAAAAATTTGACTTATGAAATAGGTAGTGATAATAATGGGATAAAGAAATCATTTATAAAAGGAACTCAAATTTTCAAGGTTTGGTAGTGTCTGGTAGCCATGTCGAAAACGCTGTAATTCAATACGTCCCTACTGCTACTTTAAATAATAGTATTAAACTGAATTTAGTATGCCTTACTCCACAAGAGCAATACACTAACAACACTCGTCGGCTGCAAACAAAGCACTGATAAAAATGAATGGTGGAAAAACCAGAACAGACTTTTACCCTTCTTGTCATTAATACTTGTGCACATGTGAAGACATACTTATCTGAGAAGTCAGATAAGTACAATAACTTGGATATAGAGGAAAAAAAAAAATGCTCTTTTCACTGAATCCTCTATCATGTACAATTTCATCACCATCTTCAAAGATTGGTGGCCAACCATTAACTAGAAGACATCAAAGCCAATTGTAAGAGAATCCGAAGAAATATTTGCAATTTCCGAGTACAGAGAATTAAAATACGACGCCTCATTGCCATGACATACGATTACAGGGCTCCACAAGAACTCTCCTGCCAGAACGCATATGACGAACGAGTCGAAATAAATACAAAGGAGATTGCAGATGTCACAAAACTGACGAAATACATCACTGATCTATTCCTCGAAGTCAATCAAAGCATTGAAGAATATAATACTGCTGAACAGGAAGAAAACGAAGAAAACTAGCATAGAATATTTTTTTTTTGTGGAATCATTATAACATTTTCTAGATAACCACATTGGGTTTCAAATGTTTTAAAATAATTGTAAATATTATATTTATGGTAAATATTATTATTAATTATTACACTTAACATGACATAAAGCTTATCTTTTTCTTTGAATTTTGTTGAGAATAAAAACATTATAAGTCCAGCAAATTAATTTTTAGTGTCATGTGAAGTTCAAGTTCTTTTTAAACGCAAGTAAACATCGGACAATATTGATGGGACCTGAAAGTATTGTATCTGATGAGTTGAACAATCGTTAAAACCCATGGATAGTGATTCAGCGGATAACCAAACCTTTGATTGAAAATATCTCGAAAAGTTGATTTGGGACATGTACTGTTGTCATTCTCGTCGTTTCAATTGAGATATCGTAGATTTTTCGAAATTTTATGTTGTATTAAAAATATGATGCATG
This sequence comes from Rhaphigaster nebulosa, assembly GCA_948150685.1. Lineage (NCBI taxonomy): Eukaryota > Metazoa > Arthropoda > Insecta > Hemiptera > Pentatomidae > Rhaphigaster > Rhaphigaster nebulosa. Next base: position 70,058,593 of record OX411309.1, read on the forward strand.
CTAGAGAAAGATATTATAATCTACTTTTAATTAATGGATTTTTATCGTTATACCTTATATGTCTAATGGAAACTATGTATTAATAAATATTTAATGCGGAATGGAATGTAGTTGTAGATAATGGAATATAATATTGGTATTTAAATAAAATATTTGTATAAAAATATAGATAATGGAAGGATGGACACGATTTGAATATGTATTTTATTGTGATATCCTAACACCACTGCAGAATATTATATATTTAAAGTATAATCAATATTAATTCTATTCCGAGATCACGGCGAAGAACAGAAGATCAACATTGGCGGAAGACCTTCCAGGAAACGATGATTACAGACTCCATACTATACCAAATAATATGAAAATCATTATTTTTTAGAAGAGAAAAAAAATGCTGTATCCTTCTGTGCAATGGGATCACGATATCCATTGTCTGTTTTTGGTATTTTGTCTGGCCTTTTGACAAGAAGGGTTATTTCAAAAGAGTAGTTGGTTCTTTTGAGTTTTCCTGTTACGAATTATAATTTATATTAACAATACAAATAATTTTCTAAGGATCCTCACGAAGTACTTAGTCTAACAGAGTATGTTTACGCAAAATTTATTAGACTCAGCGATTCTTGATAGAAGACCAAACCTAAGTGGAAAGGAAACGAAATTGGCGGTTGGTGGGACTATAAGCGGGATATTAGTAGTACGTGTGAAATGGGATATAGGCGCATTAGTGGGTGCCGCGGCCAACCCGAGCGGAATAAAATCCCAAAGTCGCCCCTTCTCCCATACACCCTACTTCCAATCCTCCCTCAACCCTCATTGATAGCACCAACCTGGCCTACATATGCAGTTATTTTCTATTTGACCTTTTCGCTACCTCTAGAGAGGATCAGAAATATCGGATTCCTTTCAATATAACGTGGATATGCTAAAGCTGTTTGTAAATTTCCTTGATGTACATCTGAAAAATATTTATTTCCTGTAGCGTTGGTTTTCTAGTTTATGGTTGACGGTCCCTATTCAATCCAATATAAAATATTAATAATAATCACACAATTATTATCGAAAAATTAATTACCACGTTTCAGGCGCATTTGATAGCTAACTTTTGTGAATTTACCTCATCCTGCTTTATCTTGAAGGAAGTACGTTTTCAAAATCTTTTCCAAATGCCATCAATTTGTTTAGGCGAGAATCGTCAACGAAATGATAATTATCATAATCTTCTGGATAACCCTCGTTGGGTCGTCGTAAAATATACACAGAGTAATTACCAACGTTGACGTGTTTATAATATTTTTGCTACATTTTATATATCTGATTGTAAAACACATATTTTTCTTAATTTAAATTACTGATGTCTAATTGAATAATTTACGACAGCTACACCAGAAACCTTTCAACGGACTATGGGAGCTTATGCAGGCACACAAAGAATCTTACAAAACATCCTTTTTTTACCACCTCACAGAAATTAATATGGTTCATGGGCCGTTTCAGATATCGAAAAATCTTAGCTCTTTACCAATTAACTTTCTTCTGTTATTACACCACTTACTGATTTCATTAATACTGAACAAGAAAGACATGTACTCAACACTTTAGATATTCCATTATAATTGGCATTACATTCACCTCGCTTTATTTCGAGACATTTTTCATGCATGCGAAAGACACAACTCACATGCACGGTAACACACGTAAAAGGCTGAAAAGATGTACTCTCTTTCATGCTTCTTATGACATATTACCCAAACAACCTCAATTAAAATAGTGAAGACTCAAAAAGAATTGGATGAGAGACTTTTTAGTCTTTTTAATTAACTGATGCTCAGGAGGAATCGCTGTCGGGTGCTATCTCATCATCTATATCCAAAAGTACATTCGAATAAATGTTCGTCAAACAATACGTTTTCTAACATGTATAATGTTTAACATTTTCAACTAGCTCAACATATCATATACTGGTATCGGTATGTAGATGACATTATATGCCTATGGTATGGTACGACAAGACAAATAAATAATTTTTTTCTAAAAAGAAATAAACGAAATTCACCCCTGGATTAAATTCACAGTAGAACTAGAACAAATAAAACCTTAAACATTTTAGATTTATAAATCTCAGTAAAAAATAAACACCAAGAATTTGGAATTAACCGGAAACCTACCCACACGGATGCCGTTATAAACAATGAAGCTAGGAGACCGATAGCACATAAACTCGCAGCCTTTAATAGCATGACTTACCGTCTTTTGAACGTACCATTAAATGAAAAGAACTATAATAAAGAAATTGAAATAATATGTTCCATAGCAAAAAATAACGGGTAAAATAAAACCACTATCAATCATATTTAAAAAAAAAAACAAATACAAAAAAATACAATAAATGATATCTATTCAACAACCCCCCCCAAGATAGGCCCATCCCGAAACATTATGTTTTGATTCCATATTACAACCCTATATCCACCAAAGTCGGAAATGAATTGAAAAAACTAGGATTACACTCTGCATTTAAAATAAAAAAAACCCTATCTTCATATTTCTCTTCTCCTAATGACAAAATAGATCCTTTCCAAAAAATCGGAGTATATGAACTAAATTGTAATGATTGTGCAGCCAAATACACGGCAAAAACTGGAAGATCGCTAAATCAGAGATTAAAGGAACTTACGCGTGCATATAATAATATGACAGAGAATTCCAACTTTCCAATTCATTTAAGTGAAAAAAAACTATAAATTCATCAAAGACTCAGGAGTTAAATTAATACATCACGTTGAAAACAGCCTCAAATTAAATATACATGAAGCACTATAAATAATAAAATCCTTCAAATCCAATCCAGATTTTTGCTTAAATGACCAAATAAATATCTCCAATAGTCCAATCTTGAATTCATTCCCATCTATAGCAGAAAAACCAATTACTCACCGGCATTACTGGAAAAACCGCGACCCTTAAACCATTTACCTATAAACGTCCTACCTACCTTTCTTTCATTGTCAGTTTAGTGCTATAAGAAACCAGTACAAACTTTTCTGTTTGATATAATCTATTTAAACCTTGGTGAGTACCAACATGTATTTGGTTTCTTGTTTTAATTAAATTCATTATTCATAAATGTTTTATAATACTGATTTATATTACATCTAATTTAATATGTATAATAATATCAAACTGCATTTTGAATTGATTATCTTTGAATTTTTTTATATGTTTTTAGAACTCGGAGATTCGGAAATAGTTTTCAATAAAACAAAATTTTAGAAATGGCAAATAATTTATCAATCCTTAATTAGATTGATCCTTCTATACCATCATGCGAATGTCAACTGACAATGAATATTATTTTCATATTCCAAAGAATGACTGCTACATCCATAAATCACTACACGACCTACGTGATGAAAATTTGAAGGACCCAGAGAGCCCTCGGGATGTGTGACCATGTAGTTATCGACTTTCGGCTAAGTCCCTTGATCCCATTATAGGAGCTTTGTTCGGCTCATGGAGTCTTAATTTGGGATGTCTTCTCGGTACCCGATGACGGGTCGTCTCTGATGGCTGTTCCAATATAGTCTTTGGCCCAGTATGCTATATTATTTTTTTTTAAAATGTCTGTTTGAAGCCTGAGTATCTTAGAAAAAATATTTGCACTATCCGTGTTAACAATAAAAAAAAAAACACATTTTAAACACAATTGTACGAGTACTTTTACGCAACACCTAAATTTAGTTTTAAACTGAAGTATAATAAGCCAGTAGAGGCTAAGTGAATGCCTACACTGCGGACGGTCACCCACTAGATCCGTTTTCAAACAAATGATCTTCGGGCCATTTGAGCCGTCCGACATTTCAATCCCATCGAGGAGGGATTGCCCGGTCCCGTTCAGCCGAACAGTGCAAAACAGGTTAGATGCGTTTTGAGTTAGATACTTTTTCGACTAGTTTCACCCGATGCAAGTTAACAAAAAAGAGCTTACAGCTCAATAATATATTATAGCTCAATTTAATCAGTTTAATAAATAGTATATTTAATTTTAAAATATACTTTTTTAAATAATTTTCAATTGTTGACCTTCCATATTATATGTTTAGCTTTAATCAATTTGTCTTGAGGTCTATTAAAAAACTTATTTAATAAAAAAGTTTTTTCTATTTATTTTAGACGTTTCGGGGATACTTTTTCCTCCTCTTCAGCATCTAAATAATATCCCAAAATATTGGGTTTATCACTTAACTAGTTACTCAAATAAGACTTGATCAATGAATGATTTCATTCATATAGAAAAAATAGAGAATTAATTATTTTCTTTCTAATACACTTTAATTAAATTTTTTATTAATCGATATACCTACAGCCTATACAAACGATATACTGTGTTATCTTGCTATTAATGTTTTAATGGGATGCTATTTGAGCCAATTTAACTCTTTAATTGAACCAATTTAAAATCTTTTATTGAATAAACATTTTTTATTCCGACTTATTTTATTACATAATAAAATTATCTTGATTTTTTAAGAAGTGAGTATATCTGCCCTTTCAGCTCAAATAATGTCCATTGCATAATAATCATCCAGTGCCTTTACATATTCAGTTTTATCTTTTTGTTATTTAGAAACTCATACATCATGAGCCATATGTCATGCCTTAATAGAAGAGCATGTCAATTTTCCTGCATTTACAATCTCCTTCTTCTATTAGTCTATTCATTATAACTTCTTCCACGCCGTCAAACCAATGTTTCATCAGATGACCTTTCTTTCTTTTTCATTCCGGTCTCCATTTTAAAATTCTTTAATCCCAACGTCACTCTTCCAACCTTATTCTACATTCAAATAATTTAAACTTCATGGTTTCAATGTAAGGTTTATTGTTTATTTAATTTAATTTATGTTTGAATTTTGAACTTAAATCAGCCTCAATTTTATCTCATATTTCCGATTCCGTAAAGCTCTTGTAAAACAAATAATTACAGAGAGAAGGCCCCTTTAAATGTGTCTTTAGTGAGCTTATGATGTTTAGAGGGATAAATCTTCTCAAGTGATAGGAATATAAACGTGAAAATTTAATTATTTTCATGTCAATAACTGTAAATGATTGCACTGAGATCCTCACTTTATCACGTCCTGAAATAAGCATCACGACTTTGCAAAGTCAGGCGTATAAGTATATTAAATGACTACTTCACAAAATGAGATAGGGTCTAAAAAAGTTTACCTGTCGCAATAATATTTCATTAACAACTGGGTGATTCTTCTTATAATTTTTTCTTTTTTTTAAATGCAGGAAAGTGAAAAAAAGGAGATAAAAGGGAAGAGATATTGTGCTTTTTTTTGGATAAGCTTTTAGAGACATAGCGGTGTGTCCGAAATGGCCTGGGAAATGAGAGGGAAATTGCGAAAATAACCACAGATGAATCTTTATTATGACAGCCGACAAGGAAGGAATATTCATGACGGCCATATAGGACGTTGGGGTGTGTTGTCCTTCAAACAGCGTGGGGGAACCAGCGGGCCGTGCAGCAATATGTCTCCCCAGTCACTTGAGTTGAGGCCCTTTGTAGAGAACAGTCAGGAAATAAGAAGTGTATTGCTGGCAATATTGCATATATTTCCAATATTGATATATGGAAGTATGGTTCAAAGTATGGTTCAAAACTTCAGGTCTAGTTCTTATATAAGGTTGAACCACCTTAAGAATTAACCACTTCAAGCACATTAAGTTGACTAAATTGACTAGGCAAATTATCTAACATTTTTACTTTTAAGAAATTTATGAAATAAGCAATTAAATATTTTCTGCACAGTTGGTTATGCTTGGCATGTTGGGCATGCTATAGAAAATTATCCAACTGTACCCTCTTTTAATATAAAATAAATTTTATAAATTTATTATTCATAATGCAAATATTAGTAAAATAATATTTATTATAATATTTACATTATAAAATAATTTGTTTTTTAGGTATAAAAGTATATATAGAAAGTGAAATATACAATTAATATTTATTTAAAATATTTTAAAATCTACATCAAAGCCGTTGGCAATTGATATTCTACTTATCATTTTATTCATTTTCTACTTTTTCAAGCTCTTTCAGACATTTTACCCACTAATTAGCACTAGTACAACATCTAATATTAGCGTTTGACACTAACAAACCCGAATACTCAAATAAATTATACGTATGAAAATAAAATATAGTTTGAACTAAAAAAAAAATAAAACCATTAAATTTAAAAAAACAACATTTTAAAATTGCAGTAAAATTTGTGAATTGATAGTTCATAAATCATTGATATTTGAATGATAAAGTAATTTATGTATTTGCATGAATATTAAATAATACTATACGATAATAGAAATTATTCAACTTGTTAAATAATAATTGGTTTTTGAAAAGAAAAAAAAGTATTTCTAAAATATTCATAAAAATTTGGTGCGGTGCACGGATCACACAACTTTCCCTTACCCTCCTATAACAATTATCTTTTTAACATAATTTTAAATAGTTCACATGAACAATACTTGAAATAAATTCTGCAGCATTCACTGCTTCGCATCTTCTCTCACATAACTACCTACAATAAAATAGTTTTTTAAACAATTTTAGCACAATTCTGTGCACTACCTATATATTTTAGGTGTGTCAAGCTGGAACTATATTTAAAAAGTTTCGGTTTAGTTTCAATAGAAACATTTTTTTTCCATCAAATATTATAAAAGTAGAAATTATTAAGTTAGTTTCTACTTTTGTATTCTTACGTTACATTATTACATAGCGTATTGTTGACAACAGAATGGCGGATTGGTAGGAGGAGGTTCCGTTGATTCCGTCTCCTTCGGATGCGCTCAGTTATCCATCTAGGATGTTGTTATTTTTCATCTCCTAATTACATAGGTGTATCTTTGCTAATTCCAGTCCAATTTCCTTTTTTTATTTTACAGAATTTAATCATCTTTCATATGATTTCATACATAATTTACCACTATACTTACTTTTGGAGTTATGAGCAAATCAAATTTCCTTTTCGCTAAACTATTTTCCTGCATTTTCTCGTTGATATACTGCATACATGAAAAGTTAAAGGGCTTTAAGGAGAAAACATTAGGCAAGTTTCATCAAAATCGTTATAGCCGTTTACGAGAAAATTATAAAATCCATGATATAATTGCCATTTCCTGTTAGTCCGATTTGCTAATACTGGTGCGATTTCGAAGATTTCTTTTTGTATTTTAGAGAATTCAATCGTCTTTCGTATGATTTACAATAAAATGCGTACATTTTAAGGTAAGCGCAAATAAAATATTCTTTTCATCATTACTTTTTTCCCTGCTTTTTCTTCGGTGATGTACTACATACATGAAAAGTTAAAGGGCTTTATGCAGAAAAATTTAGGCTAGTTTCATCGAAATCGTTGGAGCAGTTTTTGAGAAAATTGTAAAAAGTGTAAAATTGATTATAATAAATGGCACTTCCGGCTAGTCGACTTTGACAAAAATGTTGCTGTAACATACCATGAATATGTACAGCTACTATGAATATGTACAGCTATATGTATATGTATAGGTGCCTTAAATACCTAGTTTCAGTTTCGTACGATGTTTCGTTTTTGAGCTAGGCTGTTCACATACACACAGACACACGGACTAGAAAACAGACTTCCGTTGAAAACACGAATTAGAAAATTTTCAAGATAGCAATGCTTCTCCTTACTATATATATATATATATATATATATATATATATATATATATATATATATATATATGATATATATGAAATATATTTCATATATAGGTAAGGGGAAGTTCAGGATTCTTGAATGAAAAGCTAGATAGAGTGACGGAAGTGAGACGAAAATTAGCAATATACAGTCCTAGATGGTGTTATATGAGGAATTTAGGATCCCCGACACGAACGCACGATTACGTCTCCTGTGTTGTAGATGAATAGAGAACGCACACATACGCCTATTCAACACATGGTTAAGTAATATTTGGCGATGAAAATAGTTTTTATTCCTTAAAAAAAACTTAATGTGAAAGTCTCATATTAATTTCGTGGAAATATATAGTTTTTTATCATTGCAGTTGTTCGGAAGCACGTCTACCACATATATAAGGTTCAGATAGATCATGCATTTTTAAGGATGCATTTAGTTGTAGTTTGTGCAGATTTTTTTAAATAATTAATAAAAACTAATCAATGATAAGTTGGCATGTTCGTCAAAATGAGAAAACAACTGAAAAGGTGTTTGATAAGAGATCTCCATTCCTGAATTACGGGAACTGAATTAAGTTCGGGAAAAGGTGCTGGGTCTTTTCCTGTGCCTAAAGAAACATAGTAATATTAATATCAAATTCGCTAATTGCTACTATTCGTCTATAAAAGGTGTTAATAAAAGATTTAATTGAAAAAACAAATTACAAGTTCTTAATAATCTTCAATTCAATTCAATATGAGATGAAGTTAGAAGTTTCCTCCCTCGAAATCAATGCACATAAATATCAACTGTAATCTCATTTTATAACAATAATTACTTGATTGACATTTGCTATTATCATATTATTAAAGCTTTTAATATCCATTAATTTGTAAAATCGAATTTTGATAGGATTAATCCATTGGATTAGGCTGCTATGATGGAAGTAATAACCGAAGATATATATTTTAGCGGAACAGGTAAAATAGCGGTTTATTAACGGGCTGCGATAAAAAAAGAAAGAAAGGGGAAGAGCCAAAGCCCGGCTTATCAATATTTATGATGTAGAAAGCCCTGGTGTAATATTGAAAACCTTTTCGCTGATAGCCAGATAAGAGGCGGAATATTTACACGCTGGCTAAGAGAGCATCTTCTCCGGCTTATACTCAGCGTGTCTTATCTGCAACCGAGAAGTCATCTGCTTCTCTCATATCTTCAATGATAAAATTTAATAAAAAGAACCTTGTTCGAAAGCATGTTTCAGGTGGTTGGTTGTTCCTGAATTAGAATGCTAAGATTGGTATTCTTGTCCAATAGGAAACAAGAATCTAATAACACTTGGGAAATTCGATTTATTGAATTGATTCGTACCGCGTTGTGAAAAGTTCTCTAGTTTATGATTAACAGTAAAATTGATATATAGTAGATTCCAACTTGTCCGGAGGGCGAAAACATCCGAAACGATTCTTTTAGGTTTCGCAGTTAGGTTTCTGATAGTTTTCGCAGTCCGTCTTATCTCCTTTTTTGTGAATAGGACAGATTACTGCCTTAATCCACTCTGGGAACATTATTTCCTCTTTCCAAATGTCAAGAATTAGATTGTTTAAGGCTTTCTTTAGGGCTTCTCCACCGTATGTAAGAAGCTCTGACTCCATGCTATCAGATCCAGGTGATTTTCTATTTTTTAATTTACTGATAGCTTCCTCCACTTCATCCTCGTCTGGTCTGTCTGAGTCCTCCACAAGGCTTAGCTTATTCTGCTCTGATGTGAGTGCTTCTCGTCTCAAAACTTTAAAACATCTCACCCATCTCTTCAGGATTTGATCTCTTTGAGTAAGGAAGGTTCCATCTTCATTTTTACAGCAGGAGATCTTGGACTTGAAACCAGAATTTACTTCATTTACTCGTTGAAAAAATGATCGAATTTCATTTGAGCTTCTGAGAGCCTCTACATCTTCCATCTTCTAATTCTCCCAGGCTCTTTTCTTCTTTTGGTGAACCCTTTTTTCGACTCATTTTGCCTCCCTGTAGGCAGACAAATGCCCAGTGCATATCCGGATCATTTTCTGATTTGCCCCATTTTTGTTATACCTCAGTAGTTGGTATTCATCATCAAACAATGGCCATCTATTTACTTAAGCCTTGTGTCGATGTCATCATATCGGTGAATATGAAAATTATATTTTTCGTAAATATTCGGAGGCGGGGATATATCTATCTGATCTCCCCCTCTCTTCCTGCGTAGACCGCTGCTATAGGTAACAATTATCCAGCACGAGGACTGAGTCAACTGGAAATGGAGGTAACTGCTTTCTATTGCTCTCATTTTATTATATATATATATATATATATATATATATATATATATATATATATATATATATATATATATATATATATGTATATATATATACATATATATATATGTATATATATATATATATATATATATATATATATATATATATATATATATATATATATATATATATATATATATATATATTGATTTTTAAGTGCTAAGCATACCTAGTGACGTTCAATAGTAAAAATTATTACTTGACTTTATCTATGAAGAGGTCGAGAATCCCCTCGATTTATTTTCATCATTAATATTTATATATTAGTTATAATAATATTATAATTATTATAACAATAATATTTTCGCTCGATTTTCATTAATAATCTATGATCTCAAAAATCTCTTACTTTTGGCTTCGTTCTAATACGAATTCTGATAAACAAATACGAAATTATATCATATAATCTCAGAATAAATTCGTGATTTTATTTAGGGGTGGACGCTGTACCTAAGGACAGTTGTACCTATGGACAGTTCATTTTAAAATTTAAAGACAGGAGGGAACGCCGGGTGGTGTTTCCTAATGGATGTTAACTGGTGGTACTGGCAGGCTCTTAGAAGAATCAATGGAAGGTAATATGGCATTTTTACTCTTTTCTGAGGGCTAAAGTAAAAAGAAATGCGCCTCACCTTTATATTTTTTTCTGTTCTTCTATTATTTTTAAGATTATTTGTCACAATCCTAGATCAATATCAGCTTCCAAGATTTGTTTTTTATTTTAAAGCCATCGAAATGATGACCTATCGGTTGCTATTTCCATTTAGAAAATTAAATGGCTTAGGTTTTAGCTTAGGACATAGGTGATGTATATGGACTCATCTCGTTTGTCAATCAAAGTTTTTAACATTTTATGCAAATCTTGCCAGATCCAATTTCATTTAACGAGCTCCACGAATTTATTTTATTTATATTATAAGTTAAAATGCTAATTTATGTACATCAATTTTTGTCTTTTTTTTATATGCATGTATATTTATTTCTAAAACGTTTATAAGTCATTAAACTGTTTATTTACAACCTTTGTGTGTTTTAATTCCTGAAAACTGCAATATCAATCATATTTCAGCAGTCAGATCTAAATATACCCATATGTATATCCAAATATGTCCTATGTATATCCATATTGATGTACCAATTTATTTATTAAATACATGGTCTGTAACCTTGGAAATTATTCCCAAAGACTGAGAAAAATAAAAATATAAATTTCGTCGTCAGATACAACTGTCTCCCCTACTTTATTAGGGGATGAATTATTATTTTTTTCTAAATTTAACAATTAATGTTTTCCTTAATTTTAAATACATACCTATGTACCAATCTAAATTGGATCGCATCTTATATTTTTAAAAACATACTCATAATTCGTACTTAATAAGAATTACATAAAATTCATAATAGTGAGGCATATGTATTTGTTGGAAAAGTAAATCCTAAAGGACAATCTATGGACAGTTCTTCTAAAATAGGAATTGAAATTTTTTGTTTAAGTTTACCCTTCCTCCATTATGTTTTGTTTCGAATACGTATTTAGACTAAAAATTCAGTTTAGTAGTCTCTTGTAGTGTAAACTCCATCTTTTTTCTCATTTTTTTATTTGATTATCATTTAAAAAAATATTTGTTTTCCCGTGATTTGACATAATAAATTAAGTGAAAACTGACGACCTATCTGATAAAAGGAAGCGGAAACCTCTAGCAAACAAACAGTTTTTTGTTTGTTTCATTTGTGGCATGAAACATAGCTGATCATTTAAACCATGATTTTTAGGGTTCCATTGGAGCCTGACAAGACAAAATCATAAAAAGCGGTTCTATTTTACAGTAATAAACGGAGCTCATATATTAAACATATGAAATGGAACCCCATGGACTTGAGTTAAACAAAATAAAAATTTAAATGATGATAGTATAACTTTAAACGGCTTATCACGGTTCTAGTTCAGTATGGACTTAACGAACTTTTAGTTGGGTTTTCATCAAAATTCAGCCTAACGACAGATGAAGACTAGGACAAATTGGTAGACTACGGCCGCATATGGACACTATCGACCGGTGGACAGATATTGAAGGCCATAAACATTCACAGCGACGGACACCGTAAATATCTGGGCCCTAGCAGACTGGTTTTATTGGTCTGCTCCCTCCGTCATCGCCTAGTAAATCAGTAAGGGCAGCGTTACAGTTACTGAGACCTAAGTAGTAACTGCCAGTCACATTATATTGGTAGCCTGAGCAAATTTAGTATAACAACAATAAACAAAAAAAAAATAATAGGACTTAAGGGATAATTTTTGTTTGTTTAACTATTTTAATTGGGTAATATTACATTCCATTTCAGAAAGTACAATGGTGATACTGATCAAAGAGTCCATTCATACCATATTTACACAAATTCAAAAAAAATATAATATTAATAATAATGAAAGGCATAAATAGGAAAAAAAACTTATATAATATTCAATTAACATTAACATCTTAAACGCACGTATCGTTATATACACTATTTACAATCAGCTAGGAGAATAAATGAATGCATCGAATCGAATCGTTATTTTGACGGACTTTCTATACACATAAGCACATTACATTTATGGTCGCAGATGGTCGCAACTATTTTGACTGTTAATTAGTCTTTAAATATTAATAGAAGTCCTGAGTTTAATTTAAAATCAAATTTCTACCTGCATTCGTATCATACGTCTGAGTAAATTACAAAAATATTAAGCCATACAGAAGTCTAGGCCTTAAAATAGATTAAAATACACATTGTCAATGATAATCTTTAGTTTATTTTTTCGGCTATATTTTCATATAAAAAATATTTTATTTGCTTTCTGTAGATATTTTCTAATAATAGTGTAAAGCGAAGAAGCAATAAAATCCGATGAAAAATAACGAAGCTACGGAATTATGTTCAAATAATCGACTTTGGAACCTCTGTGCGGCTCCACAGCAGATTCGAGGCTGCTAAGGTGGAGCCTTAACACTCTCGGCCAACAGGACGTCTGCCGTACGCGAATTTCTCTGAGACTAGTGGGCTAACTATTTTTCAGATTGGGTACCGAAGTTACGGGACATTCCAGAACTCGACATTACTATGGCGGCCGATTAGAGATTTCTAATTATGGTGGTATTTCGTCCAACGATCTAAAGTGTTTTGGAACAATTTTATAAAAGCTAATAACAAAATATAAAAAAAACTAATAATTCTTGTAACATCCATCTATTTGGAAATAATAAACGTTTCTATTGTAGCAAAATATTTTTTAACTTAGCCATATTTTGTAAACTATAATATTTTAACTAAATTAAAAGTATTTATAAGTCTGAGAAAGGGAAACCAACGAGTTTAAAGTGTTTTACAACATTCATCATTTTATGAAAAACTGAGATACACTTTAAATATACAAGTGGAGTTATTGGGTATGAAAACAAGGTTGTTAATAGTTCCATGGTTTTAATAACTTTAAACAATTTAAATTCTGTTATGGCGAATACTATAAATAAAAATATATAATGAATTTATAAATAAATTATTTAGCTCTATCGATATTAGCGCTCTACTATTCATAGATTAAATATGAACTAAGTAACGATCAAAATAAATAATGATTTTTTTTCAACTATGGATTTAAAAAAATGGATTTTAATTAGTTACAAATCATTAAAATGATATTACAGTGATTAATTTGTCAATGTAATATAAATAAAAAATATCAATAAATAAATGAAACATCCTATTTTAATATATTGCAAGCTATACACTCACAAACTTGACAATTAAAATTTTATTGAATTTATAATATTATTGAATATTATAAATTTCATAAAAAAGGAAGTGCAAGCGAATGTGGGAACTATAGACCTATCTGCATATCTCAGTTTGTATACAGGCTATACACTTAAATATTAGAAAAGAAACTGAGGATGCTTGTAGAGAAGGATTTGGAAGAGGAGCAATGTGCATTCCGACCACAACGCCAAACCCAAGATCTCATTTACTCTCTGAGAACTATCATAGACAAGTCTTGAGATCGAGATAAGAGTGTCTTCTTGGCATTCCTAGACCTGAAGGCTGCCTTTGACTCTGTTCCTAGACAAGAATTATGGAATGCCCTCCGCCAAGAATATCCCACAAGGATTAATAGATGCTGTCAAATCCACATAACATAGCTCCCAAGGGTATAATTAGAATTAACGGAAGAGAATCGCATATATTTGGCACGAAGAAAGGTGTGAAGCAAGTAGATAGCTTAAGTCCTCACTTATTCATTATATACATGGACGAAATTTTGAAGATGTGCAAACGAAGGACAGCTCTACTGTTGCCTACTGTAGGCAAATGGAATATGAGAACAATTCTGGCGCAAGTGATGGTGTTTGCAGATGATATTGTTCTCATAGCGGATTCAGAAGCACGACTGCAGCAGGCAGTAATGGAATGAGAGGCGGAGCTGGAAAAGCAATGCAGAGAACAGGAAGTTGTTGAAATACGCTGCAAAGATGAAGCAATGAAAATGGTGGATGATTTCACTTACCTAGGGCAGTGATATGCAGAAATGAGAGGTTGGACAAGGTGGTCTCCAATAGAATAAAGAAGGCAAATTCTATTTACTACCACCTGTAACACAGTAATAGGTAAAACGGAGGTAGAGAAAAATGTTAAAATACACATTTTTAAAGCCGTTTACCTGCCTACCCTATTATATGGAAGTGAAAGCTGGATACCTCTAGACAAGCATTTAGCAGAATAACAACTGCTGAAATGAAATATCTCCGAAGCGTAGCTGGTCGAACAAGGAGAGATCGCATTAAAAACGAACGGACATGAGAAGATCTCGGAGTTGCTTCTTTCAAGGATACCATTGAAAAAAGACAACTTCGATGGTTTGGTCACCTTTGCCGGATGGATGAGAACCGTGACCCTCGAAAATTCTTTGAAGCCATACCCATGGGAAAACGCCTATGAGGGCGACCTAGAATGCAATGGATTGAACACATTTCTAGAATAGGCCAGAAGAGAGGTATTCACATAATATCATTATGATTATTATTATTCATTACTCACTAAACCGATTAGTCTTTTTTTCTTGAGAAAACTGATTAGAAACTTTTGTCTGTATTGGATAGAAATTTCTAAACAGTCTATTCTATAAACAATATCCGTAAATTATTTGGGTCTATTGAAGGTCAGTAAAAGTTAAATAAGTCTAAAATCCAAACGATGTAACATTATACCGTTTAGATATGGGTATTTGAAAGCCTTAGAGGAAGGGATGGAATTCGTCTTACTCCTTTTAAGTGGCCTATTTCAATGCCTTTGTTATGCTGCACATGTTCCCTTCAATAATATTCTCAATTTGTTAAAATTCATTTTTTTTAAACAATTCTTAACATTGAATAGTACGTGTATTTTGCTGATGAATTCAGATTAAAAAAAAAATGATCCAATCTAAAAATAAAATTATTTTAAATTCAAAAATTATTATAAAAGTTTATAAAATGAAGCGATCATAGTCCACACCTATCATCATCTACTTAGCGATGCCTTCCGGAAGGTTAAATCTTAAACAAACTACAGGAACTTTCCGCTTCTGTAGAAAATATTATCGAGATAAAACTTCGATTAAACTTCATTTTGCCGTTCCAAAACTGATCCCAAAGTTTTAACATTCGATCCGAAACTTCCATGATAGAGAACACAAACCTTTCATAAATGTTGTTTTAAAAATTAAAAAATTAATATAACATAATTAAATTATATTAACAAACCTTATTTAATAAATGAAATTACTTAGTAACGAAAAATTGTTGTTTCGAATTGCTACGTGTATTAATTTTTAATAAGGTGCACGTGTCGCAAAAAAACAAAACAAATGAGACGATTAGTTTCAAAACCGTCTCAATCCATTTTCAAAAATTTTACTGGGGGTACCAAATACAAATGATTGTGCCGCTTTTGGTCTAGGTAAGCCCTGAAACGATTTTGGCCAATGCGGGTTTGCTAGGTGATATGTAATGATAATTTTATGATTATACATCATGATAAGTACATTGAAACCTGTTGATGAAGAAAAAAATCTGGTGCTGTGCGCGCATCAAACAACTTTCCCTTACCGTCCTAAAATAATATTTTTAATATAATTTTAAAGAGTTCACATAAACACTGCTTCTAATAAACTCAGCAGCATTCACTTCTTCACATTTCTCCCACTTAAGTACAATAAAACAGTTTTTTAAACAATTTTAGTACAAGAATTCTGTACACTATCTATATATTTTAACGTTAAAATATATTAACGTTGTCAAGTTGCAAATATATTTTAAAAGTTTCAGTTTAGTTTCCATGGAAATATTTTCTTTTCATTAAATAATGTGAAAGTAGAAATTATTAAGTTAATTTCAGCTTTTGTATTCTTAAATTACTTTATTACAGAGCGTATTGTTTACAACAGATTGGTGGATTAGTGGGAGGAGGTTCGGTAGCATCCGTCTCCTTTCGGATGCACTCGGTTATCCATTTAGGGTCTTGTGCTTTTCATAAAATACACTGTATCTTTGCTAATATTGATCCGATTTTTATGATTCTTTATTGTTTTTTAGATAATTTAATTACCTTTCATATAATTCTATACATATTTTACCGTAAAATGCACACGTTTTAAGCTATACGCAAATAAAATATTCTTTTCATCGTAACTTTTTTTTCTGCAATTCCTTGGTGATTTACTACATAATTGAAAATTAAAGGCCTTTATGATGAATAATCTAGCCAACTTTCATAAATACGTTAGAGCCGTTTTCGAGAAAATTGTAAAAAAATGTAAAATCGATTATATAAAGTGGCACTTCCGGTTAGTCGATTTTAACGTTGCTGTAAAAAAGTTTCTGTAACATCAGAGCCATATACCTACCTTAAATTCGTAATTTGAATATTGTACGATTTTTCGTTATTGAGCTAGGCTGTTCACATACAAACAGACACACAGACCATTTTGCGAGGCTTCGTCATTTGGACTCAATGGACCTTAAAACGTGTATTTCCGCTGAAAACTCGAATTCGAAAATTTTCACGATCGCAATATTTCCCCTTACTATATACTTCGTATATAGTTAAGGGAAAGTAAAAATATATATTTTGTGAAGATGGTGGATTGATTCTTATGTGCATGTTAACAGGTAATCTAAAAAAAAAAAATGTAATAATAAAATATTTGTAATAATAAAAACATAAAGGCACTCTGAATACCAACTTTAAAAACTTTACTTTATTAAAACTTAATGATAATCAAAAAAAAATATATATATATATATATATATATATATATATATATATAAATTATATTCATATGAAAAACCGGTCAGGCACTCTGAATACCAATTCTAAAAACTTAATTTCATTAAAAGTTAATAATAATCAAATATATATATATATATAAGTTAAGGCCCGGAGTGCAGCAGTATTAGCCTTAATACCATATACGGCTGTAAACAACAGCCAGACTGTACAAAAGGCGAATTAAAAGCTGAATAAAGTAGTCTTATTTCGGATACTGTGCGTGTCATTACTTAAAACTTTTTCCCTTTTTTTTTTTATGTTTGGAGTTGCCGACGCTTAACTGGTGCCGAAACTCGGGACGGAGCGTTCGTAAAAGATTTTTTTATTTTTTTAAAAGACGATACGAAAAAAGAAACTAAGTAATGACCAGCGAAGGAGTGGTGAGACCGGCGGTCCTGAACGTCCAGAACGTTCCGCCATTGCCCCAAGACTCGCTAGCAGCGGCGCATGCAATGCACTGGAATGGATGAAGATTAGAGTGGCTACGTCACAGGACCTGAGAAACGCCGTATCAGATCTGGAGCGCTTCTCGGGGGACAAAGGCGAGCTAAATCATTTTATAAAAGGTGGTGACCGCCTAATAGCACGAATCGAGGCCAAGCTAACAGAAGACCTGGTAAACCCCGGAGACGCGGAAGCCGTGAAAGCGGCCCTGGTGTGTAGGGTCAAGCGCAGTACCTTGAACCAGATACAAGCGGATGAGGAGACACCGTGGCAGGTGGTGAAGGACCGATTGAAGAAGGCGTACAGCTGCGGCAGATGGACACCAGAAGAAGATATCTTCCAGTTATTCAGGAAGGTAAAAACTCCCTAGCAGACGAAGGGACAGTCCGCCGGAGCCCGGTTGGCTAAATTTAACCAGATTACGGAGATGAGGAAGACGGTGAGTGCGGCCGAGACAGAAGGAAGGATGGGATTTGTGTCCACCATCCTAAAGGTTCAATTAGCCAAAGAAATCGGGACTAAAGGTGGCCTTCCAGGAGATCGCTCATTCATGGAATGTGCACAAGAAATGGTGGACAGCAGCGCAAGAGAGGAGGAGACCCGAATGGAAGTAGAAGAGGCGGGGTGGAGCAGGGTAACCTATGGGCGCCCTGGAAACACGCAGACGACCTGGAGAAAAAAGGCCGAAGAACCTAAGGAACCAGAGGCGGCCGGAAGAACAGAGGAGGCAGACGATGGAGAGCAGAGAAGGCGATCTGAGGGGAGTGCCAGCAGAGAGGCGACCGTCTGTTAGTAAGTCAGAATATTGCAAAGGAGGCTTACTGGTTGCCTATCATACGAGTAGTCGAAGAAGTAAGGTGCCTGGTGGACACGGGAAGCTCCAACACCATCAAGACCCGGAGAGCGCTGGAGCGGCTGTCTGCCTGAGAGAGGGCATCCTCTGGGTGGCCCATGTAGAGTAGAAGGGGAAGCGGAGATGGGACTAAACAGGTGGGGAGTTAAGGGCGGCACATTAGCGGTGCATATAGTAGGGAGTATGTCCCGGGAATACTAGGGGATTATTGGATGTGATCTGTTGGGAAAAGTAGGCGCGCGGTTTAGGATCCGCAAGGGAAAATGGTACATGAGGAAAGGGACGAGAAGTTACGATTGCCAGAAGCGTATAAAAGACGGTAAAGCACGGATAGGGGCAATTAGTCATGCGGGGGACTGGAGGCAGGCGATCAGGAGGGAATTCAGGGACATCTTCTTCAGGGAGGGAGATACACTCGGGGTAACGGGACGATACACTCGTCACCATATAATAGACCGCTGTGGGCGGTGAAGAAAAAGAGTGCACCGGGAGTAGATGGGGAAAAATACCGGGTGGTAATAGACTACCGCAAATTAAATGAAAATACGGTGGATGAGAAATATCCGATCCCCAGGTTTGAAGACATTCTGGACAGACTGAGTGGGGCGACGATATTTAGTACGCTGGATTCGGATACCACCAAATCCGAATGCACCCCAGGGACCAACATAAAACGGCCTTCAATTTTGAGAGGGGGCATTACGAATTCACGCGGATGCCCTTCGGATTGAAGAACGCCCCGATAACGTTCCAACGCCTTATGGACGAATTTTTAAGAGGAATCGACGAACAATATGTCAGGTGTACATGGACGACCTCTTAGTGCTCAGTAAATCGGAAGCCAAGCACGCGAGGCACCTTCGTAGCGTGTTTGAACGAGTGCGCCAGTTCGGTCTAAAATTATCGAATGAAAAATCACTTTTAGGGCAGGACCAAATCAAATTTTTAGGCGATACGATTACCAGTGAAGGAGTCAAACCTGACACAGACGAAGTAGAGGCTATTCGGAAAATGGCGGTTCCGCGGGACGTAAAAGGAATTCGCAGGTTACTGGGGACACTTAATTACTACCGTGCCGGAAATGGCGGAGTACCTCGTCCCCTTCAATAGAGTGCTAAAAAAGGGAGCAAAGATAATAGTGACGCCGCTAATGGAAAGTAACATCCGTAAATGTATGCAACGGTTACAAGAGGAGCCGGTATTGGCATTTCCGGACTTTAGCAAAACGTTTAATGTCACTACGGACGCGAGCGAATACGCGTTAGGGACAGTGCTATCCCAGGAAGCAGATGGCGGTGAACGCCCGGTAGCATCCGCCAGCAGACGCCTTACGGACGCGGAGACTAGATACAGCGCCTTGGAACGGGAGTTGTTAGGAATTGTATGGGCCGTGGACCACTTTAGACCCTACGTATTCGGGCGGCGATTCGGCGTACATACAGATCACAGGCCTCTGCAATGGTTGGGGACGCTGAAGAAGGGTTACGCGATGGAAAGAGCTTCGGGCCCAATACAATATGGAAATTGTGGGTAAGCGCGGTAAAGAGAATGTAGTCGCTGACTGGCTGTCCAGGGCCATCATGATAAATGCAATAGAGGAGGAGGGTGGGGGACCATCGAGGGACGTGCGTCAATTTTTGACGGAATGGACGCTCGAAAGGGCTTGCGAGAACCAGACGAAGAAGAAGAATCCCCAGGAGAGACGAGCTCGACCGAGGAAAGACCGGTGGACATGGAAGAGATAGAAGAGCTGATCAACGACAAGCGGCGGCAAATAATCTGAAAACCAGAATTTCGGGCCTCATGAAAGTGGAATACTCTCGATATGGACGTAGCAAGATTAACTCCATTTGGTCGCAACCAGGAGCAAGAGAGGACCAAATTTGCAGGGCCCTGAAGGACGCGTCAAAACCAGGAGTGACATACCATCTCTACGTGGGGAACGCTACGATTTGGGAGAAGATCAAGAAATTATGGCGGTCCGAGCAAGGGTCGGTATGGACCGGCCCTTCATCCGCTGTAAGTTAATGGTAGAGACCGTGAGAGACGAGGAACGGCAGAAAGAGCTGACGCTTGCCAGGACAACACTAATCACCGCGGGGTGACCGAAACTTTGCAGGCACTGCGGCGGAAGTATTTCTGGTGGGGGATGAAGAAATCCATCACAGAGACTATCGGGGCATGTTCCATATGTCTCACCATCTAATACGATAGACATCCCCCAAAAGGAAGACAGGAGGAGACGCCGACTACGGATGCGCCGTTAGGAGACCTACAAGTGGATACGTTCACCTGGAGAGGATACAAGTGGGTCACGATAATCGATCTCTTCAGTAAAGTAGCGATGGCACACCAAATCCATGAACGATCGGCGGAAGCGGTACTGAGAGCTCTCCAGACGTGGTTCCAATTTACGGGGTGCCAGAGCGAATATCGTCCGATGGGGGGAGGGAGTTCGATAATGCTCAGCTTAGGGGTGAAATGAAGAAAATCGATGTAATGTGGCATCTTAATACGCCAGGACATCCTAAAAGTAGAGGGACCATCGAAAGGCTACACAGCACTCTGAGCGACCACTAGAGGGTGTACCAGGTAGAACAGGGGCTGGAGTCGGATGCGGCGATGGGGAAGGCGATAGCGGCATACAACCACTCCATTCACACGGTAACGGGGTTCTCGCTGTTCGAGTTAATTTTCGGTTTAAGGGAACGGCGCAGGAATTACGGGAATACAACGGGTAACGATGAAATCGCGGGAGATCTGTTGAATAACAGAATCGAATTAGAACAGCGATGGGAGAAAGTCCGCGCGAAAATCTAGAAGGAGAAGAGCAGTAGGGTAGCGAGGGAAAATCTTCGTGTAAAGGACGTTATGGGGGCGATAAGAATTGGGTCCATCGTTTACCGGAAGACAATTTCCAATAGGGGAAAGGAGCCGCTGCGGTACGAGGGGCCATTTAGAGTGATTATAATTAGGGAACATAACACTGTCACCATTGAGAGTGTCAGTGAACCAAAAAAGAGAAGAACGGTTCATATCGAGCAGTTAAAGCTGCCAATAGTAGAGCCAGAGAAACCGTAACGAGCTGGAGTACCCTCGTCTCAGCGCTCAGAACTATTGTACACAGGAACATGTACAATAGCGAATTTTCAAATTTTGTCTTGTTTTGTTTTCCTTTCTTTTCAATAAGCCATCGTCGTTTTATTATGATTATTCTCAAGAGCCTGTAATCATACTGTAATTTTTTTTTCACTTTTGTTCTTTCCTCCTCTATAATTGCTTACTTAACTAGAAACCTTTTCAATTACTTTTCATCGAATCCTTCTAGACTTCTTGAATTAAACTTTATGTTTTTCTTCTGTTGTTATGACTTTTTAACTTTTGGGAAATTCTTGTTAATGAGTATCTCTTGATTGATTATATTTGTGCATATTTTTATTGATATTTAAGAAATACTGCTATTAGAGATATAAAAAAAAAATCTTAATTTACCTCTGAAATATGGAAATAGATTTCCACATAAAAACAGGAATATTAAACAATTTCTTTAATCGAAAATGAAAGATATTATAATTAAAACATGGCAATAGATGTATTTTAGAAAATGTATTACAAAATTTCATGCAAACTTTAATTTGGCGATATCCTCTGATCAGAGTAATTATTGTTTTTCCTGAGAAAAATTTAGATTCCAATATCAATAATTCTGATTACTGTAAGTCAAGACAAACGATTCATCTTAGCTTAATCAATATAAAGGATAGCAAAGAACTTTGACACTAACATTTATTAACTACAATTATACTTCATAAAGAAAAAAAAATTTTTGTTCAAACATATACACAGAAACATTTGATAACTCCAAAGGGAATCCAAAATCAGTTCACATAAAATAATATAGTACATATCATTAATCTATTTGTCAAAAATGTCTTTGTGTGGGTTGGTGACCTGTCCAAAAGCCTGATAAATCCTATAGGCCAGGGTTTTACGCAGAATTTTTTTTCAGAAGGGGATATACATTTTTTTTTCGGGGTAAAGGTGTTTAATAAGAAGACAAATAATCACCAAAATGTCTATAAACGCCAAATATGGCGTGAGTTTTAAGAATAAGCAAATTGGATCAAAAACTATTGTTAAAATTACTCAAAATACAAATCGTATTAGTTGACATCCGCATGATGGCATGGAAGGATCAATCTAATTAGGAATTGATAAATTATTTGCCACTTCTATAATTTTGTTTTATTGAGATCTAGTTTCGAATGTTATACATTCATCTTCAGTTATAAAAACACACAAAAATTCAAAAATAAGAAATTCAAAATATAGTTTGGTATTATTATACATATAAATATTTTTTACAATTACATATAAATCAGTATTATAAAGCATTTATGAATAGCGAATTTAATTAAGACAATAAATCAAATATATGTTGGTACTCACCAAGGTATAAATGGATTATATGAAACAGATTTGATGTAAAATTCTTCAAACAGGAAGAAGGCTTACCGATGGGCTCCCCTCTCTCACCCCTTCTGGCAGATTTATTTATGGACAAAGTAGAACAAAAAATTCTTGGCCTAAACTATTCTCAACTAGCTCAAGATATCATAAACTGGTATCAGTATGTAGATGACATTATATGCCTATGGTCTGGTACGACAAGAACAATAAATAATTTCTTAAAGGAAATGAACGAAATTCACCTCTCGAATGAATTTACAGTAGAACTGGAAAAAACAAAACCATAAACTTTTTAGATTTAGAAATCTCTGTAAAAAACAAACATCATGAATTTGGAATTAACCGAAAACCTACCCACACGGATGCCGTTATAAACAATGAAGCTAGGAAACCGATAGCACATAAACTCGCAGCCTTTAATAGCATGATTTACCGTCTTTTGAACGTACCTTTAAATGAAAAGAACTATAATAAAGAAATTGAAATAATATGTTCCATGTGTTCAATGAAATATGTTCCTTAGCAAAAAATAACGGGTAAAACCACTATGAATCATATTTAAAAAACAAAAACAAACACAAAACATACAATTAATGATATCTATTCAACAACCTCCGAAGATAGGCCCATCCCGAAACATTATGTTTTGATTCCATATTATGGCCCTATATCCACCAAAGTCGGAAATGAATTGAAAAAAACTAGGATTAACTCTGCATTTAAAATAGGAAAAAACCTATCTAAAAAGAAATTAAAAACCGCGACCCTTAAACCGTTTATCTATAAACATCCTACCTACCTTTCTTTCATTGTCAGTTCAGTGCTATAAGAAACCAGTACAAACCTTTCTGTTTATATAATCCATTTAAACCTTGGTGAGTGCCAACATGTATTTGATTTCTTGTCTAAATTAAATTCATTATTCATTAATGTTTTATAATACTGATTTATACTACATCTAATTTAATATGTATAATAATACCGAACTATATTTTGAATTGCTTATTTTTGAATTTTAGTGTGTTTTTAGAACTGAAGATGAATGTATAACATTCGAAACTAGTTTTCAATAAAAAAAAAATTATAGAAGTGGCAAATAAGTTATCAATCCCTAATTACAAATCCTATGCTGGTGAGTATGAAAATTATATTTCGTACATTTCCGAGGTATATCCCTGTGATCTCCCCCCTCTCTTCCTGCCTACGCCACTGCTATAGGTGACAATTTCCAGCACGAGGACTGAGCCAGCTGGAAATGGAGGTAACTGCTTTCTATTGCTCTCATTTTTTTATATCTGTTGATTTTTAAGTGTTAAGCTTGCCAGGTGACGTTCAATAGTAACAATTATTACTTGATTTTATTTGTGAAGAGAACGAGAATCTTCTCGATTGATTTTCATCAATAATATATTATCATCAATATATTAGTTATAATAATATTATAATGTTTATAATAATATTAATATTTTCGCTCGATTTCCATTAATAATCTATGATCTCCAAAATCTTATAAAGTTTTATTGTGGAACAGACAGACCCAAACAAAGTTACGCCCAGATACTGCAGCCCCCTCTGTTCTCAAAACTACTGCAGCATTATAGCTCAGAACTTTCTCCATAGTTGCCGAGTGTTAATTGGAAAACTCAAAATTTGAAGAAAAGTAATTTTTCTGGTTGAACAGCGGTGGTGAGCAGTAAGTCCAGCACCAGTAAATAATTGCTTTGAAAACTTCTTACTCGCCCTCATTTGGCCGTAAAACAAAGTCAAACGCAGTAAATTCAATTACTTTTTCCATTAACCGGTAGTTATTAGTGAATGATATATGACTGATTTTAAATTAAAATGATTGCTAAAGGATCAACGAAAGTCCTGAGCCCTATTTCATAATAAAGTACAAAAATATAAGTACAAGTGGAAAGATTTGTTTAGAGGGCTTACTGATTATTTACTCTCATTAGACAATAATAATTTTATTTAATTTTTTTTTATATCATGCCGTTCCACTACATTCTTTTTTAATTTACTGTTTTTAATATAAATATTTTAAATGTTATCGTGGTTTAACATTTTACAGGGTAACTCATAGTCGTAGTAAGTCATCGACCAACTTGTTCTTATATTTTTGTATTTTATTATGTGACTGTAAAGTAAAGTACAGATTGTTATATGCGGTTAAAACATTGGGATTATGTTTAAACTCGATAACATGCAAAATAATTATATTAAAAACAGTAAATTAAAAAAGAATGTAGTGGAACGGCATGACATAAAAAAAAATAATAATAACTTATTGTGCTATTCATATTGATTTCGAATAGTTACTAATGCTACTTAATAATTTATTTTTGTAAGAAAAAATATTTTTATTTCTTTAGTAGTTCTTCTGTACAGGTTTGAAGTCGTTTTTTTTTTGTTCTAAAAGCTTTTTATTTTTTTTTTTTTTTGGTGATTCTTGTGTGCCGATCAATATATTTTTTTCTTTCACATTCCTCAGCGGGCAAACTTAAAATACGAACTGCATGGACAACACGCTGATTCTAAGAGAAAACACGCAGAAAATCTTAGTCTGTACTTACAGTAAGAAGGGACTTTTTCGTACGTCTTTTTGAACTAAGGTTTGACTCTCAATCTTCTTCCTAAGGTTGATTGTGAGATTGATATCCTCCAAATATCAGGAACAATTTCCTAATGACAGAAGCTTTGAGTTTTCTTGAGTGCTTGCATTTTAATAAAAGACGGTTTCCAAT
This sequence comes from Rhaphigaster nebulosa, assembly GCA_948150685.1. Lineage (NCBI taxonomy): Eukaryota > Metazoa > Arthropoda > Insecta > Hemiptera > Pentatomidae > Rhaphigaster > Rhaphigaster nebulosa. Next base: position 70,084,529 of record OX411309.1, read on the forward strand.
GAGGTCGGTAGCTTTTGGACGTCCTGAATTTGGTAATCTTGAATGACTCCCAGTCACTCTGTACCTTTTGAAGGTCCATGAAACTGAGTAGTAATGAATACCAATGTCATTAGCGATGCAAAGAGAAGATTTTTCTTCTTCGTGAAGAGTAAATATTCTTACTGAATCATCGTGGCTTAAATTCAGTATCACAGGAATAAAACAAAGAGGAGCGATAATTCGATGTACATCGGATTGACAAGAGGCTAACAGATTGAAAAAGGAATTGAAATCAACCAAGAAGAGAAAAAAAAATTGTGGGCAAATTAAGAGAAACAATAATATGACTCCCTAATGTCTCTCACATAACTACTCCTGCTACTATAAATAAAATAAAACATAGATTAGACTCCAAAACTAAATGAATTTTAAGATTTATAGGTGTTGCGATTTTTCTAACGAGAAGTGTTGTTTGAACATATTAAATTTATTATACATAATTTATTTACTCCAGCTATTTAGTTTGTTTATATATTTGTTTGTAGATAAAATGCGTATCGTAATTATTGCTTTAAAGTTCGTATGTCAAGCAAAAACATGTGCATGTAACATGAATAACCGTTTATTGTTTATCTATTTTTAGTGAAGGATACTCCCAATCAATAATGTACTGCATTAATTTAAATGATCAATATTAATTGTAACATTTTTCACGATCATAAATCTAAACTAAGTTCGTTCAAAATGTTCATTATTTCCCATTTTTTCATTAATTAATAGCTGTATCCTAAAATTGCCTTAATTTACACAGTATAGTACTGAAATGCTTGAGTTGTATCCTAAAATTGCCTTAATTTTACACAGTATAATACTGAAATAAAAATTTGTTTTGCAATTTTTCACCATATTTTTATGTATTTGTAAAATGGCTTTTTGAACGGAAAACGTATGACGGAGAAATATGGGCGGAACGTAACTCGATCGCACCGTAAATAAGGTTAGCCTGATGTGATGCTACAAACCAGTTCACGGCTGAACGAAAAATTGGGAGTTGATTCATGAAATTGTGGGCTAAAGATAGCTACGGAAGCCACCGTATTTGAAATTATATAACAACCAGGAACTTGGACAGGAAGGGTTTAATTGAGTTCGGGTTTCTATTTCGACATTTTGGTGGGGAGAAATCCGAGAAGTTAGGAGGGAAATGCTCTGATTTTGATAAAGGTAAAGGTTTTTGTTTTGATATAGGTTATAAAAAGGGTTTTGTTTGTACTTATTGACAGTTACGTAAGAATATGGTTGCTCCTGAATATTCAACTTAAAAAAAGAAACCTGTGTCAATGAAACCCACGACGGACTTAGTCTTGGACCAAGTACCTGGAAGGGTGGTACTTTTTTTTTTACGGTTTTACAGTGAAATTATATATACAATAGGCACGCTCTAAACGCCAGGTTATTCACCAGCTTAACATTTCGACACATTGGGGAAACAAACTCGAAACTAAATATAATGTTTCCAAAATGATATATATATATATATATATATATATATATATATATATATATATATATATATATATATATATATATATATATATATATCATTTTGTAAGCTTTTTTTTAATTAAATATTTTCCCAATATTAGACTTCTTCTAGTTCTTCTTAGAGTGGCGCTACAACTCGCCGAGTCTTTGCCCCCCGACAAGGCCTCCTCCAAAGTTCAATGGCAAGTAAATCGTTTGCCAATTGGAGCTTTTCCAACTTAGACAATTCCAATTATTCAATACTTTTCAAATGAAAATGTTTGTGACGGATGATTTGGCCCACATGATAGGTTGTTTTTTAAAAATAATTTTTACTGTTTATAATCGGATATTCATGTAGTTTATTTGTCACTTGTCCTTAACTTTCTAATTAAAATAAATTTACAAAATGGCTGTGCTTTAAAGATAAGGCATCTCATAGAGGCAACAGGATTTTTTTTTTGCTTTTATCGATATTCTTCTTATTACTATTTTTTTTTTAATTTTTGTTATTTCAAGGTTTACACATTTAAAAGATACTTTATTGTTACATGATAAGTTATCTTTTTTTCCATTAATACTGCAAAAAAAGATATCTAGTTTTTATCATTTTTGTTATAGAATAAACGTATAAGACGCTGTCTGTTATAAAGAATATGTACTATCTCATATTCGGCCACCATTTGCCAAAACAACTTTTTCAAAATATTTTTGAAAATACTGTTTTAAACACATAAGCGATATTATTATTTAAAAAGAGTTTCTTACCGCACTTTTGAAAAATGTAATTTACTTCAATAATTGAGTTTCTTAACGATACTAAAAAGAGTTTCTTGACGTATCAAAAGACTATTAGTCATAGAGTTGAAAAAATAAAAAATATTTGGTAAATCTTATATTTAGGAATCCCCAACACAATTTCACAAATTTATCTCATAATAGAGCATTTTCTCCTACACACCTTAGGGTCACCTTTCCTATGAAGCCGCCTCGGATGGTGGGGTGCAGGTTAGGAGGCTCAGAGGAGATAACCCGTCCACCGGACAATGGTTGGTAGAGAGTGTGGTTACACCATAATATGAAAATATAATTATTACAAAATATCACAATAAAGCCTCGGATTGTACTAATTTTTAGACTGTCCGGCCTAAAATTTCAGTCGTATCTTTATAAAATTTAAGTAATTTCTTTATCGATGCTGAACAAGCAGAAAAATCAACTATCCCTAAAAATAAATGTATTCCTAGGAGACACTCAGGGCTCTAGTTTAATGAACAATTAAAAAAAAACTATCAAAACCATCGAAATTTTCGCAAAAATTATACATCTTCACAAGATAATTGTATATTTCGACAACTGATTCCGACCGTATCAAACCATATGGGGATATATGCAGATGGTTGGAAGTCAGATAATACATCTGTCATAGATCTGTCTTCGTTATACCTAACTCAATCCATATGAAAAACTCCTCTAACTCTGGAATGTTTACACTGCCCCATTAAAAGCAATTGCTCCCACTCTATATTACGGTATGTCGAATACTTCGACTGGTGAAGGAACAACAATTTCAGATTCTGTAAGTGGATTCCAAGAGTTAAAAGAGATTTACTAGGGCTATTATATCGTGCTCTGGATTTTTGAATACCAAAACATACTCTACAATTTACTAGTCTCTACAATTTATTGGAATTTTCCCCGATTCCTTTGGATTTTACCTTTTCACTTATCTGTTGCGAGTGTTGACACTAGACAACAATAACTTTTTTTCTATTCAAACACAACATTATATCAATACATTTTGAAGTTCTTAACATAAAGGTATTGATTGGTCTTAGTTTTTAAATGTTAGAAACTCTTTGAGAAGAATGTTTTACCACAATTTTAGCAGACTAAAGTATGTTCTCAAATCTGATATTTTCCAACTTTTTGGATTTCTGAAATTATTGGAGGGTTTGACACCTCCCCCTCCTACCTCCTACTCCACCCATGGCGACGTCCCTCGCTGACAGAGCTGCAAGAGAGGCTTAATGTCAACAAAGTCAAGGCACGCCAGCTGTTGCAGAGTAATTCTTCCGCTTACTAAAAGATACCATTAATGAAAGATGATAGTCATTTGGCGATGAGAACCCACCAATTAAGTTGAAACACATTAAAAGAAGTGGGAAGCCATGGACTACCTCCAGCCGTAGTATACGGCTAGAAGTGGCAAGTACACGCTTCATAAGTAGGGAGGCATCACCGAAATACCCGTAATGGAATAGTTCTCTAACCTTCATACATACCACTATTATCATTCAATTTGGAACCATCTACCTATAGGAACCACACAATTAATCTATTGAGAGACGATGAAATCACCATAAATGCGGTCACGAAATTTCTTTCATTCAAGTCGATCTTCAAATTTATTTTTTGTTTTGTTTTTTTACTTTTTTCTTTTTTATTCTTCATTTTTTTCTTCCCTTATAGTAAATTATAAATTACAATTACTATTGGCGTTGATGATCAAGCTGTTTAGCTCCCACAAACTCAGTGAAATAAATTCAAGTCCTTCTTTTTATATGATTAAAAATCTTTAATAACCTTTATACTACATAAACTCTTTTTTGTATTTACTTTTTCAATGTGGTTAATTTTTACAACCTAATTTTATTTTTCGAATAAAAAAATGTATTTAATTTTTTTATGATAGAATGCCAAAGACCTTTCAATGATGGTTAAAAAATTAAAATACATTTCGTATTGAAAAGTATCGTTTCAAGGAGACTGTATTGCCTAAAATCATTTCTTTTTTCCCGTTTTTCATGAATAAATTCTGATAATAAATATTTTATAATTTTTTCCACTAAAAGCATAATGAAAAAAAATATATAGGAACGATTCACGATTAAATGCTATAATTAGTAACTGACGACCGAGACCTCTTTCGATAATTGCCTCATGAGGAGAGGGGAGACCATCATCGATATTTTTTGTTATCATTCTCCTCTATAAAATAAAACTCTTTGAAAAAGCACATATTTCAATGTCTATACCTTAATAATCATTGTTTAATTTCACTCCTGCGAGAATTATTTTACACTTAAAAAGGAAAATCTTTTATTCGTGGCAAGTATTTATTACGTTTGTATTATAAATCGCTTATTTATTATTATTGTTTTTTGTTTTAATTCATTATTCACACGTGCCAAAAACACATTTAAGAAGTGAATTAGCTAACTAAAAATGCAATAATTGGGCATGTTAGGCAAGATGGAGAGTAACACCCAGCGGCACCTATTGCTGTCTTGATGTTTCGGTTCATGGTCAGGCAAGGAGATCTCTCATCGAGCTCCTTTTTAACCTTCTTCGGGCATGACGGCTGTGGCCGGCCATGCTTTGAATAAGTATGACCTAGTAATTTGTCGTGGAATCGCTTGCAGTGGGTCCGTATGTGTTCCTTAACTGTTCGCATGTGAATATCTGTATGCAAAGTGATGTTGATAACGTACCAAATTGGTTAAAGTCCTAAAAGTTTTTGACTGAAAAATTTGAAATTTAAGAATGCATTAACGATTTTGACTGCCATATACCTGCCTTATGAAGCGTTGGTCCAAATGACCATAAATAAGTAAATATAATTGTCTTAGTTTCTATTCCGAACCTCTTGCGTATTTCATTTCCCTTATTTCGAAAAATCAGTATAATAATCTTATTCTTAGAATTATTATTTTGTTTTATATGGACCTCATTTTATTTTTCTGCCAAATGTCTGGCCATGAAATTGAACTTTATTTATGGCCTTGAATGCTTAAAAAAAAAACACGATTGTAAATTTAGACCTAGTTATGGAATTAGTGTGGAATAATGGACTCAAATTTATCAGAACTCAGAAGTCTACTCGTAACAATTAAGTAACATGAAATTTTAGTTTCTATTAATATTAAAATGACAGGAAATTATGTATTTAAACGATGAAAATGAAATTTTCATGAACACCGATCGTGTGAAACTAATAAGATAGCATTCAAAGGATAAGTCTTATATTTGGAGGATTGTTTTCCCTAACGAAGCATTCCAGACATTGCAGATGGAAATAATTAGAATTTTTTTAATGTAATTAGTGTAATTGTAAAGCTATAATTAATATGAGTTTTATTAATATACTATCAATGATCTTACAACAATTTTCTGCATATAAGCTCTCGACAGGTGAAGATCTGAAAGTTCCAGTGCAAAGTCTGATGGCAGTATTATGATCAGTGTCTATTGATCTGAGAGTTGATTCAGAAGCAGAACTATAAACTAGGCTTGCATTGTCAATCTTGCTTCTGATTTCCGTTCTATAAATGGTGAATAAAGTTTTCCTGTCAGCTCCCCGATTCATTCTAGATACAACTCTTAAAATATTCATCAGCTTAAAACAGTCTGATCTCAAGGTTTTAAAATACGGTGTTCATCTCAATTCTCAATCTAACCACGGCTATAAAATGAGTATTCTCTAAAAAATGTAAAATATTTTCCTTTAAAACCAGGGTCGGATTGTCGCTCTACTTCATTTTTTTACAGAATTAGGCACGTTTTGACTTAGAAATTGAAATGATAAAGCTATTGAGAGTAGTCTATTCATTGAAAAAAATATTTTGTATTGCATGAATTGGAACGATTTACTCATTATAAGAATGGTGTTATCGTCGACAAATAATGTAATTAAATAATAATGTAGGGTTGTTTTGATTCTTTTACGTCCCTAACAATATCATTAATCCCAATTAAAAATAATGTGACGCTCAGCTCAGACGCTGTAAACATTTTCTTGTTTGACTGTGTTTGAAAATTATTCACCTATTTTTGCTTGAAAAATTGTCGTATCTAAGAAATTATAAATGTATCTGACTAACCCTTCCCTTACTCCCCACACTATCTATTTCTCTATTACATATCTTTTCCATACTCTATCATAAGCATTCTCGAGATTGAAGAAAATCGCTCTTAAATGTTCTTTTGCCAAAAATGTATCTTGAATGAGTGTTTCTATCATTATTAAATAATCAATTCCGGAATGATTTTTCACAAAGCCATACTGTTCTTAAGCAATTATTCGTTTCTTTGCCAGAAAATTAATCAGTCCTTCATCAATGCCATATTTTCCGTAATTTTAGATTAACATGCCATGGAACGAAAACCATCAAGATTCAAGTCATCTTCAGATTTAGAATATGTATAATATTGACTCACGGCCATATGTCAGGCATAGCTCCTTTCACCCAATATTAAATATTAATAACAATATTAATAGGTACATTTCTGCTTCGCAGAGGAGTTTTTTAAGAAATAGAAAAGTTATCTCATCTTGGCCAGGCTTATTTTTTCAATTTCGTAAGGCTCTTTGAATTTGTCCCACATATAACTTTCATTATATTTCACCCAACCATCACATCTTACTTTAATTGTAGATCGAACTTATAATTTGCACAAGTAATCCGTTTTGTTAGTATCAATGCTCATCTAAGATAATTATAATTACATTAATCGCATCCTGCATCATTAATGCATATGACAAAATATTTATATACTCGTATATTAAAATCTTGTATTTATAAGCTTCTGCAAAATGGATTCCAGCTTTGCAAAATTATATTTTTTAAATATTTGGTATCGAGTGGATACAATCTACAGTTTGTATTTGTAATTAGCATGCCATGGCTTGATATTGTTATTACTCGGTATTATTTCAGTATTCATATTAATTGATAATTATCGAATATAGAGAAGGAATCAGAATTATGAGGAAATAGCAGCTGAATATTTAGATTTGAGTAATTCCCTCATCCAGTTCTTTTTCAGCCTTCCACTGATAACGATTAATATGGGGTCATGTCTTGGATGAGTGGATGATAAGGGTTATTAAACATCATTAAAGATAGAACAGAATATCAGAATATCTTAGTAGAACTAGTCACAACTTACCACTTATTTTAGAGAATGTAGATGGATTTAAAAGCAATATCATACTATGCACTGACTTAAAATCTTAGAAATCGATGGAACAGTGCTTCCAAGTGTTAATTGCGATTTTAAATTCTACCATTGTACTCCGGTGGTAGCTTCTAATGGCCCAAGAGTGACTTTTAATGACTTCGTCCTCTCTCCTTGAAAATAAACTGCTCTCTAATAAAGCTCAGTTGGGATTTACATTACTTTATTCTTGTTTTTGTTTTGTTTTTTGATGTTTTTTAAACAAATTGAAAATCAGAAATGACTTGAACTTGTTTTTCTTGATCATTATTCTTGTTTTTTTTTTATAATAGTTAAAAATAATTGCAGCTGATTCATCTTTATCAATTCGGAATAATGCCAACTTTAACTCTTCTTTATCTCATTACTATTTTCCTTCGTTCTTAAGTGGGACCACTATCTATATGAATAGTTGAAGGGCTGTTAGGAGAAGAATTTAGCCAAGTTTTATAAAAATCGTTTGGGCCGTTTCGGTACTTCAGTCAGTACAAAAACAGGGTTTTCGGCAATGCCCCACAGTTGTTTAATCATTTATACTCATTAGCGGTGAAGGTAATCATAACCAGTACAACAGTTTTGAAAATGTATTTTATGCATCTCCATTTTGTATTAAACATAGTTAAAAGTAATTTTTTAATTATACCGATTGGGGAATGCCTTTCCTCAAACCTATTTTTTATGTTCCGGCTTTGAATGAACCGGGTATGAGTTGCGTGAAGTTTGCTGGTCTCACGGCACTTGATTGTTTGAATATGGAATGGTGCTTTAGAAGTTTCTTCTCCTGTATTCCCTCCATGAATACAGGAGAAACATCGGACATGGCATTGAGTTCTTGATTTCTGATCTCAGTAGTTAATAACTACCACATTGTCTCTAATCTGCTGAAGGTTTTAATACTCGCTTATTTACTAGGCATATGAATCTCGCCAGAACGTTAGTTAGGATTATTATAACGTTCTTAATCTCATGGAATATCTAAAATGAACAATCTAGTTGTATATTTAATGTATAAATAATTTTATTCATTTATTTATTATTTTGTTGGAGAGTTGAGAGTTCTTATTTCTGCCTCCTAGTTTGATCCTAGTTTGATGATTTTTTACAGGCATTTCATTGAAAATAACAAACTGTAAACTTAAGTATATATATATATATATATATATATATATATATATATATATATATTTTAATTTTCTGTTAGAAATTTGTTTATCACAGCAAAATTGTACGTATAATTTCAGTTATTAACATTGGTAACTGAGGTAAAACTTCATTTCTTAATTTATTAATTATTCTGAACTTTTTTTGTTGCTGTTATTATTAAACGTTCATTTCTGAAGTACGATGTGTTGTTTTAAGTTTGCTTTTAATCAGTAGTTTGACCTGATCTATCAACTAATACAACTGATTTATGTAAATTTAAATACATTGAATAATATATAAAACAATATAAAATCTTTTAATAAACCGTAATTATTTGTTTAGTCGTTTATTCTTATTTTACCATATGGAATAATTTTGGTTGCACCAATAGAAAAATAATTTATAAATTATAAATAATAATTTAATAATAATAATAATAATAATAATAAATTAAACTATAATTTTAGGCTTAAAGTTGATGGATTTAGAGGAAAATTTAGATAACTTTAGGGTTAAATTTGGTGAATTCAGGGGGAAATTTGGAGAGTTATAGTTGAAAAATAGGACTGATCATATTAGCATAGCAAGGACAGAATAAAATTCTTGAGTGTTTTCTTCGAATAAAAAATCAATTTATTTATTTATTCCAACAAACCTGCAAGGGGCATTTAAAAATTCAGCTTTGATTCGATCATGCGATCATTGTACAATGGATCAGTTTTTTATGGCCCATCTCTGTTCCTATAAATTTTCACTGAAACTCATTATGCTTTCCTAGACTTTGAATTATTCTCTACGCAGCTATTAATTGCCATCGAAACCGAATAATCCTTAGAAACAAGGGATAACACAAGGACAGAACCACCCTTAAAAACAAATTAATTCATTTGATTCAGAAGATCTTTTAAAATGTACATTAATTAGACAAATAAAAGGACTAAGACTGATCAGAACCACTTGGCTCAAGTATACTTTATTTTTTGTAATATTGGCTTATATTGTTTCTCTAGATATAGGTCAAACCCAATGAGGTTAAATTTGTCTTAGTAACTAATATAAGGTTCGATAAAAAACATGCAGGTGATCTGCGTGTGGACTATTGTACCCTAATACATAACAATATTCGTGAAGATGAAATTTTCGATAGCAGTAGTGCCCATCGGTAGAATGGAACATCGATAACCCCCTATCTGGAGGGGAGGGGGAGTGTTTATATAAATTTGATTTTATCCGAGAAGCTGAGCTTCCTGTCCAATATATTGGAGGATGTGCCAGGCCCAGCGTGTCATCTTTATCGCTTCCATCCCTCACCCCTATCTCAGGGAGGCCAATAGCTCTTTATATTACATTAATAGCTAGCAGGCAGGAAGTTATTACTTTTCGGTCATTTCCATAGCCGGAAAATAGTTTTCTTGGTCAAATCTCTGAGAAAATAGAGCCAACATTTGACTCTTATTATAGATCAATTAAAGAAAACAAAATCTTAAAAACTCTTTTTCACGGCCAAATGAGATTCTAAAAAGGCAATATACACTCATATCATTCGTTTGGAAGAAGAGTGGCACAATACGAAAATCCTTGTTTTTATTTTATTTTTGCTTAGAATGCTTCCATAAACATGCAGGTATTTCTTAGAGAAAAAATGACACATTTTTAGATCCAATAGTTTTTGGTGACATTGTTATGCTTTTATATGAATTATTAAATACACAATTATTTGTGCTAAAAATATATTTTTTTTCTTGAAAAAATTCACTAAGATATGTTCAGTTAATTTTTATTTTCAAATTAAATTTCTTGTTTATTGAAACAGTTTTTTATTTATTTTTTTTTCAAAATATGTCATTATTATTCATAAACTCTAACTTCTATATCCCTATTATTCGTAAAGGGTTTGATTGAATGATCAAAAAATGGAAGTTAACTTTTTTGCTAACACAAAAAAGATGCTTAAGTAATATTGAGCAAGAAAATGCCCGACTTGATATTTTATCAGTGAGTTGAGAGGCAGCGATAAACTTAAATAGACAAATTTCAAACTCTTCTCCTGTAATGTTCCACTTTTTCGTAATGTGGCAATCTTTTTCAAAATGAACGATATAGTAATTAGCTAAGTTATAAGAACAGAGCTGAAAAGATTCAAACGAGAAGAAAAAAATATTTAATCATACTACTACTAGTAAAATAAGACCATTAATAGCAGAGATCAATAGTGCTATAAGTAAATTGTAGTTGTTATAGAAGTATAACAAAGGTTATTTAGGTATCTAGAAAAAAGTGTATTACTAATCACAGACTAATGAAGATACCACATTCCATAGTTATTCAGTGTCAATTAAATAGAATCAAGTGAAAAATCATAGAACTATTCGTCGTTAAAAAAAGATGTTGCTTTCATGTTAATTTATTTTTTACCCAAATATAATATTCATCATATTAACTATAATGTGTTGCGAAAATAACGTAACAATAAGATGAGATAATTTAGACCGTCTGGCGCTTAAGTTATACTATACCGCAATACATTTAAGCCATACCAACTTTAATATATACACATCACCGAAGGGGCTAAGTACGTAACTACTAAATACAAAATCTTTCACCATTCAAATTGTTTGTGATTTAATTTTGGATGATCTGTTTTTTGTTTTTTTTTGTTGGTAGATTCCATATAAATCTCAAAGCCCTAACTATTAGTGACATTAATACATAAAAAGAGAAATAATTTTAACACAAAGACAATAATTGTCTTATTATTATTCGTTTTTTTTCATTATATCAGTGATAATTATTATCAATTACTTAATGAAAAATAAGTTGAAAATCATTTTATGTTTCATAAATATCAATATTTCTTTATTACTTTAGTATTTAAATATTTTAGTGCTTTGAAATATTTATTTTTCTAGTATTTTAATACAAATCGACGGAGGATAATTTTTTTCTTACAATTAGATATGTTAATCATTGGATGGAAAGTCTAAATCGAAAGTCAGTAGTCTTAAATACAAAACTTTAGATAGTACTACAAAACTGTAGTAGGGTTCTACTTTTCTGAACGTTTGAATTGGGCTGCAAAATTTATTGAATAACTTTAGAAAACCAAAATAACTGAGTAAGAATCCTAAAAATGCTGCTGAACTAATTCGTAAATATTTATACATGACCAAACCAGATTTCAGGCTCAGCTAGCAATAATGAAACTTTGATCATTTCAACTCAAGTAACGGACATCCATACAAAATCCAGGCGATTATAACGGCCAAAAAATAACTCCAATCAGAATAAAACCATGGAAGTATCAATAATTCAAAATATCAATGGGTTTCACATCTCGACTCAATGATGTAAGAGAATAAACTTTGCTGCTTGTGCTGCATTCAGAACATACCAGCTAAACTTTCTATTTCTCATAAAAGATCCGTGTTTCTGAACCGGCATGTGGACACTGCTTGCGGTACGAGAAAGCACTTTCGGCGGTGAGAGAGAAGTTTGTGAACTTCCAATTGAAATTTGACCATCACGCCTGATATACCGAATGCTTCGTTGACATGCTATCCCTATTTTATTTTATTTTTTCTTCAGCTAATCGTACTCTTGTACATAAAAAAACTGGCCAACACAAGTACTTGTTTTTAATTTTTCGATTGATTTAATTTCTAAAATTTATTTTTATGCAAAGGAGTCTCCAAACTGAAAAGGTTTTGAACCATTTTAATAAACTTTCAGGGAGACGGCAGTGGAATGTGGTAATAATGACATTCAATGGACCTAGGGAATCAAGGGACCGGAAATTAGCAGAGTAATAAACCATAATGGAAGTAAAACTAAATAAAAAACATTCAAATATTAAAAAAAAGGATAGCTTAAAGTATTTTTTTGATTTTTATTGTGCATTCAATTAGCATTTAATATTTTATAAAGCTGTTGTTTTTTTTTTAAAATATAAATGTTTAAAGTTGCCTTTAAAAAAAAAAAAATGTTTTTTTAATGTTTTTTTAGCATGTCGATATCACTGTCATGTACCAGCCTTATCGATTAGCAAAAATGAAAAACAAAAAACGCTTTCGATACTTTAAACACACTTTCATGGTCCTCGTTCAAATTTCATTATTCATCCTCATTTACTTAAAAAATAGACATTTTAGCCATAGGTAAATTCCTTACTGGTACAATAACGGATGCCAACTTCCTTGATAGAATCCATTCTTTTCTGTGGAATAGTGTAATCTCTATGTATCAAAAATGTATCCGTAGCTTCATTACCCACTTCTATTCTTTTTCTGTTTCAATAAGGTTCTGCGTGTCAAAAAAAAAAAAAAAAGGTTCTCTTGTTGAAGTGGATTAGAGGTTATTTTACGAATCTGAAATTATAGTAATTATAACCAAAATTATAAACAGTATCATATTCCCAACCTTCTAGATCTGAAATATAAACAGCTCTTTTTCGGTGTATAGTTTTTAGAACCTTGCTTTGTAGGCCACTAAAAATCAGCTTCATAAAGTTGAGGTTTTTTGCAGGATGTGCCTGGCAGTCAGTAGCTCCAGACAGCTGTCAAAATGTGGTTCCTCTTTTCCCAGCTATTTTTTTTTCGTTTTTCAACCATTCGATAAAATTCTCTTCGGTTACTGAAATATTACATTATTAAATTTTTTTGACGACTACATAGTCGTAGTAAAATACATATTTTACTCATATCATCGTGTCAGCTGTAAAGTATCAAATATGAAAAAAAAAAATGCAGAACCTCTAGCGTATCGGTAATGTGACGAATAAAGAATAAAAAGATATTAATCTCTAGAAGAGATTAATAAAAAGAATTATTTTTTCACATTAATACTTTACAGTTGGCACGACGATATTTATTCACGAAATCGTGAGTTTGTCTAAGTCTTTATGTTTTTAACAGGGTTAGCAAAAAAAAAAATGAAGGAAAGAATTGTATCTTCTAACATCTAACAGAAGAATGGGTGACTATTAAAAAATAATCTACAAGATCGGTTAAAGGAATGGACTGTTTTGGAGTTAATAGGAATGGTTTCCTATTTTTTTTTATTTTTTATATCATCATTCACACCTGTCATAGAAATAGTGACGATCAGCAGCCTTAATGACATAATGGTTATGGCATGTTAGGCACGAGAAACCACAATAACCAGCAGCACCTGTTTCGGAATTTATTCGAGTACTGCAATTCACGGTAGGAGATCTCTTATAGAGTTCCTTTCCGTCTTTCAGTCAGTTGTCAGTTTTATGGAAAATATTGTAATTTTTGTAAATGAGCCTTTTTTGGTGAACTATATTTGTGTGAAGCGTATATCTGAATGGGTTTAAGTAAGTATGGGTAAGCATTTTTTTATTTTCTCTCTAATTTTCAGTTTTTATGATTTGAAAAAAAGATAATAAAATAATTTGATTCTTTTGTTTTGTAGGTTATTTTTTAAAAAATCGGTAACTAAATGTATTTTATGCCACACCGGTGATTCTAAATCAAAACCGATATGTTGTCTGAACCGTTTATTATTCCATATTAATAAAACAAATACAAGGAATCAATTAATTATATTATAATAGGCTAATAGAAAAATTGGCAATAAACTAATGAAAGAAGAAAGTGTAAACGATATTAAATCTGAGGAACGGCAAATCTGGCCGTGGTCCAAGGATCAATCAGTAGAACCTGATATACTGAAGGCTGCGGCTGATCCAGCCCACTGAATGTGTTGTGAATGTCCCGTTTGGGTTGTCAACCTGCCATCTAGCGGTCTGTGGACTCAGGATCAGTTTAGTTATTGCTTTATTGATCGAAAAAATGATTCGAAACCGATTCAAAGCTTCAAATTAACAATAAAATTAGTAACAATAAAATGATATTAATAGGCTCTTCAAACGATTTATTTATTTATTGGTTAATTCACCATCATCAAAATCCATCAAGCTCCCCAATGGTAAATGTTATTAATTAGAAGATATAATCTAAGTATCTAATTAAGATAATTCTATTAAGATATTAATAGAATTAATAACTTACGGGTTGCTCAATCAGGTCAGCAGGATGAAACGAAAGATGAACCTATATAAAGATGGTATCGGGCGCTCGAAGGAACATCTTACTTCTGAAATAGAAAATACGTTGAAAAACAGTAACGTAGCAACGCAATGCTACCGAAATGTTTATAATGCTGTATTAAGTGAAGATACTAAAAAATTAACTATTAACAAACAAAAAATTACACTTGTAATAATTATTATCTTACTGAACTTGTCCTAATAATTTATTAGGACAACTTGCACCGGCATATTACACTATTACTCATCTTTTAACATTAGACATTGGACTTCTACGGCTGGGTATGCCCAGGGTGTTAAAAGTGTTCCTAAAGCTTCGCTTTGAGGTATTTACCACCGCCTGTTTTCAAAGATTGAGAACCAAATTCCATCAATAAAATATTCCACCTTAAAATTTTGTAAATCTTTTTGAGGCGAAAATTAATATCATAGTATAATTAAGTTGAATATTAATGTATAAGCAATAGCAAATAAAAAAATTTTACGGTACCTACAACCAGATGATATTAACAATGATTTGTACAATTCAACGAATCTGGCAAATCTAAGCGAGCAGCTTACATGGAATCCCATTCTCAGCCTATATTGTTGCATGCAACCACTAAAAATTAAGATAGGTGTTTTGCGTACCAACACAAATCTGGATTAAAAAAAGTGATTACTTTTATAAAAGCTAATGGAGCGTGGGCTGTGTTTATGCTACCAAATGGGTATGTATTTTCTCTTGTTTTAAGCATCGCTTAGCGTTCAAATTTTGTAATGGATTATAAATAATTCGTTAAAAGCCATTTCATTTTAAAATTTAGAATTAGGACATCTTCTGTACTTACATTTTTCATTAATTATATAATATAATAAAAGTTTAATTTTTTGGCTCCGTTTTCGTTTTTGTATGTACGGTTAGTCCATTGATAAAATGACATTTTGCAGGATTTGTGTTATACATATATGTTTGTATATACATATATATATATATATATATATATATATATATATATATATATATATATATATATATGCATATGTATATATATGTATATATATATATATATATATATATATATATATATATATATATATATATATATATATATATATATGTATGTATATATATATATATATATATATATATATATATATATATTATAGTTTAGGAGTTACAATATACTAGTTGTACCGTAAAACGCTTGTAGAGTCTAATAATTAACATAAATAAATCAGTTGGATATTTATTTTATTACGTATTTATTTTGTTAGCCCTCACCACTAACCAATAACACATAAGAACACAATATACATCATCCAGGCATGTATGGACTGCCACGTGTAACTGAAATTATGTTATTAGTTTCTTTTAATTTTTATATTGTATTTTTTTTTTGCAAATTATTCTTAATACTTAGTATCCTCCTTCTTTTCTCTTTGATACCTTTTCCAACTGGTTTTACTTTATTTTCATTGCATTGTCATACAGAAAATACCCAATTTGTATGAAATCAACAATGCTTGCATGCATACCAAATAGACTAATCTTGTATATATACACATTAAAACGTGTTTTTTTTCAGAATATTTTATAGGTTTTATATTATCGAGGTTTTTCAGACTGAAAAGGTTTTACTGTTTTTCTGAGAAAAATAAAATCTCGAAACGTCACCAAAATATACACTTCCGGACAAAATTAAATGATCACCTACAAATTACCGAATATTTTTTTTGTTAATAAAAACGATAAATATTTCTCTAGTACCAGAGTGGAATTAGTGTAACAATTATATCCTCAAACTGTAAAAATTATTCACTCCTTCGGATTAAAAAGATAAGTTAAAGCATCTTTGTCTCAGTCTTACATTGGTTTTGAATACAGATAGGCGTTTTAAATTGTTTAAACAAATTTCAGAACACCGTTTTTTAACAGTTTTTGCTTGCGAGTTAATTTAGTACATTTCAATGGCAAACAGAAGGGAACTGACCGAAGAGGATTCGACCAGTATCACTATTTTAACGGAAGAAGGTTTGTCACAGAAACGCATTGCACAGAGGTTCCAGCGGTCACAATCCGTGTTTTCCGGAGCGATTAATCGGTATCGTAAGATTGCAGAGCAAACCAGGAGACGGGGCCAAGATCGTCCAAAGTCAACTACCCGGCGCGACGACAGATTTATTCAACTTCAAGATATTCGGGATTGCCTATCTAAGGGAAACAGCCTGAGTCGTCTCCAGCGATTCAGGAACGTACAAATTTCAGAGCGAACAGTCAGGTAACTTAATGAGAATGGATTGACGTTCCATTCTCCGGCAACCTGACCTCTCCTTTCCAGGGAGCACCGTGTTCAGAGCTCAAGATTTGCCCAGGAACACTTAAACTGGACTCGGGAATACTGGAGCCACTCATTATTCACTGATGAGTTAAGATGCCTATGATATGCAGATGGACGAGTAAGAGTGTGGAAGAGGCAGGGAGAGAGATATGCTCCTTGTAATTTTTTTCAAGGATTGCTTTTGGAGGAGATTAAGTAACGGCTTGGGGAGGTATAAATTTAAACTCCACTACGGAGTACGGATTTAAAGATTTACGGATTACGGAATTTAAAGAGTACGGATACTTGTAGACCGAGGCTACTTAACAGCTTTCAGGTACATAAGCTAGAGCGTGATACACCTATGTGACACCCTTCGTCAGTAATAGAGGGGGCGAATTTTTTGAAAACACGGCATTAGCCCGAACTCGTGTTGCTCGGGAGGTGCAAAATTACCTCTAGCTAGAAGAGACCAAGGTTATGGATTTGCCATCCAGAAGCCCAGGCATGAACCCAATAGAACAAGTTTGGGACATGCTTGGAAGGCATGCCCGCACTCCAGACTCTTAAAATTTGGCTGATTTAAGGAGAATTTTAGCGGAAGAATGGAACAACATCCCGGAAGAAGATGAAAGAAACATGGTTGCTTGATTGAACAGGGGAATGCTGGCAGTGATCATAGCTAAAGAAGGAAATACCTCCTACTGACTTATACTGTAAAATAATTGTGACCATTTTCATTTAAATGATAGTTTAAACAAGGATAATACTAATTTCGGTTACAAAAGTGCTTTCCCGTTTTCTTATTTAGTAGAAAGTGGATTGAGTGCTACTAAGAGCCTTATCACAAAAAGAAGAAGTGCTCGTGGAGATTTAAGATTACTGCTAACAAACATTGAGACGAATATAAATAATCTCATTTTATCCCACCAGGCTCATCAATCTCATTAAAAAAAGTAGTGTGTTTTATATTTTGAAACTAAGTTCTAATTTTAATAAATACTATCCTATTAAAATATCGTAATTTTTTAAATTTTTTACAGGCATTTCATTGAAAATAACAAACTGTAAACTTAAGTATATATATATATATATATATATATATATATATATATATATATATATATATATATATATATATATATATATATTTCAACACTATATCAGTCAATATTTTAACACTAGATCAGTGTCATAAAAAAGTTAAATTTTCAGGGGTCTTTAAGACGTTTTTTTTTTTGTTGCGAAAATGGGGATAGTGGGGCAAATAATTTTGGGAAACTATGATTTACACCATGTTTCAATAAAATCTCAGCACATCAAATTATATCATTAAACAATTTATTTTATCAATCCCGATTTGTAATAATTTATTGTAGCAATAGTCTATAATTATTGTTGTTTCTCGCGCTAATGTGTAATTGACAAGAGGTCAGTAATTTTTCAAATCATTGATATTTCGTTATAGTTACATTTCTTATATTTATACTTTGTTCTTCAATCACTCTTGGAAAATCATACTTTTAAAAATATATATCAGTGAGAAAAAATATTACTATGATTCCATACCGGAATTCAAAACCAAAATCCAACTTTTTTGAGAACAAATATAATTCAACTACTAACAATCCGAATATTTATTTTATTTTACCTCTAAATTTATAAAGTAAAAAGTATAAGAGGTAGTTGCTGAAAATTCTTCTGAAAGATACGACCAACCCAAACCAAAATTTTGCGGAGATCAAGCCAGCAACCCAGAACATGTGTGGGCCTCCTGTCCCGACTGGTTCCGGCATCGACAGGCAGATAGCGCTTCAATAAGCTTCTCCAAACCCAGCGTATTGAACTGCATAACTAATGTATTATCAAGGATGCAAAATGAATTTACTACAAGAAAAAACCCGAAATAATCGATCATGCTTGGCCATTTAATATTGGCCATATTTAATTTATGCGCTCATATAAGGATTTATGCAGTCACTGGAAAAATGAATAAATTAGGATGATGCACTAATATAATCATTTATGTTCTTGTTTTTTTTTTTCTGTGATTTAGGTCTTAGAAGAACTTGGAGAGCCTAAAGATAATAATAAATAAATCAGGTGGTTGAAAATGCAATATTAAATTTTCTTTATTAGCCCTCACCGCCTAACAATAATAATTATAACATAATATCACACATAATAATAACATCACAGATAAGAATACAATGTAAAGCATGTAGGCGTGCTATGTGGACTGTCTCATTTAACAGAATTTAGTCTATTTGTTTCTTTTAATTTTGACATGGTATCTTTTTTGTAATTATTGTTAATACTCAGTATCCTCCTTTTCCATTTTTATATATTTATACATTTTCCATCTGATTTTTCTTCATTTTCATTATATTGTCTTACAGAAAATTTGCAATTTGTATTAAATCAACAATACATGTATGCTTACCAAATACACGACTCTAGATACCTACTGAATATAAAAAAAAAAAAACAAATTCTAGGGGTAATAGGAAGAATATATACATATTTTTTATACTCATTGCGAAACAAAAAACAACGTAAATATTAATTTTATTTTTAAACATTTATAGGAAATCCGAAAATAAGGAATCCTAATGAGATTTCTAGGCCTGTAACGTCTACATTTTACGAGCACTTCCAGATATTGCTTGGCATTGTCAACTGCCTAATGTATCTCGACATGATATACTAGTATTGATTCAATCAGGAAAAATCTGGAATATGACACGATAAATACTTTTTCACAATATTTATGATTTTATTTGAACTAATGTCTGTAAATGTACTAAGGTCATAATTTAGGCAACTTTTGGATGTCAAGTGTAAACAATAAAGAATACATTTTACTTTTATAAATCACCTGCATTATTATATCTACTGCCATCTAAGAATAAGTAATTGCCTAACTAATAAGTAATCGGTTGCATGGCGTATTAATAATTTAAAATGAATAATTTTGTGATTACAAATGATAATTAATAAAATTTTTGTACAGATAAATATAATAAACTCAAATTTAAATTCGTGCCATTATTTATTTAATTTATTTATTTAATCTTTAGTGCCATTACCTTCTAACCAAATTCTATTGTAGATATTTGCTTCATTTAGATATTTTAAAGAAGGGTTTCTTTGTTTTGGAAAACTTCCTCGATTGTGAAGCAATCAGGAACTTGTGTCGTGACTTTATACGACAACCGTCTGAACCGTCGGAGATGGTGAGACGACACAATAATTTCCTTCAAGAACTTTGGTTGCCTGTACACCATGTTGCGCTGTAAGCACTAATTTCCGCTATTTGCTTTTATGTATACTTTAATCTCTACATTTTGACTTTCCATGATGAACATTATTTGTTGTTCTGTTGAGAATCATTTTTGCCATTGCGGTAAGTTGACTACAATAATATTTTCGTTTCCGTGCGTGCTTAGGGAAATGCAACACCAATCATCTCATTTCCATCGACATTACAATGGCATATAACTTCCTAGAAAAAAATACAACCATCAAATCTTAGATTACATCCGGCTTGATTAAATCTTATAATAACTATATAGCGCTTATGAACTATTATAGAGTTCAATGAATCACTATTTATGAGTATGCATTCATAGTTGGCTGTACTGAAGTTCACCATTGAGGAGATTGCATCTCTTTTGAAAATGGAGAAGGTTCCTGCTTTGTTGAATAGAGTGCTTGCTTTCCACTTAATTTTCTTACAATTTGAAGTTACATTGCTATTTTTATATTGTTGAATTAATTATAGGATACCGATTTGTGTTAGATTGGGATGTTTCGTCTGAAAGAAACAACATAAAGTTTAAAAAGATTCATGAGCGCCTCCGCATTGGTATAGGAATACCTGGAAATGAGGAAAGTAACTGATTTCGAATTCATTCGTTATTATTATTATTATTGTTTCCGTTGTTGTTCCCTATTTAGTTTTAATTATAGAGTTTAGAGTTTTTAAGGAAAGCTAATATTTTCGAGAAAAATATTCTCTATGGCACTCAAAGTCTAACCTGTTTTTTAAAAGATAAATCCAATATGTCAAAACTAATTTTCTGATTGAATACCAATGATTTAATTTACTCTTAAATTGTTATTTGATTTTGTTTATATATTTAGATTTTTATTGGATTAGATCGACTCCCCCCCGTGCCATGAGGTTTTCTTCTGAACATCCAGCACAAATTATTTCTCATAGACCAATTTTACGTGGAAATACCTTCTAGCGTTTTTTTTTTCAATTAAAGATGAACTTATTTTGCTGTAATCAGTAATTTTTGTGTCAAAAATCTATTATACATCTATTTTTCTTATCCAAAACTACTGTTAATAATTCGTGAGATCAGGTTTTTTTTTTAAAAACTTGGATCAGAAAAAGTCTGTAGGAAAAAATGCATCATGAAAAAATAAGTTAAATTTGAGATATTAATATTTATAGTAAAAACATTTGCTAAAAAATTTTGCTAAAAAAATTTGTTAAAAACATTTGTTAAATAATTCATTTATTTATTATTACTTAACTATATCCTACAAACAAAACTGTTGATAGCATACCCACGGTTTCCATTTATTTTTGGAAATTTCCATTCTTTTGAACAATTACATATCTTCTTTAAATTGGCGTGAGCTGAGACAGTCAGTCCTCGTTCACAGATTCCAGAAGTGATAGGCACAATGAGAGATAAAAGATCCTTAATATTAAGAGAAAAGGGATCCTTGAAATTTCTGAAAATTAAGTTGTTCCATAGACACTTGTTAAAAAACAATCAAAAAATAAATAAGAGATAGGAATAAGAAACTGCAAGAGGTGTCGGAGGGAACACTAATCGTAATAAGGGGATAACAGGAGAACACAACCATATCGACTTCTCTAGTTTAAAGTCCCTCAGTCTGGTGCAGACTACTACAAGAACAACAACTTCGGGCCAATTGCTTGAATAATTCAAACCTACCGGTGTTACCCCGTTTTAATTTGAATGATTTTATTCATAAAACATCTCGCCCCTTCCAGAGGTTGTGAAATTACTGAGGCACCAAGAAGCCTTCACGATGATTCTTCGAAATAAACCGAGCAGATTTGAATGAAATATTATTCTGATGTGACTCATGCTTAATAATCAATGACCATTTGATCACATAAATTACGAAACTGAATTGATGAACACAGAAATAGATTTGTTTTATTTAATTTTTTATTCAACTACAGGAGCATAGTAACCAGTTAAAAAGGCCCCTCCCCCTCTCTCTCTCTCTCTCTCTCTCTCTCTCTCTCTCTCTCTCTCTCTCTCTTCTTGCAAAGAGATCTTGCAAGCGTCCTTACCATTTCTTGTCTTCGAGATATTCTTTGTGACCTTGCGCTTTCAGTTTTTTTTCAAATTTTCAATCCAGGCACGAACTGTAATAGCATCAGAATGAGATTGTGAGTGGGGAATGCTGAAGGTATTGCGATCTCCGACCTATATCTTACCTACACAACAAAGCCATAGTGTACATCTGACCAAATCTGTATTGAAACTAAAACGATTAAAAGGACAGAACGAGGCCATTCCAACCTCTCCACCTTTCTCTTCACCACAGCCAGCCATCAAAACCGGGGAATCTGAAGTGCCCCATCCTTTAGAATTAAAACAGCTCGTATCGTAAAGGACTAATTAAATTAAGTTGGAATTCACATGATAAAAATCATGATTCTTGTTTTTTCTAAACCTAATCGTTGCTTTCCTACCAAGGGATGAACCATGTTAACGATTAAAATCATTGGTAGTCTATAAGTCTATAGGTTGTGTAAGCCATTACCAAAAAAGGGAGTGAAATGTCCAAACGGAAAGTAAAATAAAATGAGCTACATGCGTGGTTTGTTAAGTTTTAATGAGAAACAAACAATTGAAAATAAAAGTATATCTTCAAATGAGATGTTTATTGATGCCTGATTTTATATTAATTTCTAATATTTGTGTTGGCCTTTTTTTGAGCCTTCCAATTACTCTAATTCTTTACAGCCCTACATTACTTAATCAAACCTTCATATTTATCTTAAATAATTTGTTGCGAATTATAAAAAAAAATAAAAAAGTAAGTTAAAGTAATATTTTTGAGAAAATAATCGTTTATTTTTGTTTTTTTCAGAATGATCGGTTTCGGACGAATGAACTTAATTTGTAATAAAACATACATTAAGTCTTAATATCCTCTCTACCACATAAGAAAGATCTGGCCTCATAATTTTAAAAGGCTCTACAGTTAAATATTATTTAATAATTTGAATTACTTGTAAAAATTGCAGATAGTTAAGTATTTTTTTCAAAGTTTACTTATATCACTTGTTTGTTATTTTTTAAATCAACCTTCTTATGAAAATATTATCCAACAATCTCATACCTTACAATACAATTGAAGTGCTTGTTTAATCAACTATAAGGTAACAATTATTTTTTGTGTCAAACAAATACTTTTATGATCAACTACATACATTAAAATAAAACGATATAGTTCTAAATGATCTTCATTACTAAATATAAGTAAAAATAAATAATTTATTTTCCTACATACATTTTTTTTACAATATTTATCATTATTTAGTCAGAAGGATTTAACAGAATAAATATCATGATGTTGAATAATTATGAAAATTAATTGAAAGAACGTTATAATTAAAAATATTCGATACTTGATTGTCAGTAAAAAAAAGTTAAATCAGAGTTTTATATTGAAATAAGTCATTACGAAATTGATCAACTCGCATTGACAAACATTGCCATAAAGAAGATTTTATAATTTTAGACTCTCAAAAGTATCGAATAATTTTTAATTATATTCCACTCAGTAAAAAAATTTAATTTTCTACTAAATTCCTGCCAATGAGAATGAAAACAGAACTACGTAGAAGTAAATTTATTTTTACCTAAAAAAAATAGGAGATAATACTGAAGTGTCTCAGGAGAAACCATTCCCTAACTTAATCCAGACTAATTTAGTTCTAATACTCTAGCATTAAGGTTTCTGCTCTGAGTGCCATTTTCTTCGTAATTTACAATAATTTAGTTGTTTTTTAAAATTAAAAACAATTTTTTATGTGGGTATTCGAGGAATGAAAAAAATAGTTTCGTACATCATCGTAACTTTTGCAAATAGATAAATTGCAAAGGGGCTATGAATGACAAAAATAATTTATATATGTTTGTTGATTTAGGTATTCACAGAATGCATTTATGTACAGGCTGTTGCTATTTCACCAATTTTATTTATTTAGATGAAAATTGTTGGCCTACAAGCCATCCTCAGGCATTTCTGTAAAAGGCCTAAAAAAGTATTTAAAATGCATCATGCCATATTTAAGTCCGGTCCGGACTAAGTCCAAATATACAGCGTCAAACTTTAAAAATAAAATAAGAATAAGGAAGCCATTTCAGTCATCGCAGTGATGGTAACAATAAATAAAATCAATTAATTACAAAAAATAAATAAATTAGGGATGTATTTAATCTAAAAAAAGAAAAATGCAATGGTTTAATGAAATCATTTCTCAAGGCAGACCTTGAATTAAAACTGAAAATATTATATAATATAAGTATATTAACAATCGAGAGGAAAGTTAAAAATCTATAAAATATGAACAGTTAGTTTTCGTTTACCGTATTACATTTTACGTAAATGTAAGAACAGTAATAGATAGAAAGAAAGAATGATTCGTCTTGGAATTCTACAAATGATAAAAAGTACAATATAAAAATAATAAATAATGGTTAATTTTAGTTGTAATCAATGGATTTAATTATTTATAGACATTTAATTGACATTTCCACTTCCGCAAGCATATTAATCCATAATATATTCGTCTATTAGCTGAAGACCTCTGATGATTTTTTAAAGCTAACAGGTCCATCTGATGGAATATAAGTAACTAGCCAGCTTAATTATAGTTGTTAGGAACAATTCAATTCTGACGCCTATAAATCTCGTAACACCAACTGTCAACACCATGTGGACGACCATGGTTAATTGTTATGAAATGTTACACGTTTATAAATGAATGATTTGATTGATTTCGAGCTTTGAAGTATGCAACAGTAAATTAGTGTGCAATGTAGTAGCATTTAATTTCAAAAGTTTTGTACTGTCATTTATCCTGAAAAACATTATCTGATGAGCAATAATTTCATCGTTGGGATGAGGATAAAGCAAAATTACTGCAGCATTCGTATAAGGTTTGAAATATCTGCATGCTACAAGCCTGAATTCGTGGCCGCAGTTGGAATATAAGATGAATCTTCAAACCAGTTTGAATGGTATCCTTGACTATTAAAATATTGATAATTCTTTACTAGACATTTCATTACCAGTTCTTCATTGATGAATTAATAATTTCAAAGCTAATAAAAGTTTATTTTTTTAATTTCGGTGATGCTTTGAGAAAACTTAAAAAATAAAGAGGGGAAGAGCAGGAGATAGGGAGAAAAAGAGATGTAGGCAGAAAATATGACTGCTGATACTCTAAAACGTACGTTCAAATATTCACGCATAGCCTGTCTGAAAGGAGCAAGGGATAAAAAAATCTTCTGTGTAGAGGTTGCATTACAAGGGAATAGGGTTCTGGCTGGTCTACACAATACTGTAGTGTTATGTATTGGGGTCCTTACTATTTTCCCTTTTTCTTGTTTCTTTTTTGTATACTCTCCTTGTATTTCTCACGACTTTATACTATAACCTCCAACGGACTACTAAAAAGTCATATTTGAATTCCTATATTAAGATATTCATACTCCAGGTCTGGATTAATTTTTTTAAGTTAGATGTTAGTTGTTAGATCAAAAGTTAAAACTTCATTTATGTATTTCGGTCAAATCTCATGAGAAATTATCTATTTCAAAAACATCAATCCGGCAACATAGGATCGGGAAATTTGATATGAAAATTTGGAATCAATGAATTATCCCAATACAGAATATGATGGAATAAATAACGTATGAAATGCGGTCAGTCAATATCTCATGACATGTATTCAAGGATGTTAAGATGGATGAGGTATGTAGGTTATGTCAGTCCATCAGGACGCCTCTATTCAACCATGAATGCTACAATAGAGACCTCGAGGAAGATCAGAAGACAGATGGATCGACAGAATAAACAATCGGACCACAGAGCTACTCGGTAAACATAGGAAAACAATATCACAAGATTGAGAGTATCAAAGCAAGCTGCTCAACATCGCCAGAGGAAATCTACAATATCTGTAAATGAAAATAAAAAAAAAAAAAAATAAAAAAAAAAAGAACCAGAGAAATGCATAATATTTTTTTAATTATAATATAAATCCGATGGTTGCATAAGTGTATTGGTTATGAGCAATATTCGTTGTAATGCATGTTTGTATTTTTTTTTTTTTAATCTTCAACTTTTTGTTAATACTTGTCACATAGTTAGATACAGGCAGACGATCAGATGACAATAGTTAAATTATGGCTTGATGCGAAAAGACACGAGGAAGGGCTATACCCAGCAACATCTCAGCTCGGTCTTAATTTTAGTACCGTGATTCACGACAAGAAACCTCTCATCCATCTCCTTTTTATTCGTCATCTCGTTTTAATGGAGGCGTCACGGTCGTACATATCTCTTATCAGTACGTTAGTGAAGTTGATCATAAGCATTGATGATGAGTAGTAATGTGTTGGTCGATTGTTGGTTAGTTTAAGTCGGTATGAAGAATTTTGTTGTATGCGAGCCAAGTAGCTCCTTTTATTAGTCTGAACATTTTCAATTGAATAGATTTTTGTTTTTGTAAAGTTTTTTGTAAGTTTTTTGCTGAACCGTTATTCTTAGTTTCTGTCTGATTTTCACTTTCGACAACTTGAATGAAATTAACAAAAAAAATTTTCAATTTTTTTTCATTTTACTTTTAACATCAAGATTCTAAAGAATTTACAAAAGAAAACACAAAACATTATTTTTTTGTTATAAATTCGATTGATGTAAAAAATATAAAGACATTCTTGGTTGAAAATATTGTTATGATGGCGTTTCAGAGAGGATATGGGAAGATTGAAGGTATAAGGTAACTACGGCGTGAGATTTCCCCAACCAACTCTATTTTCCTGTCTATTCCCCGCTTCGTATCCCTGAGGGAGGTATATATTCACAACTCCTCACATATCTGCTCTAACGTATATAGAGATTAAAAACTTATTTTTTCAAAGGCAGGGTGGTGGGTAACCCTCAAGTATAGGACTAAATCCCGGTTATATAAATAAGCAAAATTCATTTTTGAATCTTGAAATCGTGTTTAGGATCTGTAGTGCGTACAAAATAATAAATTGAATTACTTACGCATAATATTGATTGGCAAGAAGTTTTTTTGTCATACCAATTACTCCTTATGTCTACATGGTAGGAGAGAAATAAATATTTCATTGGATAGGTATTGTCGTGTAGATGTTCACAATATAAAAAATTCTTCACATATTTTTCCGTCAAGGGAGGTAAATCTCTGTGTCTTTGTTTCTAACTTTTCCACAATTATATCTTGAACGAGTGGACCGATTTTGTTACTTTCATTTTTGTTTTGTATGGTTTAGACCAGTTGTGCCTGTTTAACAAATCGAGTACCCTGTGCTTTATAGCGGCAGTGCAATATCCAAAAAAAAAAAACAAATATTCCTTAGAAGGTAGCCGAAAAAGATTAAACTTGCCTCATGTCTACTCGTCGAAGCCATTTAGCTATCCATACACGTTCTAAATCTTCAAGAGAACGAAGAAAAATAGTTATGAGGTAAAGAATATATATTTTATTTATAATATATATTATTTGCACATTATTCAAATTCCCTACAAAAAAAATAAGATCAGCGAATGTGCGTCCAAGGAATCGATAAAAAAAAAAGAAATATAAAACACGTTGAAACTGATTTATTTTATATCTAGAGTTTGATAAGTGATATCAACATGGCTTTTTCAGCATTAGGGATATTAAAGGAAAATGTTAGCATTAAAAAATAATTAATTTTTGGTCAAATGTATTGAAAAGTATCTAAATTAGTACATAAACTAGTCTAAGTGATTTTTTTACACCAAAAATGGTGGAAGGTATTGATTCAGCACATCGAAAAACCATAGTTTTGAAAATATTATCGAAAGTTTTTTTTCAGTTCCGAGGATGTCCGAAATTTTTGAGCCACGAAATTACGTTTATCTCCTATTCAGTGATTCCGATATCGACGTTCTTAGGCTCTTCAGAAAGAGGGGAGTTTCTTCTTTTCATACATACAACTCACACCATGATTTGAAAATGCACAACTTTTTTAATGCTTTATAGTACTGACAATTAATGGAAACTGAAGAATACACGATTGACGGTTAATCTGTATTGTATTTGGGTCTAATTTTACGATGTGCAATTTTCAACAGTTCTACGCAGCGCCGAGTCCGAATAATATTTTTTTTTTGGCCTTTGGTCTGTCTGTATTTTTTTCTGTGCCTCGATTATATTTTTAACGTGTTTACTGATTCTATTTTGAACTTTAATTAATATGATTTTTTAATTTAAATTCGCATTCAAACTATAGGAGAATAAAATATTTTTTGCTCATTTTCATTCAGTAAATTTATCACAAAACTGATATAATATTGTATTCCTGGTTGAATTTCGACCACTGGATGATCCAATTATTTATAGAAGAGCTTAATTTACACACGATCAAGCTTAAACTGAAACATATAACTCCGAACATATGCTAATTATGAAATACAAATAGTAGCTCTAATCCAGTTATTTTATAGCAATCCCTTAACAGGTTCCATGAAAATAATGTTTGTGCTGTGATAAAGCGATTTTAATGTTTTTTGAGAAATAAAAAAAACACACACGCACACATTTCTATATATCGAGGATACTTAATATATTTTGATTAAAATTAGTAATTAAATAGTCTAAATTCAGTTTATTATCTAAATAAATATTGTCACTTAAAGAATGTAATTTTTAAAGGCCTTGGAACTAACTAAGACACTTACGATACCTGAGAAAATGAGCCCTGATTCCGCGGGCGGTAAGACTCGAACAAACCGACAGAACTATTAGCCGAGTAATTCAGGGTAAGAAAAAGGACTCTCATAAACAGAGTTCTGAAGAATCAAACGTCCCCTAGAAATTTGCATCATTTGTTGACAACCAAGTAAAATATTGAGATATTGAGTCTCAATTTATTATATAAAAATATATTTTATTTGTAAAATAAAAGAGAAGTCATTCTAATATGTGGGATTTGATGTATTCCTGGTTGAATTTCGACCACTGGATGATCCAATTATTTATAGAAGAGCTTAATTTACACACGATCAAGCTTAAACTAAAACATATAACTCCGAACATATGCTAATTATGAAATACAGATAGTAGCTCTAATCCAGTTATTTTATAGCAATCCCTTAACAGGTTCCATGAAAATAATGTTTGTGCTGTGATAAAGCGATTTTAATGTTTTTTGAGAAATAAAAAACACACACGCACACATTTCTATATATCGAGGATACTTAATATATTTTGATTAAAATTAGTAATTAAATAGTCTAAATTCAGTTTATTATCTAAATAAATATTGTCACTTAAAGAAAATGAGCCCTGATTCCGCGGGCGGTAAGACTCGAACAAACCGACAGAACTATTAGCCGAGTAATTCAGGGTAAGAAAAAGGACTCTCATAAACAGAGTTCTGAAGAATCAAACGTCCCCTAGAAATTTGCATCATTTGTTGACAACCAAGTAAAATATTGAGATATTGAGTCTCAATTTATTATATAAAAATATATTTTATTTGTAAAATAAAAGAGAAGTCATTCTAATATGTGGGATTTGATTTGATAGATTAACCTGTATACCACCACACAGTATAGTTATTAGTAAATATGACACCATCGAAAATAGGAGGGCAGTCTGTGGTATCTAGTGGTATCCTTTAAATTAGATTAAATAAATAATACATTTGCATAGATCGGTTCATTTCTGGAATCGAAAGTAATATGTAATATTCGGGAGGAGGGAGAGGGAATGGTCACTCGTCAGGGACGATTTTAATCAATGGAAAAAAATACAAAAAATAATATTTATTTATTTAGTCTCAACATATTATTTATTTAGCCTTATTTATTAACGTCCCCCTACCAAAAATAAAGTTTTCTAGAGGTGTTCTCCATATTCACTATCAGATGTATTCACTATCAAATACTCATGAATTTTTTATTTATTTTACTTAGATATAGACTCGGGGTATACCGAACGGTTCTGAAGGTATTGCTGGTCCGAACGACGGACACGATCGGAAGCAGGGTTTTATTTTATAGCTAGTAAACAAATAATAGAATAGATACCGCTTCTGGAATCTCCACCCTTCTTAGAAAAGCGGATAGCAAGAAACATAATATATATATATAATTTTCAAATCTAGATACAACAGGTAGAATTCATTTTACTTTTAACTGGTTTTAGCTGCAGTGTATCTGAAACTATTAGAGTTTTTACGTGGAAAAGTAATTAATTTGTATAAAAACACAACTAAAACCTCGAACTCGGGATATTGAAAACAAAAAACTACCTTTTTTTTTTTTGAACTGTACAGTTGACTATCAGCGTGTCGTCTTTGAACACTCAGACCCTCTGTAGAATGTTTTAGGTTCACATTTTTTTTTTTTTTTTTTTTTTTTTTTTTTTTTTTTTTTTTTTTTTTTTTTTTTTTTTTTTTTTTTTTTTTTTTTTTTTTTTATAGTGTTAGACCAATTACGAGAAATGTATTTATAATAGAGAGAAAACGTAAATTCAATTTTAAATGAAATAAATATATTACTTATTTATTATATATTTTTTACTTCATTTTTTTTTTAATGATTTCAGTTGTGTTTTCCCTATGAACGTTAAGAAAATTATAAGCAGCTAATAATTTACATTTAAAATTAATAAGAAAAAAAGAGAAACATTTTAATTTTTTTTAATTTTTTGGTATCAAAGACTAATCAAATTTGTATCTATTACCTAGTTTGATATACTTTATCTGGTCCTAATATAAAAAATACCATGCTAATTTTCATCACCAACAACAAAACTTGTTATTTATTTGCGATATCGATACAACTAAAAAGAATTTTATATTAAAAAGTGCGATTTAAATGATTTTACGAAATGGGTGTTATAAGAACAAATTTCTTTTTAAAAGATAATTCATAAAGAAATTATTTGTCTAACTATAAATGTAATATTGTCGCTGATAATATACTGTATCTAAAATATTTGAAAATTTACACATCTGTATATAATAGTTTTTATTTAAAATTAAGTGTTTATCCCTGTTTATCATATAAGTTTATCATATAAATACATATTTGCTTCTAAGAGGAAAAATTCCTAGACTTTAAACTGTCGTAAAATCTTTTTTGATATCCATGGTTCTCATTTAAGAAAATACAGGAGAGAACTAACCTAAACAATAAAATAAGCCATTCTCTTTCCTTTAGTAGTAAAAGTTCATCCGTGCGGAGCCTATTTCCAAAAGTTTTCCACTCTATACAGGCCGAGCCGCGTTCACACGGCACAAAGAAGCTACCCAAGAACAGAATTCAGCCAGCCTTTAGCTTTGATCCGGGCTGCATTAGGGAAAACCAGCCTAATATAATTCTACCATGACATACCCCTTCTTTACCTTTTTTTCTTAGGATTTCTAAAAGGGAACACATTTCATTCGATTCCTCATATGCCGAGCTTCAAGTAGGCTTGTAGAGGAATATATTTTAAAAAGAAAAAGACCCGTCTTTTCGCAAATGGACGAATTGAAAGACTTCTGAAATTAGCTAAACCATGAGAAAACTTTAATAGACGTTTAATTATACTTACTTCTTACAGAGGATTGCCCGTCGCCGATTTTGATCAACATTTTTTTGGTAATTCTACATGAAAAAAGTAGACCTATCCTACCGCTTCATCAAATGGGCTCTAGGAGATGAGAAAAAAAATAAAACATGCTGAAAATGCTTTATTTTATATCTCGAGAATGAAAAATCATATCGGCATGGTTTTTCCAGCTTAATATTTGTTTTTTGAAGTACATTAAGGGTAAAATATAAAAACTAAAAAATAATTTATTTCTGGTCAAATTAATCAAAAACAGTTTATAAATTATCATATAAACTTGGCATATCGATTTTTTCATACCAAAAATGATGGCAGATTTAGATTCAGCACATAAAAAAACCTTTATGTTATGTTATGTTAAATATCGTCGAAAACAAAAAACATTTTTTTTCAGTTCCGAGGTAACTAAAATTTTGAAAGCCACAAAGTTACGTATGGATTTGAAACTCTGTATCCAGTGGCGTAGCCAGGATTTCATTTCGGAGATCTAATTTAAAGAAATCCTCCCCAACCGGGTATGTTGGCTCTCTCTAAATATAATATTTTATATATCGAGGCATATTATTTATGAAATAACATTCAAATAGGTTCATACGATTTTCGTTCACAGATAAATATAACTAAAAGTATTTTGAAATTTCAGGGAAAGGGAGAGTCGCACCGGCGGATTTTTAATTTAATCCTTAAATTTTTAATTTAAGGATTCCTCCTTAGAAGGTAAACAATTTTTATTTTTAGATTTCCTCGAAAATTTGGAGGTTTTCAAAGCGCTAAAACCAAATTTGACGCCAGTTTTGAATACAAAAATTCTATTAATATACTTTACTCCGTTGAAGACCGTTTTCATTACATAAAAGTCAATATATCCTCTAATATATCGCTCTAAAATTCAACTATTTCGTTTTAAAAAATTGTATCACTCTAAACTTTACTATTTCTGGATCACGAATTAGGTTTTTATATTACACATAAATATGACCATAATGACTAAGTTCTTATACATGTACATATTATAATATAAATACATTATTTGTTATCAATAAATAGTAAATATTACACTTTTATAACACCGCTATAGGCATTGTCGTAGAACAAAAAGTATTTTCAGCTTTTTTTTTTTTTTTTTTTCTCAGCTCCCATGGACATTGGATAAAATGGTAGGATATAGGCCGACTTATTTTCAATGTAGAATGATAAAAAAAAATTGATCAAAATTGGCAAGGGACACATCGTGCACCCCCCTTGCAAGTCAGCGGAATGATCTGAAATAAATGTCTAATGGCGAGGGTCCACACAAACCTATATAGAGAGGAGCGGATTAATTTTATCCTCTCAACATCAAGTGGGGTCCACCCTGACTCCATGTCTACATTTTTATATGTCATGCTCGATAAATAAGAGATATATTTTGCTACGAATAAAGAAATTACCTTGGACAAATATATGTGCTATTTATAGTATAAGTGTTTTTATAAAACTTCCTGTTGGCAACGTGATCAACCAGACAGACGTACGCACCTGAGATCAGCAGATATCTACCTTACCTCCGCAATATCTACACATATCAGTAGCCAATAGCCACAACGATGATAACTCAATATTAACGTTTAAGGTTCTAAATAAAACTGTTGCATATCGTCGTAACACGTGTGTAACATAAACACTGTTTATTTCTTATAGGTTTGTACACTCGTTATTTTTATGAATGTTTTAGAAATACTTCTTCTTTTTCTTCAAAATTCAATTTTTGTTTAAAAATTTGAATCTTATGAAAACATAATTAACTTGTCATTAAATTAAGGTCACTATGATTTTTCACATAAATTTTAAAACGTTTTTTGTTACATTTAATCTAATGATCAATCATTTAATTATTAAAGACTTTATTTCTTTTAGTTCAAACTATATTTTAATGTCATGCATATCATTCATGTCGTTATTTGTTTTTATTAATCTCAAACACAATCGTTTGATTTAGTACTGAAGCTAATGAATGTCTGGCTAAAACGGCTGCAACAGCTTGAAGAAATAAAAGAATTAAAGGATAAGTGGAATGTTAATTGCCTACTTCTTTAATCTGAATTTCAAATTTATAAAAATATCTTAAATATATTTTAATGGATTTTTTTCATTTTCTATGTATTCTTTTATACAGAAAAAAAAAACACAAATAATTTCTCATAATTATGAAAAAAAGAGAGTAAAAAATGATTTTTATTTTGATGGGTACACATGTACCCTACCCGCCTAACGTGTAACAAGAAATCAAGCGCCTATTCCAAGGTTAACAAACTCTATTTGTGATGAGAGTATGCTTCTGATAAGATAAACAAACTAATAAGAGATTTTGTAAATATTAATAAATAGGATTTTCGCTAGAAAATTGGTACGCTGATTTTTTGATCATTTATTTATTTGGTATATCCTGCAGTCATAGTCCTTGTCAGAATTCATTCATAGTTCCCTCAGCCGGCTAAAAAGTGTTCTGGTCCCACTTTAACCTTCCACCTATAGACGAACTCTTCGAAGTACCTGTAATTCTCTTCAGTCATGAGGAGGGGAAGGTCACAATCACTAAACACATAGATACCTGTCTTCCTCTAGAAGGTGTTCCATTGTGCCTCAGACGCGATGCAGATCGTTACTACGTGCTCGGTTTCCTGAGCGCCGCACATTTGACTTAGGGGGTCGACGTCCTTGCTAAAGTTACGTAGCTTGGCCAGAAGGCCCCCATGCCCGATTAGGATTTACGTGACCCAGTTGTCCGAGACCACCCGTGACTGGCCGTTTGAGAAGTCGCTGGTTTTGATCAGTGGTATATTACTGATATGCATTGACGTAGCTCATCAAATTTTCAGAGAGGATCCGGCAAGTCCCTGACAGCAACAGTCTCCCTCCACTTCCCCGGAGAAACCTACCTATCTACGCCAATGTGCTTGGATACTGACACCATAGGTGTAGCTAATCAAATTCATTTTATTTCATAATATTTCTTTTACAAAACATTTCTGTGGTGGACCGATAGATGCCTGAGGGGGAGGGGATACCTATCTGCGGAGTTACCTGTCTGCGACTATGCTGATATGAAAAATATTCGGTTATGTATCTTTTTAAAAACTTAAAAAATTGTATTACTAAACTTTATTCTTCATATCCTGATAATTCATGCTAATATCAATATACTCAAGTAAACTACTCACGATTTTAGTCCCATGAGGCAGGAAACTTTGGCAAAGTGACGCTACATTAAGGACCGAATTCGATTAGGCTGTAAGTGATTCTCAAGTTTCTACTCGTTATACTCTCAACAACAGAATACTCAACAAAAACATACCTTAAAAATGGCTAGTAAAATACATACAAGTAGAGCATCATAAAGAAATGAGATGAAAAAAAATATAAGAAGAATATTTATTATTATTTATTTAAATTGAAATTTTTATGTCCATTGCAAAGCGTTATTAGTTTTGATTGATTGTGGAAAAATGATCGCGTATTTATATGAACCATCCCATTAGCTCTGGTCTCATAAAACGCCAAGTACTATGGGAACCCCAAACTATTTTTTTTTCAAATTTCAACCTCGCCTTAATGGATTGCAAGTTAAAAGGCGAATTATTATTAGGGTGGGTTAACAGAAGTACATGCCAAGTAATATTTCGGTATTTATATCTCCTATTGATTTTTTACTATATGTGGTGTTAGGAAGTATACATTCTGTAACTTGTATACATTTCTTGTTTGATGGTAAACAGACGCTTGGATGATTTATAGTAGAATTTTAGATTGGTTTAACTATATGAAGTTGCTGTAAATAATATAATAATATTAAATAATATTTTGTGAGCAACTAAAACATTAAAACACACACGGAACTCACCAATACTGGAAAAGAATGTTATGAACATTTGAGCCTTTCTCTTGTTTCTTACCGATGCAAGGTTAAAAAAATCCCAAAAGAAATTCTCCGTACACTGTTTGATCATGTGCTGTATCAAATGCATGGAAAAGCTCTGGATTCATCTACTGCTATTTTTAACCCCTTTCTTTGGATCATCTAAGAACAATCATTCTTGCAAAACAAGGAGACAGACAACTCTTAACAACGGTAAACAAACGCTTCAGTAGGTACACAAATTTTCCAAAAAAACTAATGTTTGAAAAATTTTCGGGCTCACAATCAGCCAAGAACAAACCAATAGTACTTGAATAATACTTAACTTAAAATTATACTATTATAAAAAAATTCTTACAAATAACAAAATCGGGTATTACTGTTGATGCGCCACTTGCCCTACGTCCTTGAGATGAATAGTATTTTGGTAAGAGCTTATGGATAAGGATTAGCCTAATCAGGGATATACGGCATTAAGCAACATTTCACCCTATTATCATATAATACTCAGCATATCTGCACAATGTTCCTTACCAACTGTTACCAAGACATCCTTCATCATGTCGGGAGGTTCCACAAACGACGACTAAAAAGATAACACTTTAAGAATTGGAATAACTCATGCCAAGAAATTCATTATAATATCTAGAAACCGAATTTTCGTGAAGTAAGAAACTCAAAATGTGTAAATACGTCCTGAAAGAATGCGTTAAATTGTGAGTAAATAATCTTAAGCATACAAAAATCAACTTTTATATTTAATTTGCAATAATAATACACAGGTGGCTGACATAGCATTGTGTTACAGTTACAGCCTCTCAATTAAAATTCTGTGTGATACGTTGTAATGTGAGGAAAAAACTGATTCTAATAAAACAATCAATTATCATTAACCTAAAACTTAATGAAGGAGAAACATAACCTTTTAATTTAATACTAAATTTAATTATATAAAAAAAAAATTATATTCACACATCAATGTAAATAAAATAAAATTTATTTATTGCCTTGGAAATAAATTTAAAATGAATAAATATCTACATAATATGTGAATATTTAAAAACAATGACTATTCACTAATTATGCATATATTTATTGCTTTGAATTTTATTTTATTATTTTTTTAGTTATTTCATTATTATGCATATATGCATATATATACACACAATTATATAATATATAATAAATATAATATACCTATAGTATATGGGAAATGTTTGGTAAAGAAAAAAAAAAAAGAAAAGAAAAATCGTGCAATTTATCCCAGAAAGTGCAAAAGTACAATTTTATTGCAATATTAAATGTTTTTTGGTGTATGGATGTTAGATTGTGCTGCATTTATTCTTTGCATATAGGTATATTTTTATTCCCTTCGTTTTCTGTCCTGATATATTTTATTCTTGATGATACTTGAAATGACGAAATATCGACAGACGAGCTCTATCCTAACAGTTAAATAAAAATATATCATTACATAGTTATCACTACATCGGATAGATAATGGATTTTAATGGGGTTACGCGTATGAAAGGTGCATTAACATGGAAATCCGTTCTGTTCACAGGTCACAACAGATTTTCATGTAACATTTAGGATCTATCCAAACAAAATCAAAACATTTAACATTACGGATGTCTCATAACAAAATAATTTTGTTTATATTGTTTAAATGATTTATTAAGGCTTTTATATTAGGCAATTCAGTTATTGCCAGAATCATAAAGGTTTGACGTTATTAATGGAACAAATTAATCCTGCTAAAATATCCAATGGATTACATCATTAGAAAATCCTATCATGTGCGCAGAAATATATCAGAGAGCCTCGTTAATATATATCATTAATGATAAATTAGCCTGATAACCAAAGTATAATAATTAGTTATTAGCTTCTGTCGAATATAAACTTCAGCATGACCGATAAGCTCAAAGTGATTGGTGTTTTATCGTCTCTGTTTCATCAGCGTGATGGTTCGTCATCGAATTTCAGCTCAGCCAACAGTCAAGTATCCCAGAAATGACTGAATTGTTTTAAATTTTTTTTCTCTACCCAATTACGTAATCATTTGTTTATTGTTATATTTATTTTCTTACATACTTAGTTTATTGCTATTTTATTTATTTCTATCATCGGCGGCTTAATTTGCTACAGAAGAATTATTGTTGTTTTATTCTAAAAGTTTTTAGATATGTTCCCCTATTTGTCAGATTTATGTTTTTGTCTACCCTATATGACACCCTTACATAAATAAATCGGGCGTGGAAAAGGGATAACCATACTTAGATCCTGTAATTATCTTGATGCCGATAAATAACATGGCATAAATACCATGTTTGATTATATTTTTAAAGTGTTAAAAAATAGATTTCGCTCTGCCACCAAATTCAAGGCAAATGTTCTGAATAAGAGTTTCGAGAGTAAGATTTTATATACAATTTGGTTTATAAAGAACGATGATTAAAAAAAAATAATTTAAATGCATACAGCTAAGATTTCAAAAGAATTAATGCAATTGCGGCTGTTGTTTTTATTTTATTTTAGTGAAGACATTAAATAATATGAAATTATATATTGATTATATTCTAAATATTGCTTTTCATAAAATATAATGGAGCATTAACTGTCTAACATGACACCAACCTTATTTTAAAGTTAGAAATATTTTTATGTTCAAATGAAACCCAAGAATGTCTTTTATAGTCTTAAGTTTTCTTTAAAATTTGGCCTTTCCAAAAATAATCGTTCCCATTTCATGGTCTCTGATATATTTATGCTAGGATTTTCTGATGATATAATCCATTGAAATTTTGCTGTTTCATTTTGAATTGCAAGACTACTCATGGCTTTATTCATTATTTTTATGTTATACCTCATATTCGGGGACGAAGAACCAGGAATCATTGAGTTGTGAATTCAAAGCGGCTATTATATTTTCAGTCTCCATGTTTAACCAATCGTTTTAATTTTTTAAATGCGGTATCACATTATAATTTATTAAGGGATTAAGAGACCTAGAAAATAACAAGTGCTCATGAGATTAACTTGATACGAATTTTCAGTCACCTTTTTTAATTTTCTCTACATCAATTACTAAAAGAATAAATTAATAAAAACTATTTACCGACCTCTTTGGAAAATGAAAGGGTCTCTAGCCTAATTAACTATTTGTATTTTCCTAAACCGTTTTTCTAATGGCATTTTCTGTAATACGTGGTCCGACATATGGTTCTCGAACAGAACAAATTTATCTGAAAACTGATTAATTAATAACTAACTAACTCTAATGTTTTATCAAGAGATGAAAAAAAAATTCATGGGTGGTTATTAGATTTGATAAAGAATTGTTTTTATGCATCAATAAATATACAAAAAAAGTAATTATAGCAACTCTATTATAATATCAGATTATTAATTGCAAAATACAAGGAAAAATCTTTAGAATTGGCCATCGCAATATACAAGAATCCAACTGTAAGAGCTCTGGCTAGCCGCATGAAATCGTTCCGTTTGGTTAATAAACCTCTGTTTACTTAGGACTCAGCGTAAATAGAGGTTCCGTGGGAGGGGGAGGTCTTTTTACTGTCTGCCTTTTCGTCAGCTTTGATTACGAGGAAATCAGGTTAAAATTTTTCATTTTCAAATCTATCTATGAATTGTAAAATAATAGTAGATATTATTTTCGAAAAAATTTACATATGAAAAATATAAATCCTCTGTTATATACCAAATTACGTATCTAGATATAAAAATTTGTTGTTTATATTTTTCTTTATTATACGTTGATATTGAATGGTCCCAAACTAAATATTATCTTGATTTGACATCAAGGATATAGGCATTTGTACATATCCATATGTGGGACATAACATTTCATTCTTTTGAAATAATTACAAACTATTTTATTTTATTTACGAGTAGTCATTAGTTCAAAAAGATAAACCTCACTTAAGGCTACGAAAATATCGTAATCGGGCCATAAATTTTCGATGCCTCCGTGTGTCACGATTATCTTTTGAACGGGTGAACTAATTCTATTTTGAGCTTCAATTGATTTGATTTTGTAATACTATATTTATACATAAAATAATTTGTATTAAACTTTCAATTGTGTTGATTTAATTGATATATAACTTATGAGCTTCGCCACGCAAAATATAAAAAAAAAGATGAAATTGGGAGATAAAGAACACACATGAAGGCTGGTTAAACACTGACTTTATTCAGATTCTAATCCTCTATATATACTGTTTACATTGTTTACAATGGTAATTTGGAATTAGTGGCTATATTGATGTAAGTCCCATCTTAACTTATATATATATATATATATATATATATATATATATAAATATATATATATATATATATATATATATATATATATATATATATATATATATATATATACACTCAAATCCATCAATAAAGAAGCATTGACGGGTCAGCTAGTTTTATATAACTGAATCGGCCATTTCAAAAACCACATTAGTCAAGTCATAACATAAATAACTTTTTTTATTTTATTTTTTAAAGTTTTTGATTTTAATATACCATACAATACCTATGTCAAGCTGTTTTCCAATTATATATACATTTTTTTTTTTTTTGCAAACGTCTCCTTAAAGGCATATTCATAACCTGGGTAAAAACCACGCAAGTCAGTAAACTCCTAACTCTTCAAACAAAACCGAGTAATCGTCGTTCATGCTTAAATAACATAATTCCCTTACTTAAGAGGTTCTTATATGCAATACAAGATGGCGGAAGCAATCAGAAGAATATCCAGAAAAGTACTGTAATTTGGTTTCGAACTTCAGTTAAAAAATGACAGCCCAAATAAGTGAAAACTGAAGATGTTTGGGCTTCGAAAAATGGTGGCCGACTTTATACAAAAAAGCATACTTGTCAACAGTATGGAAGTTTTCCAAAAGAGCAAAAAAAGATCGTGTGCTCCCTCGACATATACATTTTTATTATGATTCTGATAAAAAAGACAATATTATAGCCGTGGAAATTACTGATGAATTTGTTAAACATTCATTCATCAAGATTAAAACATATTTAACACCTTCAAATTTTTCAAATTTTCCTAAGCCTATATATCGAATGCGCCAATCAATACTAAAATATTTGGCGATTTAAAGCGAGCTTAGGATAGCATTCTGGAAATGTATATGCCATTATATCAAAACACATTTAGCTAGCCAACTGCAAATGCTGAAAATAAATATTATAGAATTAATATTATAGGATAAATATTATATCCAGATAAATATTATAGAAAATATGATTTCGTACCATAATTATTGTAAAACATAACAGTATAATATATGAGTTGACATCCGTATGATAGTATAGAAGGATAAATCTAATTAGGGGTTGATAAATTATTTGCCACTTTTAAAATTTTGTTTTTATTGAAAACTACTTTCGAATGTTATACATCCATCTTCAGTTCTAGATCAGTTTTCAATAAAAAAAAATTATAGAAGTGGCAAATAATTTATCAATCCCTAATTACTATAATATATGTTACACATGTAATGTTTGAGTGTATTTTCATTAATTTTGATTTAAAGTATTATTAATATGACTGTTAAGTTCAAGTTAAATTACCACCTATTCCTGTTTCTTTTGAAAGAAAATAAGTCAAGAACCGTTTTTCTTTTGAATTCCCTGCCCCCGTCCGAGGAGATCGTATCTGGCACTCCATAAAACTGGAACCATGTTTGGAGGGCGCTACTAACCGCTGCCGCCGATTTCTCCCTCAATGGGTGAGCCATTGCTGTTTTGCTGAAGGTGTCCACTACTGTCACCCATTTAAATCCTCTCCACGTAAAAGTATCAACTTGAATTAACGGTACCGTACGTGTTCTCGTCTCGGTTTGTAGTCCTACGGGGAGAGGGGGAGGGGGGTGCCGGTCATATTTAGTCGTGTGGCAAATGTGGCAGTTCCTCATTTCATCTTCTACCCTCTTCCGCGTCCCTACCCAATAATATCTTCTTTTCAATGACGCCAACGTCTCGTTGATTCCCCGGTCTTCCCTTGGTGGTATGCGATCGTCACATCTTTTTGCTGTTCGTGATCGCGAATAGTCTCCACAATAGAACGGCATCGGA
This sequence comes from Rhaphigaster nebulosa, assembly GCA_948150685.1. Taxonomy (NCBI): domain Eukaryota; kingdom Metazoa; phylum Arthropoda; class Insecta; order Hemiptera; family Pentatomidae; genus Rhaphigaster; species Rhaphigaster nebulosa. Next base: position 70,126,477 of record OX411309.1, read on the forward strand.
TAAAGGTTCTGTCTATCCCTATTTTTTCATTCCTCCACAAGTTACGGATCTTGTCCCACACCGTTGCGTTGCCGACATATAAATGATGGGTCGCGCCTTCCTTAGATGCGTCTTTTAACGCTCGGAAGATTTGCTCCTCCTTGACTCCCGGTTGGGACCAAATAGTGACGATGGTATGTCTTTCATACTTGGAAAAGTCCATTTTTACAAGGCCTGAAGTCTTGTCGTTAATTATTTCATCAAGCTCCTCCATCTCTGCTGGTCTCTCGTCCCCTGACTTGGCGATCCGAGGAGTCCCCATTGCCTTGGCGGTCAGCCCCACGTTCTCCTTCCCCGTCTGTCGTCCATTCCCGCACGAACCTTTGTAGATCCCCCGATGCTTCACCTACCTGGAAAGGGGAAAACCCAGTAGCCATGTTTATGGAATGGTTGTACGCTGCTATGGCTCGGGGGCATCGCCTCATCTGCTTCCAACCGACTGTTAATGATGTTATGACTGTTAATTTCAAGTTAAATTACCACCTATTCCTGTTTCTTTTGAAAGAAAATAAGTCAAGACCCGTTTTTCTTTTGTACTTTTTCAGTATTATTCATACATTAAGGTGATTATTCGATATCTCAATATTTTTAAGTCCAAACACTAAAAATATTCCGCCACATTTTTGGTTAGATTCCTATAAAATTCTAATTGTATGACTTATGTGGTTCTTCCGTTATGTACTTTACCTTTTTAAAATTGTTCATATCTAGCATGAGATTTAATACAGATTTAACTGTTGTTTTTTGACATTTGAATAAATTGTTTAAAATAAAAGTTGGTTATGAAAAATTAAATAAATAATCATTGGAACTCATAATTGAAAAAACACAATATTGTGACCCAATATATTTAATTATGTAATAATGAGTAAGATGGTTATTCATTTTCAAATTTTGTGTAATTAGATAACATACCAAGGAATACTATCTAAACTTTTCAAATATCCTTAGATCCTTAGATTACGATTGGGTTCTGAGGGAGCATGAACTAAGTTTTTTGTGTCCATGTTAATTGGCAATCTAAAATTCCAGATAGCTTAAAATTTTATACAAATAAAATTAAAAATGACCGTTTAAGCTTGAATAGCTGAAGAAAATAGAACACACGAAAGTCTTATCAAACGTAAAAGATAAAATAGATATTGTTTTCAAAATTGAAATTTTTTACTAATTCAGGGTGGCAACTGCTTTAGATTTTTTTTTCTCCAATTAAGGCAGGTGAAAATGCTTAACCAAGGGCTTTTGAAATCTGATTTAAAGTTGCTGGCATTTATTATCAGGCAACCAGCAGCGGAATATTCCAAAAATTACTTCGTGTTTTAGTGAATCCCTGTAATATATTTGTTTTTCATTCATTTTTGCAAATTTCATCTTATCATATAGATAAAGGGAATCCAATTTATATGCAAATTTTCAAAACGAGTAGCCTGATATGACGAAATTAGAATGGAAAAAGATACCTGCGTGTTATAATGTTGTAATTAATTATTTCCTTGTTGTTCTATTTCCGTACTTCGTCCAGTGTATTAATTATTAATTAAATCTACTTCTTTGAAAAAAAAAATCAACGACTCAGTCGTTAGAGTCGTTCGAAGAGCACTATTAGCCTTTATTTCATGGAGCGGTTTTTCTCCGTGCGACTGACTACTGAGTCGCTTACGATCGTCGTCAACGACTTTAACTACTGAGTCTATAATCGTTGAGAAAAGGGTAAATAAAATAGACAGTGCATTATGCAATATTGTTTTATTTATGTATATTATTTAGTGCATTGCTATAATTTTAAAGATTTTTGGCCAAAACTTATTAATAGTAATGAATTGATAAATAATGTGTAATTAATTTTTTAGACAAAATCGAATGACAAGAACTTCTTATGCGAAAATTAAATAGTTTTAATAAAAAAATGGTTTTTAATTAACGACTTTGTGGAATATGATTTAATATCACCAAATTAAGATAATTAATGTAAATAGTGTTGCTTTATACGTGTTAATTTGAACATTTCTAAATTATTTTTTTATAATTTTAATAAATAATATTTGTATGGGTTTTTTGGTATGAATGAAAGAGATTAAATTAATATGCAATAATTTTTATTTATAGATGACAGGTTTGAAAATTAGTAAAATGGGCCGAAACTTTGCCTAATATAATTTAATAAATAACTAAGTAAAGAAATGAATCCTAAGCGAAACAAAATATAATAAAACCTTCTGAGTTCTCCTGCGATAATCCAGCGGTTGCAGGCGAAGTAGCCCGAAATATCGATACGACATACCGAATGCGATATTATCGCAGCCCATCGCTGAGTGAATGCATTCAAATATCGTAGTTTAAATAAAATATCTTCCCGAACCGTCCCAAGCGATAGTATCGCGCATGTCTGAGGGAGCCCTAAGATATTGTATTTATAATATAGATATTTCTGTGCGCATATAATTAAGATATTGTTTTCATAACATGGATATTTCTATGCCGATATAATTAACATATTTTTTATATAACAGCTATATTTCTGGGACGATATTGCTTCGATATTGTTCTTATAACATCGATATTTCTCTGTCGATATCATTAAAGCATAATTGTTATAATGCAGTTATTACGCTTCGGATATCATTATGATATTGTTCTTATTATGTTCTTTTATAGTAGGATTTAAAGCATAGTAAGATTTAAATAATTTCTTAGTGTCCTTTCGATTCGTCTAGTTTTTTTTTTTGCTATTGATAAAAGAATTAACGATATTTTGAAATATCGATATTTTTCTGCCGATATAATGAAAATATTGTTTTTAATCAACTTCATTTACAGCAAAATTTAGACATTAAGAAACAGGTTATCTCCTAATTTTCCTCCAAAAGTTAAGAAACTTTACTGTTATTTGGTAAAAAAAATGATAAAAAATAAATAAATATAACTTTTCGCTATTCGTCCTCTCAAAAGTCCATTTACAATGGATTTTGTCAAGCCAAACTATATTTCTCAAAGGGAATTTTACGTATTTTACAAAGGTGCAATTGGAACGTAATCACCTTGAGTATTTTGGAGTGAACACTACCTATTCAATTAAAAACGAGACTTACTTAAAAATGCACAATTATGAAACTTCCTACTTTTCTGTGTGGAATTCGACCATGGAGCTATATGAACTATTTGCTATCCTTAAGGTCTACTATCAGTTTTTCGCCTAAATATTTGTTGTGACCCGTAGATTACTCTGTATATACTTAGTTCTGCTTCTGTATAGTATACAGTTCTGCTGTATATAGAAGCAAAATATGTATAATGATGTATAATGCTGTATATATGTATAATCAGAAGCAAAATATTTTTTTTCCAAAAATCAGTAATAGCTTCTAAACTATTAACTATCTAGTCATTGTAATGGTCTCATTCAGTCCAGAAACAAAAAACGTTGCCAATTATTATATCATGATTTATTAGCTGTCACAGGACTTTCCATATCGCTTTGGTTTACAATTCAGATAATTAAATTATCATTCAAATGAGCATTCGGAATGTTTCGAGAAAGAAACATGTGTAGAATAAATTGTAAATGATATCCACCAAGTTCAGCAAAAAAAATATAAAGCAATAGGCATCTACGGAGCAAAAATTTGGAGCTTGTCCCAAGATGATCTCCGTGAGTGTGCCGAACTGAGAGTTTTAAGAAGGTACTGTGTCAAAACAAGTAGGCTGAGATGGTTCGAACATGTAATCAGAGGGTGAAATGGACTTCAGCGAGAAAAGAAAAAGGAAAGACCAAGAAGCTGAAGGAAGTGGAAAAATAATCCGAGGAAGGATAAAGTAGAGAGATATGAAGAAGCCAGAAGCCTGAAAATGATGAATCAGGAGGCCTAATGCCACGCTGACCTGTAGCGTCAGGGAATTAGTCTAAAACGTTCATTACGCTATATCTCAGCTAATACTAGTCCGATTAAAATGATTTTTTCTTCCTAGAACACCAATAAATTAAAAAAAATATTTATACTTTTTTTTTATACTGTAGAGAATATTTTCACTTTTTGATTGATTACAACAAAAACCAAATAAAAAAATTTGGACGGACGATTTTTTTTTTATTCGATATTTGGATTCTACGTATCTTGAAGCGTCAAACCTCAAATTTTGAGGGAGAGTTAAAACAAAAAATTCTTGGCCGATTACAAAGGTCTATTACTGAAAATTATGAACCAAAAAATATAAAAAATGATACCTTAATAGATTAAATTCGTGCAAATTATTTTACAAAAATCCCGCTCCTATTTCCATCTCTCCGGAGAGGGGTTTCCCTCATAAATTGGGGTGGACTCTGCAGATTTCAATTCCTACTGCTGAAACGAAGTTATAATAAAAGTTTTGATGTACAAATTTATGATATACAAATTTTATTGTTTATTTGATCCGATGAAAATTGCGTCGCACACCGGTCTATATCAGATTTGGGCAAAACTTATTAAAAATATTAAATGAAAAATGAAATGAAATTATCCATAATCGATGTGTAGAAGAAAGATAACTCCATCGTTTGTAATTCGTAAATAACGATAACTTATTGGAATAAAGAAGTACTCAACGGATAAACGTTATTCGAATGAAAAATCATTCGACCCATAAATATTACCTGATAAGTTACAAATAAATAAGAAAAATATCATTCTAAAAGTTATTCCATTTACATAAAAATTAATTAATAGTTGAATATGAAAAATGATTGATGGCATATCTAACCTTAAAGTAAAAAGTAAAAATAGATTGTGATGTTTTGTGATACCTGTGACAAAGAATCATATATCAGTTTGTCTTATTTTTATAAGTTCCATCAAGATTTATAAATTTATTGCATAGTTAGTTATAAATAGTTAAAAATATATTTTAAATAAATGTAGGTGCATTCGTTTGTAATGGCAATCCAGTAGTTTTCGGTTAATTATTTTCAATAATGAACCCTTGTAAAAACTTTTTTTGAGACCATTTGAGAACATTTGAGATTTTACGTTTCAAGATACTTAGAATCCATATATCGATTAAAAATTACCGTTCGTCGGCCGTCCGCAGCTTTTCTTGAGGGCTACTGGATAGATTTTCTTGATATTTCGATCAAAGTCACTGGCCACCCCAGGACAATCATCGAGAATCGAAATTATCATTTGTAATTTTTAGATTTTATAAGCCTTCTATAAAAATAGAAGAAAAATGTTAAAAGTTTTGGAATCAGCATACGAAGGCATTAAAAAAATATGAGCATAATAATTGAGATGAAACAGTGCCTGAAGATTTCCTGCAAAAACGGTTGACCAGGTAATGGAAATTTTGTTGCATGTATCTGACAACTTCCACAGTAAGAGATTACTCGCCACTCTCTCGAAAAATTTTATCATCTACTCTAGAAAACGAAGAATCCAAGATGAGCATAGTCTCTCATAACTAGGGTTGTATTTTTATTTTTTACATATTTTTACCAAAGCAAAATTTCTATTTTAAAATTCTCCTCGACAAAAATTCGTTTCAAGCAATTTCAAATAAAATAGAGCACTTTTGATTTTGCATATTTTTAAATATTAAATCTTTTTCACATATTTGATACTACAATTAATAGGCTGCAAACTCCGCTTAATAATTTGAAAATCGGTAACCAATTTTTTTTTTACAAAAGAAGTAAATAAACAAGCAAAAAAAAATCTAGAAGGAGAGCTATTTCGACAATCAAAGAAGCAAAACAAGATTGTTGAAAGTGTACTATGTAGTGGTCTGGTGCGTTCGTCTTGCTATCTCTAGTAGCAGTGGCCAAGTCAACCGTTGTACAATGGTCAAAATTACATAATTAGCGCGCCAAATAGTTTTTTTGAAGTTCTCATTTCCGGTTGAGATTAGGTGATATTTGTAGGAGGAGAGGAGGGGAAGGTAGCTATGCAGCTGATGTCTACAGTAAAGAAGATATGTTTGAAGGATTACAATAGCGTAAATTTACCTTTCTTGTCCAAGACAATCACAAGATTACAGACAAATGTTTTGCTCTTACTGAAAATTTGAACTTGACTAACGAAGCCATCGATAGGCTACGTGATCTACCCTGGTGAGAAGGGTAGTCCATAAGAAAGAAGATTGAAGATGAAACAAAAAAAAAATCCAGACTTACATAATGCAGAATACAGCTAATGTTCGCTAGGGCTAAAAGAAACACGAGGCAGGAGAACCCACCGAATTAAATGCGAAAGAAATTCTCTCATTTATGTTTTATCCCGTCACGTCAGGCGACGTGAAAAGACCATTTAGCTGATACAAAACAATTCTGAGGAAATCAAAAATCGGCGGAAATTTCTATTCGAACATCTAAAAATGCCTAATTTGCGCCAATTTCACCTGAATTTGGTGAATGATGTTACTCGATACCTGAGTAATTTGAAGTTATTTGTTGTTTTTCTCCAGTTTTATTTCCTATGCTACCTAATTTTGTTCCTTAATTTTAACATTTTTTTTCGTTGTTCCTAATTTTTTTTTTAAATATATTTTATATATTGTAAAGTACATGTGTATAATATTTTATTGCTGCATTTATAATATTTTTTAATAAACATTTTTTTTTACATAATTCACATCTTTTAGATTTATTTTTAAATATCTCTGAAATAATGACAACATATTTTGGATTTTTTAGCACATAAAAATCCTAAACCTACTCATAACAAATAGAAAAAATCGTTAACGACTGAAGATTATATTATACCTTCTCCCGTACGACTATTCAAGCCGTCAGATAGTCGTTAACGACTCAACCGGGAGTAGAGTTGTTGTGGCAAAGGTGATCTACGATTGTTTTTGCCATATTAACCAATATAATATTGAGATAGTTGTACCGAGGAAAACACCCTTCACGACTATAATCGTTAAACGATTATAGTCGTGATAGTCGCACCGAGGATAACACACCTTAAGCAGGTTGAAGGAGAAGCTTGTGGTCGGGGATTATCATGCTGAAGCAAAACCCAATTTTTGTTTACTAATCCTGGGTACCACCATGTCACAACATCAAATATTCCATGTAACTGATCACTACAAAGTTCTGAATCAATGTTTCAACTTTCTGGAATAAATTAAAAATGAATTATGTCTTGGTTATTCCTAAATAAAGAGAGTGATCTTTTTTTCGAATTTCTGTTGGTTAGTGGCTGAAATAGCAGGCTGATTGCAGTCTAACTGTTGTTTCATGATCTTAAGATTTCTTCAATACATGTACTATGCATCGCAAATAACAATTCTTTCAATGAAATGAAGGTCATTTGGGTTTTTCAAAAGTTGTTAACAAATTTTTATTGCTCAGTTGTCAACTGATGGAGAAACACTCTTAATGAGCGACTCACTTTCCCTGAGCTCTGCAGTCCACGATTTATGGTGGATTGGGAAAATTCAAGCTCAATGCTCGAGTACGTTTCGTTGAGTCCGTTCTAACATAGTCCCGTAGATCTTTCTCACCGAATGATGATTTCCTCTATCCTCTCCCAGCTGGTGCCACCAGTTACAAATTTCTGGAACCTGTGAATTTGTAGAAAGAGTATCCTTTTTTCGAATTTCCGCACCAAACGGATTGATTCAGCGACGGAAAACTCGTTTCCAACAATGGTGTAATATTACCAGTATTTAAAATTTTAATGTACTGCTTTTACTGGAATACTAAGACAAAACTGAAGGCAAGGCAAGACTAGCTAATTTTGTAAACAAATTAATTTAGGTAAGGATTAAAGTGATATCATCCTTAATAGGATTTGAAAAACAAACAAAGCCGACCAGGGGATTACAATTTCCAATGAAATAAGCCATTTTTTATGAATCACCCAATTACGATATTTTACAGATAAATATATCTAGAAAAGATATATGATTGTTTAAAAATATGGTATAATTATAGCAGTCAAACAGTGACTAACCATGTTTTATGGTTTGGGTTTCAATAATTACTTGTAATATGAATAATATTTCTATTAAACGTAATTATTGAAACCAATTATACAATGAACATATGTTTCGTTTAATTCTACATATCCTGTTCTGTATTGTATTTCGCTCTGTATATTACGAGAATTCCTCAACTAAATAAAAATAAATTAAAAATTATAATATTGTTATTTAATATTTTAATGTTAGTAATGTAGAATACGATATTTATGAAGTAGTTTTATGTTTAGTTTTTTTTCCGACTATCTTTTTTTTCTGTTGGCACCATAGATCATGAAGATCTTTGGCCGCGGGATGTGGTTTTCTTACAGACATATATATTGCTATAATTATTACAAACATACATATTGGGAGCAATATATATGCCAGATAACCTGGAGGGGAAGCAAAAAGCAATTGATAGACCAGATCAAAAGTGCAGTTATATATTCTATGAATATTTAAAAAATAAATTCAACTTCCAGGATCCTCCTAAATGCCAAAGAGAAGAACTGCTTCAATTCTTACTTTTATTTTCTAAAGTTTTAAAGCGAAACTGGATTCAGTGCAATCGTAGCTTTACCAAATTTCGGCGGAAGCATAAAAAGTGATTGGATCAAGAAATCGAAATTTCAAACCTGGCTTTATGTATCTCAATTTGTCTTCAACGTCTTTTGGTAAGCCTTCAAAAAGTTTCAATGAATATGGTCCCAAATCAAAATGAAGAAAGGCTGAGACCGTGGCCAGCAAGGAAACTCTGTTATATTGAATACAAATTAAAGCAGTCAGGGAAAAAGGATGCTGCACTGATGATGAAGACAATTTTGACATCATGAATAAGAGCCGACAGGAATTTTTTAGGAAAATATGTAGGGCACATACAAAAGAAGATATTTTTCACATTTTGTTAATATTCTCTGATCCAAAGATCTCATATGCCAGACCATTGCCTTTAAAACAATTTGGCTGTTCTGAAGAAGCATTGGAAATTATTCATAAATTGGAGATACAAGATAATTACAGCATTGTAGATAGCAGCAGCGATAACGAAAGCGACTTGAACATATTAAATGATATATCACTATAATTTTTGGGTGCATGTTCAGTTTTGCTAAGGTGATTTATTTATTTATTACCGAGGTTAATTTTATATATTTAAATAACCTTCTTTATTAAGGAAAAAGCAATTTTTTGCATTGTCTTGATTTTTTTTTTTTGTTTCCGAGATATCTTCTGAAATTCATCTTTTAATTGCGTACAAAAACAATTTTTAATTAAAATGGTCTTTTTCCAACTAAGTAAAAATAGTTTTGACATAGGAGCTGGTTGACCTAAAAAACACAATTATTTATTTTATATTGACTGCTAGATTGCTTAGACAGCCCATTGTGCGACGTTCGTTCAAGGATAGTGACAAATCGGTCTAGATCCATGGATTATGGCTGATCGGGGTCAATGTTCGCATGAGGATCTATATTTTTTTCTTCGAATTTAGGTACTCGGAGTACGGTCATCACTCCTCCGCTCGGACCGTAGGATAAGTTTATAAACAATGGATAGCTGATTTGTTTTACTCTATTTTTTTTTTTTTAGTAATGATTATATTGTTTTACTAATTTTTTTTTTTAAATTAGAAAATATGAAATATTGCTGCTTTACATCAAATGTTTATCAGTTGTATAGTATTTGTAATGTTTCATAATTATATATTGAATAATGAGTGTCTCAACTTTGACAACTTTAGAGATACGATTAACCGCCTCCTACAGCAAATGATCGGAAGGTAATAACTTAACTGAATTGTGGCAATAGTGTTTAATCTTCTATCGTAAAATAATTGAAGTAAACATTATTAGGATCAAAACTTTCATTTTCTAGCCTCATTGGTATCGGATGGGTTTGATATGAGCCTTCAATGGAATACCGAGCTCTGAGTGGAACAAAAAATTCTATAAGAAAGAAAACTTCATTTTTCTCGCAAGAATGGCCCGGATAGGATCCTTTTCAATACCTCCCCCAGTGCTAAAGGAATTTTTTCTGATTAGGATTAGAAGGGATGAAGTACATTTCGGAATTTCTCATTGAATATTTTTGACTGGCTGTAGGGCTTTCTATAACAGAAGCTTTTTGTAGTGAAAGTTCAGTCTGAAACTGGAAAGATGTTGGTAGAACTAATTAACGTATTCATTTAAGTTCGTAATGTAAAAAAATCTAAAACCAATTATAATCAAAACTTCTGTACAGCCTCTATTGATTCTTATATGGTTGAAATCTCAGATTAACTAACCTTATTTCTTTTCTTCTTAAACGTGTATTTATAATTGATTATTTCAATTTTATTAAAAAGTTTTTATTTCATTAATTATTTAGCTTCCTTGTTTAGATGCACATCATTGATCTTTATAGTTCCCCTATAGTTTAAATTCAATTTTCTTTTTTTCTTGTAAAGAGGAAATTTTTATTGTTTATTTGCACTAAATTTGCAATTACGTCTTTAGCGCACCAAGCTAATTCGAATTTTTTGTTAGTCCATACATTTCATGATTATCATTGATTTATCTGTTTTTGGATATCTATTGGCCATTTTGGCGTTCATTTTAGTTCACAAGTTAACTGGGAAGATAAAAGGAAATGCACTAATAAATAATACTAAATTGTGAATTGGGATGGTTTTCACTAGAAGAGTGAAAGGTACGTTAGCAATTTTTCGTAGAATTTCAGATGCAAGTGTTTTTATTTCGTATCGTGGCACATTTAAGTATTTATATAAATATATGGTATCTATATTTATTTTTGTCGTATATTATAGTAAATGAAAAAAGAAGAAAAAATATTTAGTATTTTCTAAAATAGCTGTCTTGTACGTATTAATTTGGATGACTTATGTTAGAGAATTTTTAGAGTCTCTTATCAAAGTTACGTACATATAACCGAATACATAACTCTTTTCCCTTCCTAAATAGAATTTGGAATTCTGAAAAAAAAAAAAAAAAAATACGAAGAAATTCTTTTTATTATTGAAAGATGGACTATTAATTTAATCTTCTTAGATCGTGTATTGGGTAAGTTTTTTTTTTAGTTATTTTAAAACAGCAGCTAGATGACAAGTTTAAAAAAATATAAAAATAAACGATTTTTTTTGACACTCAGGTCTTCAATCTGGTATTTAGAAATTTGAATTTAAAACCAAATATTTAAACACAAAACGTGACCAATTAGCAACAACTATTTAACTTTACTTGCAAACATAAGCGTAGAATAAAAGGAAAGCACAACTTCCATTACCGAAAAATATCTCAGAATATCAGTTTTCTAAAAAAAAAATCCCTTGAAACGCATCCATGTAGTAAAAGGACGGATATACCATAAAAATGTAGTAGATTGCAAGTCTAAAGAAAGAAAAGGATCCTTCGAGAGAAAGAGAAATAAAAAATCTAATAAAACAAATACATTTTCAATAGTACTTAACATCGGCCGTTATTTTTTAGGTTTAAATTTTACTTGATCAGTCAAGCTTGTCGATTTGTAATCTTAAAATTAGACATCTCCTTTACTTTAAATGTTTTGCTCATTATTGGACAGATTGTTGTTGAAAAGATCTTGCAACATTATTTTTTTTTAGTAGGTATATAAATCATTGATAAATTCTATCACTGAAATGTTTTTAGTCTTTGGTTCTCGTTCCGCTATAGATCCATTTCATTTAAATATCATTCTCAATTGTGAACGTTTGTAATTGACCAAGAAAAAAAATTTAGCTCCTTCGACGTTAGAGGTTTTATGCTTCAACATAGGTAGACAACCAAAATCGATTAAAAAAAAAATCATCCGTCTGTCGTCCACGGACTTTCTTCGAGACCGATTTTTTTTTAATTTGACAGCAAAGTCACATATCATCCCAGGGTGATCCTCGGAACTCGACATTAACACCCACTTTTTTATTTTGAAATGGAAACCGATTAAGTTTTCATACGTCCATATCTTGGCAATTCATGAAGATAGAGGAACAATATTTTATCTATTTTTGTTCTGATGCCTGGATTGGTGAAACGTTGAGTGGCTAGTTATTTACTGGTGTTTGAGAGGCCCTAAACTTTGATTGTTTTCTAAAATTGTAGTGTAATATTTTGCAGTGTTTTATAATCGTTATTAAATATGATTTATTATGATGTATATTGTTTAGATTGAAGAAGGATTTCAAGAATTAGGAATTCGTGGGCATAATCATACCTTGACTTCGAGATGGATGATTCCTGGAAACCAGGGACAGATGCAAAGCCTTGGGCAAAGGCAGATGAAGTTGGCAAGGTCTATGAGTTGTAATCTAACGACTGATCATGCTAAAGCGATATATTCGTCCTCCCCTCCTTCCCCCCCATTCCGCTCCCGGAACTCTAGATTGGATGTCTGTCAGGCCATTTAGCGCTCCGACTGGCCCCCGGCTTATTGATTGCGTTGGATCTTACGATTGGATACCGGATCCAACCTCCTTGGCGCTCATCAAATATTCAATATTTCAGTGAAGAGATTTGCCATTTATGAGATTCTCTTTGATCTATTTTGTCTCAGAGTGAAATGATAAGTAGGGAATAGCTAGGTCTCTCTTTGATAACTTTCACTGAAGCGGATTGGAAATTCTTATCTAGCACGTGTTCCATTCTGTTGCTAATTGCAACTGCTGGATGAAGATCGAATTTCTCGGTAAGTCAGAAAAGAGGTTATTTCATAAAGAACATTAAAGGAAAATCGTGGGTTGTATATTAATGGTCTATTTCACAACATTAATCCACCGATGGTTGGAACGTTAGAGAATATTATGATTTTTTTTTTTAATTTCTGGATCCAATTCCCTTCGGACTATCAATTCTAACTCACAATGATATGCAAGTAAAAAAAAAAAAATAGTTATTCTGTGAAAACGACGAAAAACGAAAGCTGGTGCACTTAGGAAACAGCTCGTCTGTTTGTGAATTCTTTTTAAATTCTTCAGTTTGTTTTGCTTGTACATGAATTGAATTTTTTATTTCACTTCAATAAGGTAATATTTGTTCTACTGTATTCATTTTTGAAGAAACAAGACTAATGCGAGCAGATTATTTGTTATTTTTGTTTGTAGAAATGTTTCAAACTTTTGAGATTGAAAGTTCAATTCATATTTCTTTTTTTGTTTTTCATTTTCCAGAATATATAGAATTTCATAAAATAGTTTTTATATATTTGTGAACAAACACATTTCCCTTGAATTATTTTTCTACATTAATATTTTTCACCCACACACAACCAACGTTTCGAAGTACTCTTCCATCTTCTAGGTTTTCCTTTTTTCTAAAATTCAACAATACAACATCAACACTATACATATTTTTCAATTATTAATGCAGTTAAATATAATATTTTAAAAACAAAATTATTTTAGCTGAGATATCCTATTTTTTCTAATACAAAGTAATTAACAATGCCTCTCTAAGGTCGCTTTTTCCATAATAAATTATTTCATCTGTTATGTCCACTTTTAGAAATTATAGAATTTCATCTAATAATAATTTGTATCATCATGAAATATTGATGTTTTCTTATTATTTCGGTATATTGTAGGAATTTTTCAAATTATCATGCCCCAATGATTTGTTCGTTTTATCGAAAATTCTTCATTAAATAATCATGTTTAGATTTTATAAAATTATCACTCAATTTAAGGCAAACTGCTGCTACAGTAAGAACTAAGTCGTAATATAAATCTATGTTTTATTGCCTTTTTAAGTCTATTAAATATATTTTTTTAAATGCAATTTTTAATTACCTACCTCTTATTACAATCTGTCAGAAATAATATAATTTTGTTTAATATTAAGGAAATAAGATGAAAACGAGGATGGCGCACTTAGTGCACCGCGACCTGCTGGTGCCATGAATTTAGGGGCGTTTGCTGGAAGGTTAAAACAGAATAATATTTCTTCACCTGGTGAAGTGTGAACCAAGCTTGTTTCCGTCATTTGAAGATATCAGGAATAGATAGAATAGATAGCAGGAATAAAATAGAAGGACTCCAGGAGATTCAAGTGTTTCCTTAAAATCCAGAGGAGGATAAATGATAAATATGCTATTGAAAAGGATCGGATTTATCAATTAATTATTTTTATTCCCGTAGTAGGCTGAAAAGAAGCTGGACGAATAATATATTTTTGTAAAAATCTAAAAAGTCAATTCCGGGCAACGCATCACTCTAAACCTTTCTCCATATCATTTTAATGTTATAAGAAGAGTTATAAAAAATTAAAAAAATTGATGAGAGCCGTGAGTAAATCACAAAGCAAAAAAATAAAATTAAAATTGATTGGGTAATTAAAGTGGGTCACTATTTAGCTCTTTATCTACTATGATTATAAACATGATTAACATGACAAACGTCTTCAAGAGTATTATTAACTTAGTATTATCATATCCTAATTGATTCAGAACAATGTCTGAACTAAACTATTCAAGAGAAGTTGATTTTTAATTTTATATTAACAAAGTGTTAATTAATTTTTCAAGAGACCTATCAAAAGAATTATTTAAATTAAATAGAAATCACCATAAAACTCAGCGCCTACTATCGCTGGTAACTGGGTGCCCAAACCAACGAACTGTCAGATCCAATTACTAGAATAAACCCACGCACTAGACACGGCATAAGGCAATTAATTTGGAATTTGACATAGGCGTAAATAATCTGTTATTGGAATGCATGGCTTTACATTTCTGCGAATATTTAAATGTATAACAACAAAATTCAAAATTATAGATAAATAATTTAATTAAATTTCACGAAATACCTATTCAAAATTTTATAACAACCAAGCTCGACTTAAATTACGTATGGGGCCATCGAAAAATTCAATAAATATAGTAGTTAATGAAAGATGACCCTCAATAGGCAGTATTTTATTTGGTAAAGGATTTATCGAGAATTGAAATATAAATAAATACCATGTCAATTAGAAAAATATTTAAAACAATGTGCCAAAATAGAAGATGTGAAAGTTCAGCACTTTGAGAATTAATAACAAGTAGTCTTTTAGTGATATTTCAACATAGGACGTATATAATAATAGGATATTTTGAAAATGGATAAAAATGGCCGACATATTACAAAAAAAAATAATAATATATCTACCTTGTACATTAGTTTTTATTAATAAATGTTTTATGGGATTAATATGGCCAATTATTTCTTAATTAAATTTGACTAATTTTATATAAAAATAACTAGTACAGAAGATAATCCGAGTTTTGACACTTTGCTTCTATATTAATATAATATTAGAATTTATCGGACACTGATGCATAAATAAAAATATATATTGTTACCATTAAAAAAAAAAATCAAAATACAGGTTTATTTAAATGAATTACAAAGTTATGAATATTTATGGTCTTATTTTATTAGAGGATAAACATTGTATCATAGAACAAATGAAAAATGAAGTTTATACGACAGATTCTGATTGATGACAGGTCCAAAACCAAAGTAACTTTGAGAGATGAGTTACGTGGACTACCTTTTCCATCTATTTCAATTTCAACTCATAATAAAACTGTACAAAAAAAAAGTCATATTAAAAGTGGCTCACTTTTGTGTTATACGGCGTATGTTTGTTTTTAGAGGTTGTAAAGTTGAGAAAAATGAAAAATATATTTATGACGAATACAAGAGCATTCAAATTTTAATTTGAATATATATATATATATATATATATATATATATATATATATATACACACACACATATATATATTCTTCTTCTTCTTTCAATCCCTCCTTAGTGCAATCAGCGTGGAGGAACGGTCTCGGCCCATCTCGACCACTGATCTCTGTCGCCGGCCCTTCTTCTCATATCCACCATCGTGCTTCCTCTGGCTCGCCCAAGTCTCTCCAGATAGTTTTGATACATCATACTGGGTCTGCCTCTAGGTCGCCTTCCCTCTGGTTTTGCTTCCAAGACCCATTTAGCCTTTTGGTTATCGCCCATCCTGTAAACATGACCAAACCATTTCAGTTGGCGTTCTTCAATAATTTCTTTTACTGGTCTTACATTCTGTTCCTCTCTTATTCTCTCATTTCTCCAGCAGTCTCTTCTGGTTTTTCCAAGTACTCTCCTAAAGTACCTCATTTCTATGGCCGTTACTTTGCTCACATGTTTATCAAGAACAGTCCAGCTCTCCGCACCATATAGAAGGACAGGCAGCACAGACAGCAAACATTGTTTTAAATAAAGCTATTTTGGTTTCTTTCTTTATCTCCTGTTTCCCAAATATTGTAGTGCAGATGGAGTAGAACACACCATTAGTCTTCTTGACTCTATGTAGAACCTCTTGGTCTATTCTCCCATCTCTGCTGAAAATCATGCCCAGGTACTGGAAATTATTTACCTTCTCTAGCGGCTCATTATTGCATGAAATATGAATTGGGTCTTCCTCGTCTCGGCCGATAACCATCACCTTACTTTTAATAGGATTGAATATTTAATATTGATAGAAAATACAGTATAAATAAAATAATCAAAAAATAAATAAATGTATTAGTAATCACGAAAACTAAACAAAATACCTCTAAACCTTTAAATAAATGCCTGGAATGAAATTAAGGTTAAATTAGTGAATATTTTCGATAGAATCATAATGGAAACAACCTACCGTTCAACCAGTGGAATACCGAGTAATATTCTATTATTCCTTTCGGAGGTACCAATTTTTATATAAAAGAAATATTTCAGAATATATTTATTATATAATATATTATATTATAG
The DNA here is from genome assembly GCA_948150685.1 of Rhaphigaster nebulosa. Classification (NCBI taxonomy): domain Eukaryota; kingdom Metazoa; phylum Arthropoda; class Insecta; order Hemiptera; family Pentatomidae; genus Rhaphigaster; species Rhaphigaster nebulosa. The sequence continues at coordinate 70,143,242 of OX411309.1, forward strand.
AATATATTTTTTTTAATTCTTAGGGAAAATTGTATTTTTTTAGGTTATTAGCCTTGATGCATATTGATAACTGTGTAAAATAGAACTTAAGATATACTGGAAATAAGACTTAAAACATGATAGATGAATTTGTCAGACATTATTGTATATTATATAAATTAGTTAACATATTGAAGTTAATGTTCCAGTGGAGATATAGTAGATAGCCAGGCAAAATGTTGACGTGACCTTTTTATAAATTGTCTTAAGATCTTAAGACACTCATTCAAGCAAGGGAAGAGAGGATATTCACTATAATATATATATATATATATATATATATATATATATATATATATATATTTTTTTTTTTTTTTTTTTAATAAAATTTAATTTTTTGTTTGTATTCAGTCATTGCCACCAGAAAATATTTTATATCCCATGTGCTTTTTATATTTTGGCTTATATATATTGCATGCGCATTTCGCTTTTCCATTACTTTTGAAGTTTTCTATGCTATAGAAATCATTTTTTAGGTTTTCACGAGTCATGATTGTATTTTTTATTTTTTTTTTTTTTATCAAGCCTGCGCCTTTTAAATTACAATTTGGCAATATATTTGCTATTATGTTTTAGTATATCGTCCTATAAAATCTAATAATAACTTCACCGCCAAATGACAATTGTTATGGTTATTCGAAATGAGCATGTTCGATAAAATATCCGATTCGAAAAACCGAGTAAGAACCCTAGAAAATCTAATAAACGGTCCTTATTAGCGCAAAAAAATTTAAATAAGAACAGTAAATCGAAATGTTCTTGCATGATCAAAATCTCGGTAGTAAATTTGAAAATATAGTCATTGAAAACATAATAAAAGATACCTATAACGATGAACTTTGAAAACTAATAAATAAGTAGCAATGTTCGTGGCCGAACAAAATTTTGGTAATAAATTTGACATTAGTAACTTCGAAAACCTAATGAACCAGCACCAAATCGAATAAAAAATAATAAATATTTAAAAATAAATGAACAAAAATATTATTTAAAAAATTTAGACTACATGAAATTAGCACTTAATATCAATTATCTAATAAACGAAAAAAATGTCGGAAGAATTAGCCAAAATTATTTCAAATGTCATTATTGTAATTAAAATAACTACTAACCTATAGGGTCATCGGAAGATCATGAGTTTTTAAACTCTGTTGTAAAACTTTGTTATTTTCAGGAAGTCCATCAGAAAATAAATGACTGCATTTCTATCTTTTCCGAATAATTATTTTTTTCCGTTTTTTATAAATGTATTTCATATCATATCACAGAAAAATGTAGTTTAAACGTTATGTAATATCACAAAACGGTGGACGGCGGACGACATTTTTTTTTCGACTTTCGTGTTGTGATACTTGAAAATTAATAAAAACAGATAAAACGGGACATAATCACATCATCTGTTTAAAATGCAGCATCGTTACGTATTTATAAACATAAATAAAAAATAGACATTACAAACATTTAACAGTCAAGTATATTTTAGCATTAAATGACAAGATAGGTTCTGATTTTTCCTTTTTCACCGTCTATATTCTTACGGATGAACATTATATCATGACATTTTTCGGAAATTACTATAATGAGGATTTTATTATATATTTCATCTAATATAGTATCATATAATTTATAAGCAAGTCAAAATAATGTTAGCATTGTTGCGAAAGAACGCTAGATCAATAAAGCTCTAAAAAAAACCAATACCCGAAAGAAGGCTCTATAAAGTAAGTATAAACCTACTCCTTTGAAATCTTCAGTAGCTTTGGTAAAACTATCAAGTAAACACCTCTTAAAACTTCATCCTGTTTTGGTGACTGTGTTATTTTAAATTAATATTTTTGTAAAATTGTGACAGTAAAAATAAATTTTATTCTCAAGTAACGTACTGTAATCGTCTCAGTTAGAGAAACTTGTTTGCATCCTAAAAACTCATAAAATTTGAAAATGTAAGTGATTGTTTGTTATTTATTCTTTATTCAAGGTCCACGATTGATTTTAATTTTTTATATTCGCTTTGTCTTCATTGGCTCCCAAGCCATCTACATCAAAAGGCGTATTCCATCTGAATATACTTCTTATAAGCTATAATATATCTCTTGCAATTTTTTATATCTTTTGTACCTAGAACTCGAAGATGTGATAAAATAAAAAAACAAAACAAAAAAAATATTAAGTTAAATATTATATTTAAATCCAGAAAATAGGAATAAACAAAAATTTTATTTATTTTTGACACTCCAAGATATGGTAACTTAGAAAAAAAATCCTATAAGAACAGCTAAAGCGTAAATATTATTAACTCAAAAAATGATAATCATTACGGTCACGAATAGAAGATTAACGTCTCAGGTAGAGGTTTAAATTATGATAAATAACTAAAATATGATAAACCTAAAATTATAATAAATAAATGAAAATCTAGAGGAGTATCGCATATAATTATATGAAATTAAATTAAATTTACCAAATATATATATATATATATATATATATATATATATATATATATATATATATATATATATATATATATATATATATATATATATTTAAAAACATATGTAAACCCACAAAAGTGATTGTTGTTTCTTTTTATAGGGCTCCCGTTATTCCTAAAGCATGATTTATGTTTCGTTCACAAAGGAGCGGACACGTAGAAGGATGAATGTTTGGATAAAATTTCTTTTTGAAAATAGTGAACAGTATCAGTATGAAGAAAAAAACAAAAAACTTTTTACGCTATGAGTTTTATGTGATCATAAAAGAAACAGAGTTGTGGTTGGAAGTTCCAAAGAAAAGTAAGAACAGAACTTTTTTATATTTCTTATCATAAAGTTTTACAACTTGTTTTCTGCGTCTAAAATGAATTCCAGGAAGGAAGTAGGTGTGCATCGAGTGCAGATTGAAAGTCTATTTCATTGATATGTGAAATGGATTATCTGTATATTTTGTACCTTCTTTATCTTTTATCGAAAGCACATTTTTAGAATCAACCCTTCCATTTCCATAACGTTTTAAAAAATAAAATGAAATACTGAATTCGCAACGATTTTGGCCATTTTTTAGTAGGTGAAAATAAGTGGATGATGAAATAGGTTTTAGTTCATTTCGTGATTAAAATACCTTTAAACCTATTGTCAAAAACCAGAATAAATGTCTATTTGTGATAAAAACTTCAGCCAGGTTTATGAATGAACACAGCATGAGACTGCGCGATCTATTGACTGAACGATAGCCTACATTGTCAATGACTTGATGGTAGATAATATTTTTACTTTGCACTCGCTAATTAAAAATTCTTAAAAGAACATACAAAGAATTCGCACTGCAACTGCCATATCCTTCAAGGATCAATACAAAAGCATAACACAATTTATGAAATTCAATGTGGAAAGAGACTATCAGCTATAGTTATAAAATAAAACTAAATTATTTTTGAGAAGCCACACTTTTGAATCATGAGTGTATTATTACTCCGTCTTTTAATCTAATCGAGCTGCAATATATTATTATTTCAGTATGGTACTGAATTGAGTACAATCTAGGGTTTCGCTAATGCTGGAGAAATGCGTGATTTTTTGTTACATGTTTAGACGCGTTGGGTACATGAGTACTCCCACAAAATAAAAATAATTTTTAACTCTCTTTTCTCCTAATTATGACAAATTATTTGTTTGTCAGGTATTTTTTTGTTGCCGAATGACAAGGTAGGTTTTACCAAATAAATAAAAGTATAAAAAAATACATTGAAAGTGAAACAATATTTTAAACTTTATTTAAAATATTGTTATCAATTTGAAATTTACATTAAAGCAGTTGACAATTGATATTCGACTTATCTTTTAATTCCCTTTCTTCTCATTGTTCTTTTAGCCGTTTTAATCATAACATTAGCTTCAGTACTGCATCTAATGTTAGTGTTTGACATTAATAAGAATAAATAACGAAATAAATGATATGGGCTGTATTAAGATCTAGCTTGTACTAAAAGAAATTAAAGCATAATTATTAAATGACTAATTATTGGATTAAATTTAAACTAAAGAACATTTTAAAATCGATGTGAAAAATATTAGTTTTTTGAATGAGAAAATTAGCAATGTGCTGATATGAATATTACTCAATAATACGAAATTACGGGAATTATTAAAATTGTTTGCTCAAAAAAAAGAAGAGAAGTATTTCCAAAACAATCATCAAAATAATCATTGTACAAACCTGCAAAGAAATACATACTACAGATTCAATGAATGAAAAATGGAACCTAGGCGCGTGGGGAACAACTATGCCCCGACTTTACGAGTCGGTTGAGAAAAATGCAAGTTGTAGGCGACTGATGGTTTTGGGGCGAAATTGGCAATTGAAGTATAAGATCTTAGAAAGATCTAGATAAGATTTTAGAAAGCAGCTACTAGGAATTTCAGATAACTTTAACTATCCTTTGCAAATGGCGTATAATCCCATTTGAAAAAAGAAATTTCTGACTAGTGCGATTGGAATAATTTATTATTTAAGATAGGAAATTAATTCAGATAGAATAACTTTGAACACAGACTTATATACCTTTTAGCTTCAACTTTACAAATGGGTCACATTTTCACAGCGTCCTCTCGAAGTAAGCCGGATTATCCCTCACTAGCGCCATTTTTGCTAACTGCTTTGTATTCAATTGTAACATCCGTATTCATTTAAGTTATTAAACTTATTACTGCTTTAATTAGATATTATTTAAAATCATTAGTGCTGTCGAAGTCTGGAGAAGTTGTGCCTAAAGGGGTAATAATTTAAACTACTGTGAAGGATCTTTCGGGGGTTTGTATATCTCTTGAGCGAGCGTAACGAGCGGAAATCGACAGCTGTGATCTAATTAAAGCAATAATAACTGATATCAGAGTAAGGCCCCGACCTCAATTGAAAACGATCCGTTGGGATTATATTATATTATCTCTTAGTGGGCAGAAGTCGAATAAAGTAATAATTTTATATTAAAGCACTAATAATATTAATAATTTAATGTTGGTTATTAAATAAATTACTTCATGTAATTTATTGTATTACAACATGTAAATGCGATTTATTGCATTATACTTTATAGTCATAAGGACCAGTTCGAGGCTACCTTTAGAACGATGCCAGTGGGATTTGTCACCTAGCCACCACCTAGTTTCGCCTCTAGATATTAATAGTAACAAATGTTTTAGCAGTCTCAAACATTGAGAGCTTCCTTCAAATCAGTTTGTAAATTAATAACCAGTCAAGTCTGCATTTATGTTATTTTATCTATTTTTGTTCTTATTAATCTGTGGTTTGTCAAACTATAACGAGAAAAAAAATAAATTTGATTTTTCACCTCAAATATTGCTTAGAGGTTCTTCTCTATTATTTTTTTGATAGAAAAAAATGAATAAATTTCAAATATTCTATACTTTAATTCGAATTAATTAAAAACGGTTTACAGCAATTTCTTACTCATCTAAAGATCTTTTTCTTTTTTTTTTAATCACGGCCAAGTCACGGAAAGTGCGATCGATGGACAGTCGACACTGCTCCTGTATTTGCTGACCTCGGGAGATGAAGACTGATTCTTAAGAGGTTTTTCAGGAGGGAGCGACCTTCCACAGTCTTGCGTAAACAGTGCTACCAACGCGATAAGGCTAACCGGAAGTTAATGAATTTGCCAGGCCAGATAAAGGCAGCCAAGGTGGCAACGAGGATGGAGATATAAATCATTTCAACCCGAATCTGTTCTCGTGAAAGGTTAATTGCAGAGCCCACTTCCCCTCTTTCTAAATGTGTCCTCTCCCCTCCTCATTTAATTATCCACCACCGTTGAGATGAGACACCATATATTAAATTTATAAGAGGTCTGTCTTTTCCAATGTGGCATTGTCAGTCTCTTTCAGTGTAAAATAAATGATGGCATGCTGCCAAGGGTCCTTGAAATAGTAAGTAACTATTGAATAAAAGATCCAACCTTCCTCGTTGGTCCACTCTTTATAAAACATTCTGTCTTTATTTTTTTGCAATTTTAGTTTTTCTTACAATTCTTTAACTCATAAGTTAACGGTTATACAACTTTTGCGCGACAAAAAATATTTGTCGTGTGACCGCTGTATAGCAGTTGCTTTATTTTGGAACAAATGAAATTTCCTCGATATTTTAGAGACCAGTGTATCATTTTTAATTGGTCTACATATTCCGCTAGGGTTGATGCGTTTTTTTTTTTTTTTTTCAAGAATGTCACATCTCAAAAAGCGCCAAGACATCTAAGGAAATTTTAAAAGAAAATCATCACAATTTGGGCCCAATACCATCACAAAGTATAATTATTATATTTTACAGAATTTTCTTTATTTCTGTGCTTACATCTTTTAATTTTTTTTTTATTTAATGAAATTAATTCCGTATAATTAATATAAAGAAAATCTAGTTCCTCCTTTATTTATTAAATTTTTTTCTCACTTCAATACTAATATTGAAGATTTTTCCTTCTGAGCTATGTCGTCAGTTTGACACATATTACTTTCAATTAAAAAACAAAAATTTAAAGCTGTCACTAGCCAAAAATTGTAGACCTAAACTTATGTTTGGAATAAAAAAAAAAATACCTTGCACAAGTTACCTCCAAGCTCCAAGCATTTATTAGCAAATCGGTTCTATATATATATATATATATATATATATATATATATATATATATATATATATATATATATATATATATATATAATAACCTATAGGTCAGTGAGTACGGCCAGGTGAAGCTGTACAACCGCAGATTCGCCAAGGTCGGTTTGGGAAAAAGTGATGGTTTGTGTTAGGTGGAATTACGAAGGCGTTTTGCATTTTGAGGATATAATATATATATATATATATATATATATATATATATATATATATATATATATATATATATATATATATATATATATAGGATGTTACAAAAGTCCTTGTGCGTGAGCACAACTCTAAACTCCAACTCTCATAATTGACTTATATGAATAGTTTTGTTCCTACTATTCATACCAATGTTTACTTTGACTAATCATTTAATTCCGTATTATTAGTGAAGCTCCTGATGGTCTGGCAGTGGACTCAAACCTTTACTGTGAACAGCTGGACAGAGGTTATGTAGTTTTGAGTGCAAAGTACCCTGCTTAGGTCAACAGGAACCAAGCCATTTTCAACACGACAATGCTGCTGCACATCGTTCTCGTTTGACCATGGAAACATTATTGGAATTGCAAGGAGTAAATGTTTTGTCTCCTTCGTGGGTATAGCCCAGATATTGCACCATCAGATTATGGCTTGTTTAAATCAATGACTCATCGTTTAAGAAGTTGATTATAACGAGATCGTAAAAATTGGATGTGAAGAGTTCTTTGCCTCAAAACCAAAGGAGTTGTACCGGCACCAATCCACTTACTGGCAGAAAGATAGGTGAAAGTAGCTGAAAACAATGGACATTACTTTGTTTAAAATATATTATCTGAAATAAAGCTAAACTAATGCACAAGGACTTTTGTAACAACCTAGTATATACATAATTATTAAGGTTAGATTCCAGTTAATTTAAAATCAGCTTTAATAATAACAAAGGAAAAACCTAGATGTCTCATTATAGGATATTATTCCGTGAACATTTATATTATTTTATTTGAATTTATATTTATTTATGTTATTTATTCCGCAATGCTCTGTCTTCAATTCAGTCAATGCCTTCATTATCCCTTGGACTAATGAATAATAATAAATGAGAAAGAAATAAACTAATCTTCCAAGTCATATTTTTGTTTATGACTAAAAAGTAGTGGATCGATATGTAAATCACCTGATCAATTTTCTTTACTATCCATTATGCTGGAAATAAGAAAAAATGCGTAGATGTGAAGTTAAGAAAAAGCTGCTTTGAATAGGTAATTAGTCTACGCCTTAATCTACTTAATATATTACTTAAACTATGTCATTCTCGAAAAATGGAAATCAGTTTCGTTTTTAGACTACCTAATACTTAATTTTTGACATTTGTATTTTTCGAAAGATAAAAACTAGTCAAAGAAACAAAACAAAAACAAAAAAGAGAAAATATAGGGTAAATATTGGGTAGTTCTGATTTGTTGATGTTTAGATATGGGTGGGCATTATAAATCTAAACTTGCGACCTAAGCAGACGATTGGAAGTTTATTTTATTCAAGAAAACCCTAAAATTTTCGTTGATTTTTCATTTAATGAAAAATTATGAAATCCATATACTTATTAATTATGTTAAATAAATTAAGACGTATAGATAATTCTTCTTTATTTGTTTAGTTGAATTTCAGCATAAATCTATTCATGGAAGATATTATTAAGTATTATAAGTATTTTTTCTATAGAAAACCCCTCTTCATTATTTTTATTGATTTCAAAACATATAGCAGTTAAAATCAAATTAAATTTCATTATTAGTAATAGGCATTTCTTTCAATTTTAACTAAAATATCAATAAACTGCTTCGGTTGAAGTGATGGTTGAATAAACATTTGTAAAATTCTCCCTGGTTTTAGGAAGGAAGTTGTTTAAGCTGAAAAAGATAGGCTTGAGGTAGGACACCCTCCCATCAGAAATAAATTTTCGATATCAACAAACGATCGACCATGAATCTTTCTCTCGTTGGATCTCAATGGTACACAGTGATCTAATCGAAATACATAAATCAAATTTCGGAATTATTTGTTTGTTGTTAGTGTCAACTTTGGCCGTTTCTAACGAAATAAAATCTCAATAATTAAAATTAATCGAGATTTATATAATTATATTTATACAATGAAAGACGACTACTATTTTTCGCGGAATATGAGTTAAATATATATTTAAAAAAAAAAAAAGTTCTTGATTGTGACTAACTGCATGGTTTTTTACTCATTTGTTTCTACTGTCAAATATTAAAATAAATTTAAGGTATATCAGGGATATATATATATTTATATATATATATATATATATATATATATATATATATATATATATATATATATATATATATATATATTAACCCTTTAGCTATTAGGACTTAAAGCCGTACTTATGTGTAGTATATAAAAACATTATCCGTGATTCAGAAATAGTCAATTTTATGATTATCCAATTTTTAAAAAAGAAATAATTGAATTTTAGAGCGATCTGAAGGGTATATTGACTAATATGTGATGAAAGAGGTATTCTTCTACGGAGTGAAGTATATTAACAGAATTATTTTATTAAAAATTGGCGTCAGATTTGGTTTTAGCAATTTCTATAATTCGATTTACACAATGGATTCCAGTATTATTGCGTAAAGCGCTGGCTTGGAAGAAGAGTGCCATAACACAAACGTTTTTGCTTTTGCTTTTTTTTTGTCTGAAAAGCTGAATATTATTGTTATGATATGAATATGATTTCTTTAAGAAAATATGTCTAGATTTTTAGTATCAATATTAAACGCAATAATAATTTACTTTAGTTTTATTACAATATTTATATTTAAATGATCACAAAATGAAGATTAACTTTTTTAAGAACAAAAAATGTAAGTAATATTGACTAAGAAAATATCCGACATTTTCTTTTAAAGCGAGTTTAGGGACAGCGCTAAACCTAAATAGACGAACTACAAAACGTTTCTCCTGTAAAATTCCACTTTTTCGTATTATGGTAATCTTCTTCCAAGCCAGCGATATCTCAATCTCTGTTCCGGAACATTTTCCCTTTGTATTCTGAGCTCATGACAATAAAACTTCAAGGAAAACGTTTTGAAGTTTAAAAGGATTCAGTTACTAAGTAATTGAAAAACAACTAGACTACAGTAAAAAAAAAAAAAAAAAAAAAAAAAAAAAATCAATGAATACAAGTAATCTTTTTGAAAACTATGAACAAAATTGAAAAAGGCATCAATGAATTAAATGTTATGTTTTATTTAATTAGGTATAGCATACCTAATTCCTTTTCGTATCGGGATGGTTTTATACACTTCTCGATTCAGTATTAGAATAAGCAATTCTTAAAAGGCTGGTATAATTTTTTATTCTATCTACAATTTTTGGATATCTTACATACTGGTCCTGACTCATCAATCGCTTATGGTTGAAAGTCATAAAAAACTTGTTCTCAATATCTCATAATTTTGTGGTGTGTCATTTTTTGCGACGATGGGTTTGCAGTATATTTTGTTATTTTTAATGAACATGTGAACACTGTTTCATTGACTAATAGCCTTATTCTGAGAAAGGTAAAATTTATTTAAAAAGAACAAATTTTAGATGCATTATTAAAGTATTAAATATTAAAATGTTAGATGTAATGTATTAAATTATAATAAATAAAATATACTATATAAAATTGTCTTGTACCCCTTTAACCAAACACCACGGAATTAGTCAGAGGTGGATCCATTTCGTTTGAATTAAGCGTGATATCGATATATTTTTCTCTTCTGCTTATCATGTTCACTCTCCCGTTGGGTGAACTCAACACTTATTCTATCCATTGAACCGAACAACCGATTGAATTGGACAGTGATGGACGTTTGATTCAAACGGAAGATTACCACTCTAAAGTTAAGAAGCCACATCGATAAACTTTATAATTTTTTTTTTCATTTTCGTGATAGAACAATTAAATATAACATCTTTAATCGATTGTTGCTTAACAATACTTGCCACGTATTTTTTTTTTAATTTTTAATCCTAAAAAGTTACTTATCTCCCGTACTACTTTTTTCGCACAAAAGATTCCATTTCGGTATGAACTGATGTACGAGATAAATAGTTGTGATGGAGTTTATAATGAGGTTACCCATCTGTCCATCGACCCAAACAGCCGATGGAATCGATGGGCCATCAATGATTTAATCTGTGAATAAAGAGACGACCAGATGGTTTACATCTATGAGTTTAGAGAAAGTCTGATGGATTTTCTCTCATCGTTGTGTTTAATCTTTGTTAGCCAAGGTGTAAAACTTGATAAATCAACTCAATCAACTCAAAAGTTCTCACATAACAACATTAAAAAATTGATTAAAACCTGCACAAATAAGTTAAATTTCATAAATTTGATAATTCTTTGACTAGTTTGTGCTATGATTATGAAAATCAATCTACTTCCACTATCGATATATCAAAAACAGATAATTTTTTCTCGAAACATTTCAGGAATGCGAAGTCCCCTCCAAAGTCTCTGCATAGCTCTAAATTTGCATCGAAATAGATTCAGTGGTTAAATTTTTATTTAAAATTAAAATGTATTTAGTATGGTGAGAAATCAATTTTTATGAACTCCCAGACATAGGTGAAAAAATTTCAAAATGTCATTGTTTTTCTTATTTGGAAGTCATTCTTCATTCACCATTTTAGGGCTATTATCCGCCTCGTCCCAGCACTCTCCCTCCCCCCTTGCAGGGTAAATATCATTTAGTAGTTAATAGTAAATCCTATTGACGTAATATCATTGAATGTGGTCCATATATCACAATATTATTGTTGCAAGATATACCTCAGACAGTCAGTATATTGAGGAAATACTATATTCATTCAATAGTAATAAGAGAGGTTTTACGTACGCCCCTAAAAAAGCAAGCAATATTCGTTAATATTCATTTTTCACAGCAGGCCTCCCTCGTAAGAAATCACTGGGCGTTATGCAAGGTACTCCATTTTTCCCCTATTCTATTTCATCGAATAATATAATAAAAGTTCTGATCCAAATTTTATTAAGATTGGCCGTAATCGTAGTAAATTACGCAGTCATTCGCTCGCATCGCTGCTTCTCATTGAAGAGCTCATACATCAAATATTAGGAGGTTGAAATTGTTAGTTTATTTTTAAACATTTAACGTAGAAACCCACATTGTGTGTATGCACAAATATTCCCTTCCTAATCAAGCAAGGTAGAATGCATTAAAATTTTTTAAATAATATACGTCCCTTATAAATATCTTAAAGCCCACAGGACGACAGTATAAAATAAATTAGTCATCTTGTCACATGTAATTTTAATTTATAATGAAGAAGTAGTATCTTTTAATATTACCAATGCAGTAGCCAACTTCTAACTACTGTACGAATATACGAGCTGGAAAGGTTCAACTCAAGCTTTGGCCTTCCCCCCTGCGGACCACATGGCAAACTACAAAGTTGGTAACTATCGTTTCTCTGTTGTAATTCTAGTTCATGACAGTTTAAATGTATTGGACAGAAATGAATGCAATTAAATAACACTGTGCTATTGATTTTGTTTGTATTATATTAGTTATTTACATCATACTATGAACTATTAGTTTTGCTAATACAAACAAAAAAATCAGAATTTTGTTTTAATTAATTCAAAGATATTTTTTTTGATAAAGTTTTGTTTTATATCATACAGAAGCTTTTAGTTCAATATGTATATCTGATATTATAGCGTTATAAAAATATTTTTCTATCAATCTTCATTGTTGTTTTGTTTTTCGCTTTTTTTAGCAGTACCAAAAGTAAAATGATGGTATTGGAAATATTTTCTTCAACTAATCTGATAGGTTATTAGCCCATAACATTTCTCATATATCATTGATTGAAACTATGTTTTCCTCATATTCTTTAAATTGTGAAGCAACGGCAACAAATAAATGAAGCACCAAAGATGACATTGGCTTTGGTATTTATATTTATTGTAATGAAATTTTACATTTTGTAAATAAATTGAATCTATTATTAAATAATTATTCATTCATGTAAGAATATAAACAGTAATTTTTATAGGTTAAAAATCTTCTTATTTTAAAAAACATTTTTTAACAATACCCAACTACGAAAAAACTTACCCGCCACTTTAACTGATATCATATAATTGTGTTCACAAGTAGTGAACGGTTGGGGACTCATGGTCTTGCGCGTCAGTATCAACTAGAATTATGATCATGCGATAGAGTAATGTCAGGTATTAATTCTTAAGGGATATGTTGACCCTGTAAGCAAGGGCATAGGCAGAATGTTTTTTTCGGAGAGAGGGGGGGTTAGTAAGAAGAAGGCAAATAATCACCTAGATGTCAATAATCGCCAAATTTGGCGTAATTTTTAAGGATAACCATGAAAATTTGATCAAAAATTATTGTTAAAAATTACGAATCATATTACTCAATATACAAATCTTATGTTAGTGGGTGCGAAAATTATATTTTTTCGTACATTTAGGAGGAGGGGGAACCATATCCTCCTGATCCACTTTTCCTCTGTGTACGCCACTGCCAGTAAGCATCTATAGTTTTGAAAACAATTTTCCACGTCAGAAAAACAAATAAACTCCGCATTCAGTGAGCTCATACCTTCTGGAGTACCCCTGCGTCGGCTCGAATTATTTGAAAGATTTTTTGTGTTTTTTTTAGTTTGTAACTTCAATAAAAATAAAAGGTGAGCCCCTTCAATTAATTATTAATTAGAAATTATGAAAAATCTACAGAAATTGAAGATTTAATATAGACCTTCTTAAAATGCTTATCTGCAGAACAAGCAGATTTTTATAACTGCGTATAAGGAGTCATGGAAAAATATAAAATAATAAAAAGCGAATAAATAGGTTAAATATAGATTAAATTATTTTATAGTAACAAACAGTAGTGTTACTAAACAACAAAATTACAAAAAAAAATCAATAAAGTTATGTGAACAAGTAAACAAATTTTCATCAGCAATTAAATTTTAGTATAAACAAATTTGTTCAGCACTTGTTTGATTCTTTTTAGTGCTTATCGTATAAGGATATAATCGCCAATTTCTTGTAATTGGAGGTTTGAAAAAGCTATTGTATTCTCTAAATATCATTTAGTTTGAGTATACGAAAATTGTTGTATTGCTGGAAGTTCCTTGAAGCATAGCTATTGATTCGTAAACTAATGCTCTGACATTAGTCTGAAGTTTTGGAATATTTTATAATTCCTGTAATTAGTAATACGAGCGAGGATGAGGCATTATCTGAGCTTAGGTAACTGATTTCTAAAGTATAAGTTTGTTCTCAAAGCTTAGCATTTTAGAATTTTTTTATTTTGGCTTCGTCTTGTTTTACCGTTGATGTGTTCCGTAATATTTAGGGATCTGTCCAAAGTTAAATCGAGGAATGGAACTGATTTAAAACAAGGAATTTGTATAGCACAAAAATATTAAGATAACCATGCCATGAATAAACGGATTTTTTTGTTCTCACTACTTTGCTTACAATTTGGAGATTGTAATATTTTCTCATATAAAGTAGCTTTCTTAATTAAATATTAACTTAAGGTTATATTTAAGCGGTTAAAGGTAAAAGATAGTCAACTATTTATTTAAACTCAACTATTTATTAATATCGATTTGCATATCAAGTACGTGTAGCTCACGCCCTAGCACGGAGGTGATAAAGCTAAGATGAAGGAGGTTGGGTTAACAGCACCCACAGAGGGAGTTGAACATTGGAATTCCACACACAGACTCTCGGCCCGCTACATATTACATCATAAATTATTACTACCAAACCTGACTAACATCCTAGGCCATAATCCTACGCCTAATCTCCACTATATACGTGCTTGGATAGAGCCGTGATTATAGGATACCTGGAAATGCAATTTGTTATGTTTAAACATTATTATTAAATTTAGTTTTGACCGTATCATGCGATTATTAGGGGGTAAGGAGGAATGGATTAAAATGATATTGTCAGAATATTTCCTCACGAAATATTTCTACGTGAACTGTATGATATGCATGCACCAACGTGATACTTGATACAAAAGTCCGCCATCCGGCTAAAAAGTATTGTTGAATTATATTTTCTTCCGAGCAATTAGAGTTTGGGTTCATAAGCAATTAAAAACAACTCGTCTGATTGCGACTAGACATGGATAATTACATTAACTATATAATACTTGGTTTATTCTTTAAAAAATATTCCGCACATCCTTTTACCCGGGAAACCCGTTCATTTTTTATTTTTGTCATTGGAATCACTTTGAAACAGTATGGTATGTTTTTTTTAAGTTCAACGTTTAATAGGTGTACTCATTTTGTTTATTGCCTTCCATAATTTTCTTGATGATCTTCATCGAAGGATCGGGGAAGCCGCCTCTTTAATTCTGGTTTATCATTTCCAATAATGATACTTTGTAGTCGACTAAGAAAAAGAAAAGTTTAACCTCCATCGAAAATTGAGGTTTACATTATTGCATTATCAAAATCCACTGTGGGATTATAAATCGAGTTAATCTATGCCTAACTTAAGCTGATTTTTTAATCTTGTTTGCAACAAGATGATGGACTGTGTTACATATAGTGATGTTTTTTTACTCCTCGCCATAATATTTTCAAAAAATTACTATTTTTTTTTAACTTATGATTATTCTTAATTCATTCATATTCCTTTATACGTTTGTTATGTGTGTACAAAAATACAACGTATTTATTTAAATGTTTGTGACTCGTTTTAGAACCTCTTCTATTGAATTATTTTTTTTTAGATTAGACATTATAGAAAGTTTGTGGTATTTTTACTTCCTTGTACTAAGTAAAGGAAGTATTGTATTCGCGAAAATTTTCGGTTTTCAGATTTCAACGGAAATATCCATTTTGACCATCCCTGGAATCCATTTTGACTAGTTTCGTCGTGGCGTCTGTACGTACGTTCGTACGTTCGTTCGTATTTCGCATAACTCAAAAACCGTTAGCCGTAGAAAGTTGAAATTTCGTATTTAGGATTGTTGTAAAATCTAGTTGTGAACCTCCCGTTTTGGTTACTGCTTGATCACCGGAAGTGGCACTTTGCTTGAAGGTCATAATTGATTTTTATCAAAAATTATATTAAAATACTATGCAGAACTTCTCAAATTTAGTATTTAAAACTTATATATTGATTTAAATAACATACTAGATTTTGCTTTAAATTGAAAAACCGGAAGCGGTACTTTACTTGAAGGTCATATTAGACTTTCATCAAAAGTTATATTAAAATATAATGTAAAACATCTCAAATTTGGTAAATAGGACTTTTATATCTATATGAATGTATTTAATATATTTTGGTTAAAGTTGGTGAGCCGAAAAGGGAACTTTATTTGAAGGTCATAATAAGATTACATCCAAAATTATATTTAAATTAAATACATAAATCATATGTTTCGGTAATGAAGGTTACAAACGCGGTTTCCAATCTAAATTAACATTTTTATTACTTCTTTTAAGTGTTAAAATTGAGTGTAAAATACTGATTTTCCTCCCCATTTGTGTGTGTGTGTCAATAAATGGATGTCGCGACGCCGAATGTCGTTTTTGAGATACTGCAATCTTCGGAAACTAGTAACCAAATTCAGGATCACTTTTTGAGCCACCGATTTATAGTTTAATAGGCGTACAAGGAAGTCGTGTGTTGTCCACATCAGATATTTTTAAATAGTGGAAATGTATGGTTTTCCATAAACTTAAGATTTTATATCAAAAACAATCTCAAAAAATAGGATATTTTTTTTTTCAAAAATTACTAAACTGAATTCTATTAAAAAAAAGGAAGTTTTTATAAGAAATAATTTTATGCGAAAACTATTAAAATTTAAACTATATCTGATGAATAATTCTTACTTTAATTTATTTTAGTTGTTAAACATTTTTCAAAATTTAAAAATAAATGAATAATGCAAATGAAAAATGTAAAAATATTTTACAACTTACGGAGACAGAATAAGCAAGAGGTTAGGTTAAGAGATTTATTACAACCGTCTACGTATTTTCCTCGCTCAGCTTAATTTATTACATACATAAAACCGGTATCGAGCCTGTTCAAAACAGTTTATATGGAGAAGATTTTTATGAGCCAAGAGAAGATTCATCTAAATAAATGAGTTGGAGTATATCTCATATATTATAAAAGATTATCATATTTTATAACTTGTATTAACTCCTTGTACCTATGTTATTTATAAAATATTTATGAAATATTTACTCTCCAATATACACAGAATCCTTATAAAACTAATTGTAAGTTGGTAATTAGGATACTGCTTCATTATTGAAAGGCATTAAACACTCATAGTCATTCCAATCGAAAACTCTATATTTCTAAATCAATACACTTGGTTAATTGCACAAATTATAAAGTATTTTTTGAAAATTGATAACTGCAGCCTCGTTAAACTATTTCAATTAAAAAAAAAACTGGGTATTACTTTTTATCATGTCATGATAACAAATTTTAAGCCAGTAAATTTACTGGTAATCAACATTTGTAGGCGGAAATATTAAAAATTAAGACAAAAAAATTGATTAAAATAGGTAAATAAAAAAAAAATGTATTTGTACATATTTATCAAAACCAGGAAATCATAAATAAAATGTTTTTTATCTGTCACGAATGTATGCCATCTTTCACCTTTGACCGAAACACAACCGATGACATGCTGATTTATTCCACTTCGCGGTAGTTTCAGCCATTTGTCTTCCAGGATGGATCTAACTTTCCACCATTATCCCCTCTCCTGAAAGAATGTATATGATATATCGCTAATCATATATCATTGATGTGTATTGCTGATGTCATTCGCAAATACTGGCTGGTCTTGAAACTATAGAATTCTACAATTTTTATTGGGTAAATGATAATTTGTGATAAATTATATTTATTGCTATTTATTTATATTAATGAAAGATAAAATAAAAGACTTATATATTAGGTTATCAAGGCCAATTTAGTTTAATAAACTAAATTTCTAAAAAACCGAAACTGATTGCGGAATTCTTCTATAGTAAATTATCCAAACTAATTTTTGACTAATCATTAAATTATTTTTTAGATTTTTTATCACAAAAAGGATATTCAAAACAATTAAAAGAATATTTATAATATAATAAAGCTTCAATTAAAAATAGTTACATCTGAATGGAGGTTTAGATAAAGTGCGTAAATAGTTCAAATAAAAAAAAAATATTGCAATATGATTAATAATTTCTCAATTTTACCTTTGGTGTGGTATCGTCGTAATTATTTCTTTAATTTTAGTTTCAATCATTCATATGTTATGTGCAAAACAAATTCATGCCTTTCTATTAATTTTAAGAACCGTAACTTAAGGCTACTTGTAATATCTAAAAAATCTTTTATATTACATCTAGGTCTCTTATTATGAAAATATAGGCATAATTCACAATTCCTACATAGGTAGTAGCACTATACCAAGGTTCTAAGAAACTTTAAGTAGTTCTCGCTACTTTTTTCGGTTAGGTACAAGTAATCCCCTAGGGTCCAAATAGCCCGTAGTTACCAAAAATAGCCCTAATCATTATATATCCAGAAATGAAGTTTCGACCGCAATTCTAGTCCTTCTTACAGCTTCTATTTAGGGATATCATTTATAAATAAAAGGCTTATCGGGGAAAATGGCAAGTAAAGTAGAATGAATCAATAAGTAAACTAAAAGTAATTAAAAAAAAAATCAGTTTTAATTAAAAATTTCTTTTATAAAAACAAGATCAGAAGGAGTAATCCTGATCAAACTGAGAATAGTATACACAGATTTCATAAGCCAATATTTGAAGAGGGGCCTAGAACCACCACTCTGTCCATATCAGATCAATATCCATTAACTGACATCAAAGACGCATTTATTCACTATTTGAAGTAAAATATAGAGAGTGAATATTATTGAAGTGGGAGCCATCGAATAAAAAAGATCATACCCGGATAATTTTTTTTTTATTGGAACATTAATGTTTTAATTAGGAATTGATAAATTATTTGCCACTTCTATAATTTTGTTTTTATTGAAAACTAGTTTTGAATGTTATACATTCATCTTCAGTTCTAATTCACACAAAAATTCAAAAATAAGCAATTCAAAACATATACAGTTTAGTATTATTATACATATTTAATTAAATGCAATATAAATTATTATTATTATGAATTATTAACTTCGTTAAGACAAGAAATCAAATACATGTTGGCACTCACCAAGACTTAAGTAGATTATATCAAACAGAAAAGTTTGTATCGGTTTCTCCTAGCACTGAAAGAAAAATGGGGTATTTATAGGTAAACGGTTTAAGGATCGGGTTTTTTCCAGTAATTCCGGTGAGTAATTGTATTTTCTGTTATAGATGGGAATAAATTTAAGATTGGACTTTTTGAGATATTTGGTCATTTAAACTTAACTATAAAAAATCGCTAGCAAAACTGTTTTTAATTATGATTTTATTGGAGAGCCTCTAGATAAACTAAGTTGGGTGTTTGTTCCCCAAGGGTACTGAGAAACTAATTGTTGAATCTCCCGACTCTGAAGTAGGCCATGCCTTTGCAGTAGTAGTAGTTGAATTCTGCACAAAAAGTAAATAAAGAGTAAAATTACTCGATTCTTAACTAACAAAGTCTAGAGCAAAAATTATCAAGAAGTTCTTTTGCATCTTTGTCATTCTCCCTGTCGTAATATATGCTGGTTCGATTTTAGTAAAATTCTTTTCATTAGTTATGAAAAAACAAAACAAGTTATTTATTACGCTAGAATCTTAAAAAATGTAGATAATATATGTTTTCTTAATTAAAGAAAAAAAAAAAGCTATGAATGGTGCCATATTCCATATTGATAACGATTCAACTGTATTCAGTTGGCATATCTGATTCCCGCTTTTGATTTGGACTGGAAGTTTTCTGAAAACAGTGAACGACAAAAAAAATAAAAGTTTAATCACGTAGCAACAGAAAAAATATTTACGTTCATTTACAATTTTTTTTGTACACTAAATCATAATTGTATTTACTTTATCATAACTTCGGAAAAGTGTGAAGACGTAAAAAAGGGAGCATTAAACTATACATTTAGTAACTATAATTAATTGGAAGGCGCTTCCTGATACTTAACACGCACGACCTAACTGTATTGTCAATACGTGCCTTGGTTTCACTTGTGTAGGCCTATTAAATGTTAATATTTGTTGAAAAAGTAGTTGTAATGGACGATTTAAACTCTAAATAATAAAGAATTAATTGAAGTTATTATAAAGCACTTAAAAAAGATGTAACATGATATTAGATTATAAACTATTTACATTATAAATTTGCCTAAGTAAATGAAATTAATGAAATGAAACTAATGAAAATGAAATGTTTGCACATCAGGCAAAAAGCATTCAAATTAAAAAAATAAATACATTATCAGACCATTTATAATAAAATTAACCCTAGCAATTGACCGAGTGGAAGCGAGGTCCTGTTTCAACTCCAACGTTTTGCATTTACTATGTCAGGACCGAATGCGTTGTTCGATGTTCTTCAAATTTGACATGAGTATACTATAAAGATATTTAATATTTATTTTATTGTAAAACTACATATTCTATTCGATAACCGTTGACAAACTGAGTGAAATAATTTCCCCTAAAATTAATTGACCGAGTGTAAGCGACCTCCTGTTTCAACTCGACCGTTTGGCATTTCGTATGACTGTCCGGAATAGACGGATAGAAAATAAAACAAAAAATCATTTCAAATTAAATACTTTGGAATCCTATTCTTAGTTCACATTTATGAAGCTATATAATTGATAGCCGGTATATTTTCTTGAGTTAATATATTTAATTTGGAATAAAATCTTTGGATATCATCATATCTAAACTAGGAAAAAGTTTTGTAATAATTTTAAATTTTTGAGATGGCGAATAAGTATAAGATGTCAATAAAACAAGGTGTCATCTGGCTAACTTTAAAGCATTACAGAGCTCACTTGGCTGTGAGTAATTCAGTGTCTACTCAGGCAATCTCTTTGTAAGATCGCTTGTCAGCGCTGTGCGAATTTAGTGACGAAAACTCAGATATATAGGCCAAGAGATATTTATTCAAGAAACTTGACAAAAGGAATAGGAACCCGAGAAAATATTCATGGCTTCGTAATAAATTAAAATTCTTGTCGAGATTGACAATTAATTATTATATTTATGCATTCTGATTACCATTCCTTATTTAAAGACCATTCATCATCATTTATATATGTGCTTTTATTGTATCAAATATCTACTAGCAATTCATTCTTACTTGATTTAAAAAAAACAAAAAACAAACTAAATGGAATTAAATCAAACTGGTTGCTTGCCTCTCTATGATCACAATCAAACTGCTAAACCCGTTACTAAAACTCACCATTCAATTCCACTATTTAATGCTTAATCCGTTACATCATATATGAAAGTTTAAAACAAAATTAAAATATACAGGATATGCATTATTTTTAGAGAATATCTTCTTTTTTTTTTAAATTCTTTTACATCTCATAGAAGAACGGGTTTTGACTAATTGCTATATTTCTACTTTCTAGACATCAAATCAGAATAGTTGGATTAAAAATTCTACCAATCAAGGAATATTATAAACAATATATAATAATATTTTTGTTTTTGTTGTTCGGCCTTAGTCAGATGGTTTTAAGTTGTCGCAGAAACCCCAGCTCTATTTTTAAAAATGTTTATTATGATCTTTTATAGTTTTAACATTAGAGAATAGACTAGACCGCCAATCACCAGTCATCAAGTTACCCAGTAGATCAAAAATAATCCGTGAGCAGTAGAAGTCCGTCACTAAAGTCGTATTTTCCCAGAAAAGGCAGTCCCCTAACATACCGAAATTTACATATGAAATGACAATTTACCGGAAATGCCACATTTTTTTCAGGGAAAAAACGACTAATAAGGCATTGAAACAGTTGAAATAGCCATATCTTTGCTAATAGCCGTCCGATTTGGATGAAACGTCTTTTGTTTTATAGTTAATTTAATTTCCTTTCGAATGCAACAGGCTTCGAGCTCCCTAAATTAACTTGGAGGGGCTTTAAAGGTGCGAAAATGTTTTAAAAATTCGGAAAACCCAGGAGGGTGGGGAGACCAAGTCGAGACCCCCAAAGGATATTTCCCCGACACCAACTCAATTCACATACAAATTTTCAGCCCTATAAACTAATATGGTGGAGCTGTAGCGATGCGCAAAACTTAAAAAACGCCGAAATTTCAGGTAAACATACCGAAATTTTGACTGGAATTTACCCATTCTTTAATGGTATCGTTCTGCCTTGAAGAAAGCCCTACATACCGAATTTATGTTCATTTGACCCAAAGGGGGCCGCTGGAGGTCCTCAAATGTAGCGGGAAAAATATATATCAGACATCTCCAAATTTTCCATAATCGTGCTCTAGGGGTTATGAAACGGATAGAAATCGCAGTCCCGCCGCTCACCGCCGACCTTCGACTCACTGCAACAGTCTATTTTTTTCGAGGAAAAAACGATTAAAAATTGGGGCAGAACTATAACTACCGGATTTGGGTGTCTATTTTTTATTAAATTTTCTAATGTTGAGGCTTAATGTGAGATCATTAACAATTTGTTTATTAATAACTATTTAGATTATGAAATAAAATTCAGGAAAAGAAAAAAGATACGAATAAATTCTTGTAAAGTTAAACGGAGCTCTGTGATCAACATTTTAACAAATTTGTT
This sequence comes from Rhaphigaster nebulosa, assembly GCA_948150685.1. Taxonomy (NCBI): domain Eukaryota; kingdom Metazoa; phylum Arthropoda; class Insecta; order Hemiptera; family Pentatomidae; genus Rhaphigaster; species Rhaphigaster nebulosa. The sequence continues at coordinate 70,165,765 of OX411309.1, forward strand.
CATTTCTTTTAATTTTTATTTCAATAGATTGTTACGTTTTTCCTTGTGCTTTGTTGCCATTTAATACACATATGTATTTTTTTGAGAATAATTGTTAGTTTGGTACTAGCCTATCCTTTCGTTAAATTATATTTAATCTGAGCTCTTTCAAATAAAAACCACAATTTTTGGTGTAACGATCCTTAAATTATTCAATTTTGATTAGAAAAGTAAAAGGACAATAGAAAAAAAGAATAAATACAATTTTATATTTCTTCTTCTCCTTATTTGAACACATATCTAGAACAATAGTTCAAGTAGCTATAAACTACAGCAATCATTATTTCTAAGAAATGGTTTAATTATTTACAACCTAAGCTTGGAGCAGGCGCTAGTTTTCTCGTAACACTTTTAGGCGCGTGGGGTACATGTGCCCCCAACAAAATTATAATTATGTTTAGCTTTCTTTCCTCCTAATTATAACAAATTATTTATTTGTCAGGCATTTAAAAATACATGGAAAGTTTCGCAAACAAATAAAGTTTATTTATATAAATTTAAAATTTATATTATATCAATTGACACTCGATAATCAACTTTCAATTCCACTTCTTCTTTAAGATCTTTCACCCACTTTTAGCCGGACATTATCATCTGTACTAAACTCTAATGTTAGTGTTAGACATAAATAAAAACAAATAACGAAATAAATATGTATGAAAATAAAATATAGTTTGAACTAAAAGAAATGAAACCATTAATTATTAAATGATTATTAATTGGAATAAATTTAATAAAGAAAATTTCGAAATTTATGTGGAAAATCACAGGTATTTGAACGATAAATTTATTTATCTGTTTAAATCGATATTATTCAATAATATGAAATTATATTAATTATTTAAATCGTTAAAAAAAATTCTTATTGAAAATAAGTATTTCCAAAACATTCATAGAAACAATTAGTGTACAAACATGCAAAGAATGACAAATCACAGATTCGGTGAAAGATAAAAAGAGAGAGTTCTTATAGAAAATAGCAATTTTTTGGTGACTGACGAATAGGCGAATACTGACAATATCCAGTCCTAGATGGGATTATATGAGGCAGATACTATGAATTTCAGATCCACAATGTAAACATGGGATGACGTATACTCCGTTGTAGGTGGCCGATGGACACCTGTACAACACGCGCCCAGGGTTAATTTCTCAGCTACATAATTTTCTCATTCTTACCGATCAACCCCACATAATACCGATACAACTGGTCTTGTCCTCTAAACTGGAATCGGCTATCCAACCGACAAGAATATAGGTCCTGTCTATATTTGTATTATTTTCATAATATTGTATAAAATTGTAAATATTGTAAGTAGCATCAGAAGTAAAAATAGTAAAATTCTGTTACTTTTTGTAATAAAAGGCTTTATTCATTCATTCATATTTGTTGTAACACCGTACTTGCAAACGACGCAACTGGATGTGCTTTATATTACTCGTACCAGGAAATGTGTTAGATGTGGGTCGAGTTGATAGTAGTTAATGAAAACAAGTACGCTCTAAAATTCGAAATTTTAACTTTAATGCAAAACTGTGCCTCATTATTCAACAAAGTTTTACCAACATAAAACTCACCTTTATTTTATAGTGATATAAAAATGTTTCCGCCTTTACTATTACTTGAATTTTTGCATTAATTTATACTTGAAGAGAAATCATTTGTACTCTTATATTCTTATATTCTTAAACACCTAGTTATCATAATCGATAGAATAGTTATGTACTTAAATGGTCTTGAAAGATAAGGCAATTATTGTAAAGTTCCTCTAGAGTTTATAAATTTAATAAAAAGTTTATATAGTTTTTAAAAGTATTAAAAAAATAAATAATATTGGTATAAATTTTTAACTTGTAGAAACTTTCTTCACAATTTCAGAAGATGGCATTTCTATATCCTTCATGATAGGCATTAATGCACTTTTTCTTATGCTTCATATTTAGATAAAATTAATTTTCAAGATTAACTAAAAAAAAAAATCCAGTATTTCGAATTTCAGAGATAAATTGCGCTATTAATAAAGTCTTCAGTACATATATAGATTACTGCTATATTTCAATGACCGCACACAATGAGGAAGGCAATAATAAATTCTGTTGCATCAAATCTTATTTAAACTAATGGCTCAACAAAACTTTTGTTAATTGTTTTACTTCTGTGAAGTATTTTCGTTTCTACATTTATCATGAGCCGCAGTTACTTCTTATTAAACTTTCGAATTGAGTTCAGAATATACCGATGTAAGAACAGCCTTAAAGTTGGTGAAGAAGGGGAAAGCATTGCGGAATTTCCCGGTATAGACTTCGAAAATGAGTTGGATTCTATTAATTCTGGGTTCAGACAATCTTAATTGCCCTATGCTTGGTCGATATTAACGAATGTTGAATTAATGAAGAAGAACAAGAGCAAAGCCTGAAACTAATAACTTTGCAGATGCTACTCATTTAAGACAGGTAATACTCATTTTATACATTATTTTCTATATACATCCAATCCACTTATTAATTCATTGAAGATACAGTCTATCTAAGCATTTACTCTGGTATAATATATGAATAAACACGAGCTATGTAAATATTAATTTCTTAGCTCTGTTCTGGCCTTGAATGCTGACACTGAATAGTACTTAAACATATCATACATTAGTTGGTTCCTGAAGCTGAGATTTTTAATTATAATGTTTCTGTAGTTTTTTATTTTAAAACAACAGCTATGAAAGAAGGTGTTTATTGATTGAAAAACATTCATAAATTTCTTTAAAATATATTTTGTTTAGTATTGTTTAAGATTGTTGATATTAAGAAAAGAGAAGGGAGTACAGTTGCCTACAGCAACATTATGTGATAGGAACGCTTACTTTTGAGGTCGTTCACAGCTTTCAGTACTTCGGTTCAGTCATCAATGATAGCCAGAACAGTAGGAGAAAATCAGAAGAAAAATCCTGGCTGGGAATCATGCATGCTTTGCCATTGCCAAATTATTAAATAGTAAAATAGTTAGCCGTAAATCAAAAATTATACTGTACAAAACACTGATTAGGCCTGTAATGACGTACGCCTGTGAGTTTTGGATGTTAAAAAAAAAAGATTCATAGTTAATGGAAAGTTTCGAAAGACGCATTCTCAGGCGGATCGTAGGGCCAGTCAAGGAAAATGGTGTATGGCGAAGAAGAAAGAATGTTGAATTATACTACCTTTATGGTGATAAGAGCATCCCTTCTTTTGCCAGGATACAGAGGTTGAAGTGGCTGGGTCATTTGCTTAGAATGGATATAATGTCCTGGAAGATCTCAGGAAACAACGAATAAGTATTACGCATGCAAAGAACCGAAACAGATGGGACTCAAAGATTGAGCAGGCCACGGATCGCTTCAGGCATCTGTTACGCCATTGCAAAAAGAAGAATTGTTTAACATTGGAGGTATAAAGAATAGTCTTGGGCCACACATGAAATACGAATAGTAAACTTTGAAAATTTTGAAATAGTCGGTGGTTTAGAAGAATAAAAAAATCTGCCGTTTTGAAATGGTTTGTTGGTCTGATTACCATTGTATAGGCGAAAATTTTTTTTAATATCTAAAATTTAAATATGAACAATAAAAGTAATATTTTGTTTACCATGGAAATTGGATAATGGTCTTTCCCCGTTTCTGAGACACCTTTCCAGATATTTTCTAAAACATTTTTGAAGATTAAAGAACAATACGGCAACCAGGGTCCCATTTCATAATAAAGTACAAAAGTACAAGTATTAGTGGAAAAATACTAGTGGGAAGATTTTATTTTAGAGGTTACAGGTTACTTGTCGTCTTTAGATAACAATAATTTTACTCAATGCTTTTTTTAATTTACTATTTTTAATATAACTACTTAAAATGTTATGTTTTAGTTAGGTATAATATGTCATAGGCTAATTTGTACTTTCACTTTTGTACTTTATTACGGGGGCTGTCAAAGTAAAGTACAAGAAGTTATATAGTTGTTATATATTGTTAAAACATTGTTATAATGTTGAAACACGCTAACATTTAATATAGCTATATTAAAAAAAAGTAAATTAAACAAAAAATTAATGAAATTATTACTATCTGATGACGAGAAGTAACTTGTAACCTCTCAACACGAACGTTTCCACTTTTACCTTTCTTGCTTGTACTTACACTTTTGTACTTTATTATGAAATAGGGCCCTAGTGGAAATGATGACAATATTAGTAAGTGGTTCAAATGGCATCTTCCTACATTTTTGTGCACTATTTGTTGTACATACGGATGTAAAAACCTATATTTATACGACAAATAATAATCTTAAGATACATTTTTTTTTTTCCTAACCCCTATGTTTATATACAGACTGTATATCAAAAATGTTTACATCATTTTCTTTTCATGAATTATACTTTTGCTGTAGCTTTGCTACATTTTAAGCAGTTTTGTTTTTACTATATAGCTCTGAAATTGTTTTACTGGAAATTGTGGATCGTGTTGGGGCACACTTCATTTTTGTTTTGTTTTTCGTTTCATATACTTAACCTAATCTTATTCTACAGTCCGCTGCCAGCGCACTGGAGCTGTTGCTGGTGTCATCGTCTTGAATAATGGATTCGCCGAGGATTTTAGGGAGTCAAAGAATTTTATGTGTCTTCTTTTTATGAACTCTGGAATGGTGGGCAATTCGAAGTGTTCGTGAAGAGCTTCTACCTTCATCTTCTTCATCGATGTGGATCTTACCATTTTCCGCAGTACGGTATTCTGAAACTGTTGAAGATGGCGCTGTGTTCCGTCTCGGAGGTGCGTGAACAGCGGAGCTCCGTACAAGAATGCCGGTCTAATTATGCTCTTGTAGATTTGTAATTTGAGCCTGCGAGAAAGAGCAGGTGATAATAGTAGGTGGTGCAGTCTATATGTTCTTCTTCTGATGGATCTCACTTTGTTGTAGCAATGAGTGGATATGGTCATATGACGGTCCAGTTTCATTCCCAGGTAGACTATTGAGTGAGATGGCGCTTGTGTGGTGTAAGCCACTCGGAACGTCCGAGGCAGTCTCAATTTCTTCCCCTTCTGTAGAGCGAATACTACGCAGTCCGTCTTAGCCGGGTTCACCTGGATGTTCAGGAGTTTCAATTTTTCCACTATTTCCTGGCATGCTGTTTCGGCCTGATGTAGTGCTTGGCTGGAGTTCATGCTGCTGCTATAGATAGGTATATCGTCAGCGTAGGCGGCGATAGTTGCTTTTCTATAGTTGTAGTCGACAATGTCTGCCGTGTAGATGGAGAAGAGAATGGGAGACAAGACTGCTCCTTGTGGTACACCGCATGAGAGAGATATGGTCCTGGAGAATTTGTCACGAACCCGTACAGCCAGGCTCCGTTTATTTAGAAATGACACAATGATATTATAGAGATGCTCTGGGCATTCGAGATCCGCGAGCTTACGGCATAATATGCCGTGAGACACGGAGTCGAATGCTTTCGTACAGTCTATAGAAATATAGTCGCTGCGTTTCTGTTGAGGTCTCTGCACACCTCAGTCTGAAGTTTCATGAGACGATGTTCTGTACTGAGTTAAGATACATTCTTTTTTTTTTTTTTTTTTTTTTTTTATTTATCAAGATACATTCTTTACTCTGACAAAAATTAAATTTTTGTTTACGGAATTATCTTACGGGTTGAAAGAAAATGAAATCAGTATGGAGAAGTATCTAAAAATTAATCAGAAGAAAATAGATTAATAGGGGTGACTGCTGTACCAACGGGCAAAATTTACATTTTTATTTTTCTCAGCCGTTGGGAAACATATTTTCACCTTGTGAATACATTTTTTTTTTAATTCAAATGTTTGCATAATTTTTAATACAATTAGCTCATTTAACGTCTTCGGGTTATTAGGAGAATGCCTGCTCTACTCTGGCAACCGGAGTAGTAAAATAACAAAACTGAAAATAACAAAAGACGCAGAGGCATGAATTTTAACGATTTTAACGAAAATAGGACGTGAAATACAATAAATAAGTAGAGCTTGTGAAGGGTATTTCACGTCCTATTTTGAGTTGGTCACTATGCAGATTATTTTCATGAATCCATGTTGCCATTATCCAGGAACCACCACTATATTCATTGATTCTCATCTTTATTGCAACTTGGTTTTGTAGCACTGAAAGAATTTTTTGTTTAATTTTGCCGTCACCCAGACCATATAATATCTTTTTTAACGTTATTATTCTTTCACGGTTCAAAGGTTCTCAAGCTCTAAATTCTTCAATAGTTATCACTTACATAGTATAGAAGGATGCGGTTTTCTCAGTGACCAACTCAGCGTTAAATAGTTAAGACCTGAGGAGGGTAAGAAGTCGAATAGAGCCCGTGGGAGGAGATAGGCTTGATATTTCACCCCCGAGTAGTTTAGTCGCAGTGAGCTGAAGATTGGCTTAGCGACCGGAGAATGACGCTCAAAGATAAAGTAATAGCTGGCCATTGGTTCAAGTGCTCCAATCTGCTCGGCTATATTGGGTAATTTGCCCTTCATCTGTTTTGGCTCTCGAGTATATATCTAATGGTATCTACTCAAGGATCCCGTCTCACCGACGGGGTCTGCATCCTTTTTCTTTTTAGATTTCCAATGTCTAAAGGTTTCTCTCCACTTCTATTACAGAAATGTTTACTTTTGAAAATTATGAAGCAAATTATGACTTTAACTGTAAATAGTTCTTGAGAGTATAATATTTTTGTTGTCAGCCTCCACTCTGTCATTAAAGTTTCTATAGAGGTGTAGCTTGCTTTTAATTTTTAATGGAGAGATACGAATCGAATTCAGATAGGGCCCTCCTCCGCGTCAGATCTGTAGCAATTAAGATTTTATATTTATTAAATGTAATAAAGTTATACACTTGGAAGCCAAATGCTGTCTATAATTTTCCGCTTTTAACTGAACTTCTATCAACATTTTAATTTATTTCAAATTAGTTTGGGAGGCGCATGCCCTCTCTCTCCCCCCCCCCCGTGCTATCCCGTCGCTTCGCCTATGAGTCTCCAAATTAAAAACAAGTTTTTGTTATAAATATTTTTATTGTGAAATCACCAGCGAAATTTGTATGATTTTCAAGTTTGATTCTGAAAGTCAGTATCAAGTAATATAGAAGTATTACGAATGATGACAAAAATACGTTGGTCCGTGACTGATACAATACTATATCGGGAGACTGGGGCAGTTGCTGTCACTTAAGGCAACATGATCATTAAAAATATAATTAAAACTACAACCACTAATAGTACACTTACATTCTTTCCCAAGTACTAATCACTTAACATTGCATTAAAGCTAATCTTTTTTTTAATGACAAAAAGTAAAATATTAGCTTTGACCGGTACTAGCCCAACCGGGTATAAATTTATTGTTCCTTGCTTTGAACCCATGATTGCAGTCTAACTAAACCATTTTAGTTTCTTTATTGAACCTTTTGTTAAAATTATTTTTTTCTGCTTATTCAAACGCAAATTATCTTAGCTTTGTTACTGTTATATCATAGATAATTTCGAGACAGAATCAGATCCACTCTTTAATGTAGTCTGTAGTATGGTCAAAGAGGTTTTAAAATTTTCAGCAGTCTTTCTCATCGATAAACGTTCAACAATAGCTTTTTTAGCTTTTTCAAATCTTCTGCATTCCATTTAACTCTGTTATTCTTCCTTATTTATTTTCTAAGGTTATGAAAGTCAGTTGTGACAACAATTACCACGAACGCGTGGTTTTATTGAACAAATAAAAAAATACTGTGCTCTGGTGTGATAGTTCAAGAGCGCGCGATGTTAAGCACCAAACAGTTAAAACCTGCCTTAACAACTTCAGGAGAAATTATAGTGACGATTACATCTTGACTTCCATTACCCCATCCCGCTCAATTAACTTGTACCAACCTGCAGTCCACCAACACACAAGGGCTCGAACAAAGAGTTCATAGTAACCAACAGGGACATCCTAATACACTAATTAGAAAACGGCAACAATCTCATTCCCAACAATATGAGGAGGAGACTTAAAAGGTGCAGGATGACAGATTTTCTACCGTGAAAGATAAATGAATCAAGCCCGGGAAGAGTTCTGGTGAATACTGTCCTTCCCCTTGCCTGATCTGCCATTTTTTTCATATAAAGGGTTAGGGAAAGAGAGTTGATAGATGCAATTTACTCATTTTCTGTAAAACAAAAGATAAAGTCTCGTAAGATGCCATGATTGTAACACGATAGTTTAACAAATAAGTAGTATTACTATTATTGTAACCATGTTCATATAACGTACTTAATGTGTCAACAAGATCGAATATGAAGGTAATTATAAAATAAAAAAATCCAATGCGGCATGCGCAACACTCAACTGTCACTTACGCTACTTGAAATAATATTTTTAATTAGTTTATGTGGAAACATTTATTTTTTATTTTTTTAATATAAAAGTTTAAATTATTAACTACAACAGTCACTTAAATATATGCGTTATTCCTCAGCCTCCTCTCTAAAACCTTTAGCTTTTCAACGGTTTATTATAATCTAATGAAACAATTTATTAGTCTCTTCTATCTGATGCCTAACAGACAATCCACCATACACAGGGCAACCATAGTCAAAGTGGAAGAAAATGATGGAGGAGACAAGGAGCTGATGGATTTTAGGAGATATAGAATCACGAAATCTTAGAAACAGTTTAAGTATAGCCAATGGACTTTCGGATGATTTGCGAAATATGGTTATTCCAGAACATGCGTTAATAAAAAATTACTCCAACACACTGTTAGTGGCTTGGAAGTGAATAGGTAGTAAATTGAATTAGAGAAAGGGATAGTAACGAAGGGAATTGAAAAAATCTTGGTACTAATGAGGATGGCCGTCTTTTTTTTTCCACATGCAGCCTCAAATCATTGTGTAGTACCCTTGGTTTGGCACAATTTATATCTTCTTGTAGTCCTGGATCCCCACAAGCATCTCGTTGGAATGAAAGGATTATTAAATTTGGACATCATCAGCATAAATGTGATATTGTGAATGTTGAATGGAATCGGGATGATGGTTAATATAAACAGATAAAATAATTGGTGTGAGTGAGGATCGCTGGGGTGAGACCTCAAGTGTTAGTAGAAGGTGGAAAGGAGGAGGTTAATTGGAAATGATAACTATTTGGGAGCGAAGAGACAGGAACCACTTTAAGATGCTCTTTTATAAGAAAATGCTTTGGAGTTCTGAAAGGAGGATATTATGATTAACTGAGCTGAAGGCTTTTGAAAAGTCGAAGAGAATAAGGTTAGTGATTTTCTATTGGTCTCTGGAGGAGTGGAAATCCTGGGTAACTAAGCAAGCACAATGAACTTTTAATTTGTCCCGACTTAATCTCTCACTACTATTTGCAATAATTCTACTAATAACAAATATATTATATGGAACATTATAAACTCATTTCGAAATGCAAAACTATGCAGATCTCAGGTCATACAGTTATCGAGGGTAACGATCTTGAATACTGTTGCTAAAGAAGTTTCCACCTATTTTCCACACGGATTTCAAATCCGAGTTGATTAAGCTAATAAAGTAAAAGCAATTCATGGAGCAGTCGTGAAACGTTGTCTCAAGAACAAGAATAGAAGAAGTTGCCATCACAAAGTTAAGAATCGGTCACTCGAAACTTACGCATGGCTACTTCATGGAAGGAAAACCACCACCAAACTGCGTCCATTGCCAACAACAGCTAAGAATTAAAAACATATTTGTCGATTGTGAACTGCACAAGGAAGAAAGAAGAAAATGGAATTAACAGCCTAGAGTTAGCGAATCAGTAATTCTATTGTTGCAAAAAGAGAGGTGGGGCAAGAAGTAAAGCTCCACTTATTCAACTCAGTTTTCCTACCAGCACTTCTCTATGAAGCGGAGCTGGATTGTGAATGAGGGACTGCAAAGCCGTGTTACTGCAACTGAAATGACGTTTCTTAGGAGAATAGCGGATAAAACACGAAGAGACTGTGTTCGGAGTGACAGGAGAGGCAACTGAGGGGGTATGACGTGTCTGTCGCATGGAATACTATAGAGGCCCAATAAAATCCATGGGAAGAAGACCAAGAGCGCGGCCAAGAACCTGCTATGTTAGCCACATAGAACGAATAGGGTAAATCAGAAGGAAAAATACCATAGGATAAATGAGGAACCACACAGGAACAAATGGCTATAAGCCTCCTCATGCTCAAAGACAAATGGGTGGAAGAAAAATAAGAACTATAAAAATAAGCAGTTAATTGGAAAGAATTACAAATTTCATAATCAAATTAAACCTTTAAACCATAGTAAATTATTAAAGAATGAGATGTCGCTTTACATGCTACCAAAATGTGAAATAAATTTAAAAATAGTAACCACCTTTAAAAAAAATCCAAAATTTGTTTCGATTCAAAACATATGCCCATGCACGCATATTTGATGAATTGAGAACTCATTTAATTTTTTAATTTGATTCTCTACTTTTCAAAGTCGAATTAGTAGTCTATGTGCTTAAAGTGTGATCGACTTAAATGCTTAAATTTTAATTTATTAAAAATGCATAAAATATTAACCAGCGTTTGGTTGCTAGTATAACAGACATTTATCAATTTACAGTAGTGGTATTTTTGTAATAAGTATTATACATTGCCCTATATTACAATGATAATAAACGTGATTTATCTATATTTTAGTGAAGTGAAAGATGAAGATTTCGATAATGGACCGTATTACTTAGACTTTAGCGGGGACGTGCTGAGCTAACCCTTGTCAACAGCTGGGAAAGAAGGTTTAATACAGTGGCTGCATATTGGCCGCCTAACCTTCATCTTGTATTCAGTCCTCCTCCAAGAGTGTGAAGCCTTATTTACACCGTTTGGTCTTTTATCTTATTCGGTGTTCCGGCCTAAGTCCGACCGGCTGTGTGCTATTATCCGGCAACATGTTCTATATTCATATTTTTAAACGAAGTATTTATTTTTCTTATATCGGCAGCACTGTGCCATGAATGTTCCAACTCTGGTTTTGTAAATTCTTAGTTCCTTGAATAATTTACTAAGAGATAGGAAGCTGAACTATTTTTTTTCTACGGTTAGAAACGCACATACGCACATTGCCGGTAGCCTGTGGACAAAAGTCGAAAATGCGAATATTTTTTCCAACTTGTTTTGCTTTAGTAATACTTTCATAGTGACCTCTGTCTATACTTGAAATAGGAACTTTTAATCCAATATTATAAGAACGAAAGATAGAAATCATGTTTGAACAAGTGGCAGATCGTATATCTGTCTCAACGAAACAATTTCAATTTAGTTGATCCTTCTTTCATGCTAAGGGCACATCAACTTCAAATGAATTTTTAGACTGGAAGGCATCAAGGAAGATAAGTAATAACCATTTTTTTTGTAATTACTTTTGAATAAAATTTTTTGGTTAATATCTTTAAATAACATTTAAAAAAAAAAATTTCAAGTAAACATTTTTCAATTTCGATCCAAAACATTCTTAGTTTCTGAAATATTTTGATTTAGTGACAATTATACATCATAAATATACTAATCTTTCCTGCTTTAATCTGCTTTGAATGGTTCTGTGTTTGTTTGTTTCAGAAAACTATGGATTGGTATTATATGCCGTCTAGTGTATATAATGTTTTATTTCATTAGAAGGCTTCCCATAAAGTCATCACAAAAAATAGATTGAATCACACGTGGAAGAACAGTAGTGCCAGTTCCAATGCTGATCTTTTGAATCAACTTTTAATATCTTCGGACCCTCCTGCAAGCAGGAAAGCGAGCAATTCAAATTCGAAGGTTTATTTAGAGGACATTAAAAAATATCTTTTGGACGATGACGACTCTTCTCTGAATTCACTCCAATTTGAACTGGAGAACTTATCCCCATCTATTTATACTTGAAGAGAGTACTTCAATGAGCAGCGACTCATTATAATTTTTCGGATGTAATTTAATCAATTCATATATTGTAAAAAAATTGTTTGTGATATTAATTATTAGTTTGTTAACTCTAAAAAAACTTAATTTTTTTTCAAAGATCCTTAATAGATGGTATTTTAGTGATCAGCTCGAAGTTTTCTTTAAAAACCCGTCAAGAATGACTTTTGTCCACTTCGACCGTAAGATCGCCGCACTGTGCGACGGGGTGTTTCGCTGTCTAATCTCCTTTGAAAGCCACGAAATATTCGGATGATTGCGTGATTTCCTAAATTATTTCAGCGTAAATTGTAAACTATAAATTTATTTTATTTACTAATTATTTATTTCAACTATGGTAGAATTATTCTGTAAATAAGTGAACCAGATTATTCTAATTAATTATTAAAATTACTAAATGAATTGATGAATTTAAATGTCTTCATCAGCCACTGACATCTTTAGTGCCAAAATAAATAAGAAACGAGGTTGCTATATGTGCTTATATGAAAAGGTAGGAAGTCATGGTTGTACATTACAAAAAACATGTGTGCCTAGAATGCATCAAAAAGTGTGAAAAGAAAGCATAAGTCAAAGGTACTAATATCCGTGTAATAAATTATCACGATAAGGAAATTATTTGGTTTGAATGGGCGTGGATAAAATATTTGGTTTGATTTTTCAAATTTATTATTCTTTTTAGTGTGGGCAAAAATTACAGAGCAAAAAGTTTTTCAAATTTAATGAAACAATTAAAGTATTAATTGATCATTTTGAACTAACGATAAATTTTGGGGATAAGACTAAATTCTGATAAATCATAAAAATACTGTTTTGTGCCATATTTTATCTAAAGTTTATAATATGATTATAAGAATTTTGTTTTGAATCATTCTTCATTGTAATTTCACAGTAACTATAATATTTTTTTTTCCGTTAGATTTGATTTCTAGTCCATAGTGCTATTGAAATTTTACTATTAACTTCCTGTTTATTTCAAATTCCCATAGAAGGCAGCTCTCACAGCAAAATAGATATAATAATTGTATAATGCTTTATTTTCAAAATAGTATAACATAATTTGAACGCAAAGCAAGAATCACTTGCCGCGACCTGTTTACTTTTCTATTATTTACAATCATTGATGTTTCATTATTGCCTTTATTTTACATTTATCTCTTATCAAATTTTTACAATAGTAAAAAAAGAATAAAACAATTAAAATCCTTAAAAAACTTTAAAACATAAAATATTTTTAATACTCCTGTAGTAATACAGTTTATCCATACACATATATATATATATATATATATATATATATATATATATATATATATATATATATATATATATATATATATGGATAAACTGTTATAGGAGTATTAAAAATATTTATATTATAAATATTAATATATGTATGTATATATATATATATATATATATATATATATATATATATATATATATATATATATATATATATATATATATATATATATATATATATTCATTCGTATATAAAACTATTTACATATATAAAATTAAATCAAATATATACTTCAATATCTAATACATATACACAAATTCACAATTGCGAACAATAACAAACATTATCGATTTGTTAATTTATTTAATATTTATCCCAATCAATCAGTTTAGTTAAACTCTCATACTAATCTATATCTATAATGCCAGGCAAATTTAGAGTATTTTTTCATTAATTTACAGTAATTTTATCAGCAAGATTTTCATTTAATTGTTCTATTAATTCTTCGTTGGTTTATCTTTCTTAATGAAAACCTGCTTTTATAAATTCAGCTAATATCGGGCAAACTACAATGAAATTATTTTCTACTATATTTCTATTACATAGTGAACGTATTTGAATCTTAACATCGTTATATATTCTGTAATTTAGGTTTAATAACACGCACCTTGCTTTAATATATATTTAATAAAAATATATATAAGAAACTTTACTCTTAGAACATTAGAACATCGGTTCTTATTGGAATATATATATATATATATATGTATTTGAAATTAATCCTCATATATGCACTTTACCCGACTTACCTTATTTCATTTCCAATGAGAACCAATGTTCTAAGAGTAAAGTTTCTCTGAAGGTTGTAATATCCGTAAATTTTAGTTATGTTACAATAATGTACAGGAGTTACCGCTTTGTGTTCAGCGGAAAAGGGAAGTTTCGTTGTGCGATGGAGTACATTAGCAACTTTATCTCCAGGAATCATTGGAACGATGTAGGTCACCTGGTAATAGCCATTCATTCTTGAACTGGCAACTCTCTGTCGGAATAATGTTCTTTACGGGTCCAAACGTCATTAGAGAGCTCGTCAGATGTTAACTTGAATGTTGAATTAGAAAGTTCTAAACGAACAATGAGGGATAAGTGTTTGGAGGTCAATCCTCTACAAATCGAATGTCTATTGTTTCGTTCGAGTCCATTCATTAAACTTTTTAGTAATACCAATATTACGCTTTATTTTGTTAACATGTCTATTGTACAAATAGGATGATTCGGTTACTTTCGGGAAATACCGAAACAAAGCTTGTCTTTTGGTTTTAATATTTTTTCTACGATTCATACTCAGTACTTAAAATGCACTGTCACTTCATATTCTCGAATAAAAATGAATAATTCATAATGAATAATTCGTCTGTTGCTACATTCCACGAAAACCGTAACATAAATACCAAATGTAGGCTAAAACCGTTGCTATGCAAGTTTAATTTTGTGACATGGGGTGGAAGTATCTTTCGCTCTCTAGGGGTTTTAGTTAGCATGGCTTGTTTTTGTTATATACTTTCGGATTCTTTATACTTTCGGAGCCTATTACCATTTAAATCATTTAATATTTACCAATTGAATAAGGATAGTTCAGAACTTTAATTATGCTGACAGATGCGACTTAATAAACAAAACCAAGTTGGAATCCACAATTTGTTCTACAAGCAAACACTTTCGTGAGATTTTATTATAAGTCTTGATCGTAATAAATTTTTCTATAGAAATCTTATCATGAATAATTTTCTTTAAATGATGAAAGACATAATTATAATATAAGTAGAAAGAAATCCATTATCAATAATATGCTTCCACTACATTCACACCTTTTTCTTTCACAAACTAAGGGAACACCAATTTAGTTGGAACAGTATAGCAAGGACTAATCAAAATTCTTTAAATTAAAAAATAATAATACTTTGAATATCCAAAGTGTCTTTGAGTCTTTTTCGAAAATCGTAAATTCAAATATCGTATTTACTGTGAGGTCCTCCAGTCAAGATTTTTCTCGACCATACTTTTCCATTCATTTTAGTGTAAATTTCTTTAAAAATTATTAAAAATTTTTAGAATTGAAAATTAGGTTGAGGTTAAACAATTATTTACTAGATGACATTTTTCAAAAATATTATTACCTGGGAAATCCATCTTTTTGTTTTTTTTTATATCGAGGTACTGAAGGTATTGTAATCGGGTAAAATTTTCAGTAATCGGATTTAAGTAGAGCTTCACGTTTCAGAGCCTCCCGAGTCCAAATAACGCATTTTCATCAATTGGTCTTTGTGGCTGTGTATCGATTATATGTAGAATGGGAGAATCGATTTTATTCCATTATTTGTTTTATTCGTTTTGTTGGGTTTCGAACATCGATGCATTTGCACTAATTTCTGCAGGGTGCTGACTGTGCACAATAGTTCTCCCGCCCAGAATTTTCAACGCCATACTTCTCCATTAATTTTAGTGTAAATTTCTTTAAAAATTATTAAGATTTTTATAATTCAATTTGAAAATGAGTTTGAGGTTACACAATTATTTTTTAAATGACATTTTTCAAAAGTATTATTATCTTGAAAATCCCTATTTTTGTTTTATTTAATATCGAGGCAAGGAAGGAGCTGTAGTCAGGTCAAATTTACGGGTATTCAGTTAATTGATTTTTTTTTTTTTTTTTTAAGAATATAATCACTTAACTGATCAAATTCATAATTTATATATTGTGCATGACTGGAAAATTTGTCTTTTATGGTAAATTATGAATTTTATCAGTTAAGTAATTATTATATTCTAAAAAAAAAAATTCAATCAACCGAATACCGAACATTTGACCCGACTTCAATACCTTCCTTACCTCGATATTAAAGAAAACAAAATAGGGATTTTCAAGATAATATCTTTGAAATGTATATATATATATATATATATATATATATATATATATATATATATATATATATATATATATATCAATCGTATGAACCTTTGAATTTCAATAAAACAGTCGACCAAGAAAAAAAAAATTTACCTCCCCGCAAATTTGAGGCTTCACTTTTCAAGATATGTAAAATTTGTAGTCCGCGGATTTTCTCCGATACTACGTTGCCAATGGTTTTGACGTTTAGCACTAAAGCCATAGGTCACTCCAGGCTGATTATCAGAACTCGACATTACTATCCCCCATTTCTTTTCAGATAGGTGGCCGATTAAAGGTATCCCTTATCTCGTCCATTTTTGAAAATAGAGAAAACATATAAAGTGTTTTAAAACCATTATACCAAATCCTTAAAAAAATACAATAAACAATCTTGATTTAAAGCGAAACGAACCGTGACGAAAGGTTTTCATAACTTATTAGGGTGCTAAATTAACATTTAATAATTACAACAAAATGTAAACACAATAGTGATTAGCAATGTTATTCAAATTTATATTGTCCAAAGTTCATATATCATGGAAAAGCAATGTGAACAGACGCAATGGAATGCTTAAATAATTGATTCATTGATATGCAGTTTGGGATACAATTATTGCATTAATTATTGTGAAATAAACTCAGAACTTACTGCTTACAGGCCACTTAAAATTAATAATTCATATTAGAAATTCTGATGAAAATTACCCAGGTTTGGATCACATAATGAATAAATAAGAAGTCATGATGCAGACTAATTATAGAATAACTTTTAATTATAAATATTTTATTGACTGTTTCTAACTTATTTTACCAATATAAAAGTATTTTCAGCTTTTTGTTTATGTTTCATTTCATATCATTTGCAAATTTATGATGTAATAAAGTATAAATAGCCAATATTTGAAAAATAAAAACATTTATCCTTTTTTTGCTTAATTTTTTTATATTCACACCTATGAATATTGACAACCAGTGGATTTGCTGGCAAAAAATATGTTATCATGGCATGAAAGGCGTGGTAAAGAGTAGTAGGTGCCTCTTCCTGTCGTGATAATTGGAGGTATATAGTTAGGCTAGGAGATCCCTCATCCAGCTCCTCTTCAGCCTTCTGCGAGTGTTGTCAGGCATATTGATTATAGCCATGTCTTGAATGAGTGTTTAGGATGTCCGTGTAAGTTATCGTGAATTGTATGTGGTCCATATGTGTTCGTTAATAGTTGGCATATTAAGGTCTATATATAAAATAATGTTGCTAATGCACCTAGGGGCTTTGGTGATAGTCCTAAAAGTTTTTGACTGAAAAATTTGAATTTTTGGTATGTGTGCCCTTTTGGCTGTCCCTCGTCTGTGAAGCGTAGATCCAGATGGGCTTGAGTATGTAAGTGTTCAATTTATGTATAAGTTTCAATTTTTAACATCTTGAAAGAAGTGAGTATGTTATAATAGATTAATTATTTGTTTTAGCGGGCTTTTGATTGTTCTCGTGTCATTCTCAAGAACGACATAGACCAAGGTATCGAATTTTGTCTGTCTGCGGAATTATTACATTGTCGAAGTATATTGGATGGCAGGTTTCTTCTCGAAGAGTAAAAGTAATATGTTGGGATTTGTCTTGGTTAAGATGAATTTTCCAAACTTTGTAACAATCATGAAGTTTTGTTAGATGATGTCTGCGAGACGTTTACTGGAGTTTGATGTTTTGTTAAAATTGTTGTATCGTCTGCGTATGTCACTGTCAGAGTTTCGGAGCTATGCTAATATCATGTGTACATATGATGTAGAGCTGTGCAGCAAGTGCTGGTCCCTGTACTAAACGTTAAAATAAAATTTAATGTAATAAATAATAAAACGCCCGCCCGCGGATATAACTTTTATATCTTGCAACTCTATTTTTCCTAAGAGACGTAATGTACTTGCATATCTATTTAAGCGCATTAGTGGGTTGTTAGTGAAGTTGACGCTCTTGAATATTGAACCTCCGTGATGTAATCGGGTATCTTCCACTACTTGTTACTGTCCCTATGCAAGTGCATTCCGTCCCATTCATCTGTGCATGTCAAAATACAGAAAGCTCCTTGCATTTACTGTTTACATTTTTTTTTTTTTAAATTAGTATGATGAATTTGGCATTATTCTTTTTGTTTATTGAATCTTATCGGATAAAGATTTTTTTGTCTGTGTGTCGGGCTATATATTGATTATAAACCTAAAATTTAGGCCGATGTTAGCTATCTTACACATCAAATCTTCTACCGTCTTCCGCCATTTCGTTTTTTATTACTTTAAACATAATGAGTAAAAAAATATAATTATTTCAATCTAGTAATTTTTTGTTGTTGGCATTTTCGCATAGATTCTATTAGCACCGTCAAAAATACATCTGGAGAGAATTATATGATGTCCTGAAAGAATTCGAAAAGAAAAAATAGATTATCAAGCTTGAAGAATTATGGATTTAATGCAGTTGTCACAAACTCCCTGATTCGGACTTTTGCCCGGTTTTAAGATTTGCAGATGCGCAGCTGTATAAAAGTAAAAAAGCTTCTTATAATTGTGTCCGGTTTTATCCGACGACGTTTCGCCAATCCATGCATCACTTGAACAGAAACAATAGGATACTCACATACTGAAGGAAACGAGTGGTCTTCTGTATAGTTTGGCATTGATAGTTTTATATAATTGAAGTTGACAATCTAATGGTACATTTCTTTAAGCTCTTTTTAGGGTTCTTTGTAGTAAGATGTTTGTTAACAATGACAACGGTTCTATAAACAGCAACAACGGATTTGAGGATTGGGATTGGACGGATAGAGTAAAGGAAGGATAAAGATTATTGAGTAAGAGAATAGAAAAGCTATAAGGATAAGGCTATAAAGTCTTCAAGGAGGGCCTTATAGACAGAGGGCGGGCCGTCTCCGATCTGACCGGGCCCGGAAGATGTAAGTGACAGTGATCTACTGACGGGGGATGGTAGAAGCCATAAAGAAATCAAGAAGCATCAGTGGCTGTTGAACCGCCGATATCCTCCCGAGGGTTAGGTCTACCCCATCAATATCCTGCAACGGCCGCTCTCTCCTCTCGAGGGGTATCTAAATCTCATTTGGTATACATCAAGGGTAGGGCAGCTATACAACAACTTTGAACGAGCACGGTAATAAACGAGTTTTTTCTAATCGATTGGAAAGACATTGCTGTTGTAACTATTGGATTGAAACTACAGGACACATTTTTTGAAAATTTATACATCAGCGGTTCGCACAAGATTGGACTTGGTAATTAGCAATAGTCCTGCATCGGAAGTAGAGAGATGCTTTTAATCTGTCCGGTTGGACATATCATTGGTAATGTTAATAATCACATGTTTCCAATTACTTTCATTTATTTCAATCCGTCATTGATTGCAGAACTTCTCTACATAAAGGAAATGCCTTAGTAAGCTCTGAAGCTTTCACATCCTTTTGAATCATGAAACATATATTTTTCATTTATATAACTTAACTCATTTTCCTCATCACACGCATGTATATCTTTAACAGAGATAAATGTTATTTCTTGATTAATGAAGGTTTCCGAATACATTTCACCAAGCGGACAAAACGAATACATGGTCTAAATAACGACCAGGTGGAAAATAGCCAACATTTACCAGGCTGTTTTCATGTGATTACATCAACCATAGAATATGTCAAGATAATATGTTGACGTATTACATGAATGTGAATTCTAAGGCACCACATACAGACTTCAATAATGGAGTCAATGCCAACCTAAAATTTGGAGTATGACCTCTCACCGAACTCCACAAAGGGCACATTCCATAAAATTCTGTGGCTTTTCATGCTGACTTATATCTTTAACGTATGTTATTAACAAAAATATATTCAAAATATTATTTTTTTATAAATACCTTGTAAATTACGAGTGTGAAAATTTGATTTGTTTCATATTCTAAATTACGGAAATGCAAAAATTTGGTTAAATTTTCAAAACTTTATTCAAACACGAATTGCTTTGTGATGGAAAACAGGCCAGTTATTGATATTTATAATCTTTACTTTGTAGTATTATTTATTATAGCACTTTCTGACCTCTTTTGTTGACTTATTTTTACTGAATTAATAAAAAAAAATAGTTATATAGTTGTTGCTGCAATTTAACAAATGTATAAGAATAAATGTATTCTTACCTTTGAATATCTTCTGCCAAGTCAACATTCTAAAATATTTTACGATTATTCCGCATGTTATTTCTGCGTTGTGTGTAATAAATAATTATTTTTAGAAAAAACATTCCTTCTGTATGCTAGATCTTTCTAGCAGGATTTGTATTACAGAAGTAAAGAACAATGGATAGTAAAGTTCTTGCAGTAAGGCCAAAAAAAAAAAAAAGAAAAGGAACTTTTGAATGAAAAGTACGGTTTCGTTGTTCAAAGATATTTTTAAGTTCTATTATGTGAGTTCTCAAGGATCAAAATATCTCTTCTCCGTAAAATCAGTCAAAGCAATCAGAAAATGCCATCATCACTTTCCGAGTGTCTATAGAGTTGAATAGAGGACGCTGAAGACCAGAGGAAGAATTCTTTTCAAAAGTTGTTTTGTCAGAAAGCAGTGGTTTGAATGAGGGTGTTTTTCTGGTATACTGATGTGAGTTATAAGATCTCCCTAACAACTCTCCTACATCTCTTTTATACGATCGAACTATTTATCCCTCGCTCGCTAAGTCGGAACCGGCGGTTAGAGCTCTTGAAGAAGCTGATTCAGGGGAAATATTCTTCTTCATTGCTATATGAATCGCTCTTCTCGGGCAAAAGGATAAATTGAGAATATCCAGGCCAACATTATGATTCTAAATGAGCAATAACATATGTGAATCAAAAGGTGAGGTGATTTATAACATAACATGGAGCATGTTTATTGTACTCATGAGGTTTCTGCTAATGGATTGTTACGGTACTTTTCCAGATTTACTGTGACAAAGTTGACCTTACTACAATAATACTTAGAAGCATTTGCATGCTAAATATTTTTACCAAAACTCTTTATATTGGCAATGGCAAATGTCTACAAATTAATTTCTTATATTTCTTTGTCCTTGTACACAACGAACCTTCTACCTTTTATTGTATGACAATAAATTTTAATCGTTTGGTTGACAGTCTTAGAACTATCATAACTTTATGACCTAGCGCTTTCAGATTAGTTAACCAGAGTAGGTAAGATTCGGTCCCCAACAAGATATCGGTTAATATTTTTATTTTATTTTCCCCCTCACTATGTTAAAAACACATTGGCAGACAAAATGCTTTCAGCCGTTTGAAGTTGGCGGAAAGTCTTAATATATGTCATCTTCTAATACTAATTGGTTATTTATATACGATGTTCTGAAAGTTTTGAGTACAGAAAACGCTGAATATCTAGTGCTCCATCTTCCTATATTCAAAGAACCCATATTAACCCGTTTGTGCCCACTGAAAAATAATTTCAAAAATATTTGAATTGTGTAACATACCAAGTTTTGATAGATCGTTATCGAACCACTGGGGATAACCAAACCTAGAGAATTCATGTTTGTTTTTTCTCTAAATGAGGCACTCTTGTTTAATTTAAAAAAATATATATATATTTTAATAATGAAGAAAGCAATATAATAAAATACATTATTTATTTGAAAGTTAAATTAATCATAAAGTAATAATGATGATTGATACAACAAATCTTATGGATTAAACGGTATGGAAATCTTGAAAAACCTTATCCTGCAGAGGTACAGAACAAGAATTACACATTTTTGTGGTTTTATTTTGACAAACCGTACATCCTCTTCTATTTTCGCCAATGATAATGAGGTATATAGGTCCAGAACTCCTGAGGGATGAACTTTTTTGCTTGCCGAATGGTCCAGGTCGAACCGAGAAAACTTTATAAGTTGTCAAAATTGTTGTTACCACTTCCCTATTAAATTATAAATTATCTAACTGTAAACCACACTGGCGGCTTAAAATCTAAGCATTGTTCATGTCAACACAAAAAAAAAGAGGAAATAATTGGTTTATACCAATTTTTTCTCTCTTATTCCAATACTATAATTTGAAATATTATTGTCAAGTTGGTATACACCCATATATGTGTTATACGTTTTTACAACATATGGTTGTTCTATTTCCGTTTTCTTCTTTTGTTCCTGACAGAATCTTTTGGCCTTTTAGAGGGGATTGAAACCGTATTCGCTGGACAATAAGGTTACACAACTGTTGTCTTTCTAGTTCAAGCTAGGAGAAGTAGTCAAGGAGTCAGGATCAGACCTGCTACGTCACCTTCCTTTCACTAGCGACCCATTCAAATTTTCATCAATTTTGACTTACCATATTTTTTGCTGTAAAACAGAGTCTGTTGGCAGTACCGATACTTCATTGATCTGGTTACTTTTTATACCTTAAAAAATATTTGCTAAATATGAAGAACCTAAACAAGTCTAAAATTTTCTATTTAAAAATTATAAAAAATAAATTTTTTTTTAATTATTGGAGCATTGATAAAATGATAGATAGATATGTTCTGAAAACATTTATTAGTCATATACATAAATAAATGATCTACGGGAATTACTAGAATTTTTTTTCATGTATCTTAGGTCGTTAACGAACCACTAGGCACAAATGGATTAAATCCTGATATGGCATACTGAATGTTTTGTTGACAGAAACTTTGTTATTTTATTTTTTATTTATTTATATCAAAGCTGTCACACTTAAGGCCAATAAATATTAGTGAATTGAGTTTTCATTCATACCGTATATACGGTAGGTATATATATATATATATATATATATATATATATATATATATATATATATATATATATATATATATATATATATATATATATACATACTTATATAATAGAAAACTAATTCAAAAATATGTACATCACAAATTAATAAATTAATTAATAACAAAATAAGTAAAAAATAAAGATAAAGACAATTAACAGAAAATTGGTGCTCTTTAATGAAATAATTGTGATTTCATAAAACGTTGTTAGATCCGACAAATCCTGAAAATTCCAAAATAATCCTTATTATATTATCTTATATTAGTTATGAAATAAATACCGAGGCTGGAGAACAGTTTTTACTACAATTTCTTCCCAAACAGAATTACCTACTTTTCTTCCATTCCACGTAGTATGACTCATTTGCTTATTAATTTTATCTTATGGTTCTAAATTAAGGGACTAACAGCAGAATATTATCATTAACTTAACTTAGTGCCAATTATAGTATTAGAATTATTAAAAATGCATTATAGATAATATATTAATTAATACATTATATTAGTCTGATATAAAAGAAATACAATTCTATAAAATCTGGCTAACATTATTTTAAAATATGAAACAGTTAAAAAAAATAGATATTGATTGGTTTTCAGGTGGAGATGGGGGCCTAGAGATGCTGGTGCTGGCGCTGCTGGCGGTGGCCCGGGGAGAGCAGTGCGGGGGCCACCTGAACGCCGACCGCGGGCTCATCGCCACCCCCGGCTTCCCTGGCCCGTTCCAGGTCCCGATCCACTGTCTCTGGCTAGTCTCTTCAGCGAGCCCGACCGCCTCCGTCGCCGTCCACCTTAGTCAGCTCTACGTCAGTGCCGGCCTTACTTTCACAGAATACGCCTACTACGAGCCTGCTTCCTCCTTCCAGCTTGAGCCCAGAGTAGTCCACAGGGTCACAGAAGAGAACCTTCCCAACACCTCACTTGTCGTTACTTCCAGGCCATTCCTGGTTGTTGAGTTCTCCTTGGACCGGTTGGAAGGAAACCACCTGCGGGCTCTCGACGGCCTTCTTGATGTATACGGCTTCAATATCACCTACAGCATTCAGACGGATGCCTCCCACCTCCCAGACTTCTCTTGCACCGTTGCCAAGTGCTCTATGCTTGGGAACTGCTACGCCACGGCCGATTATTCGTAAGTATTCTCACAATTTCAAAGTTACTCCAAATGAACTAGATAGACATTTTTTTACTTTTTTCTGGCTTGATATTAAGTGCAATAAAGAGATAATGTGATAAAAAATTTTATATAAAATCATACCATTAAAATAAGTAAGTAAAGTAATAGATTGGTAAAGTCGTAATTTCTCATCCTGAATGACGGCGGTTCAGATCCAGATGGCAAACTGAACATTCTTGACAGAGCTATGTCAGGTTGAGAGCCTTTGCTTTACAGAAGCTTCCTGGATCCATCCAACCCTGAAATAATTAGAAGACAATATTTTAAACAAAATGATTACTAGAGTAAATACTTTATTTCAATTTCCATAAATGCTATGAAATTCACTTAAATCAATGAAAACTCATAAACAATTCTTTAACAGAAAATATCAACGAATCAATTAACTTATTTTTGTCATTATGGATAACTATATAGGGTACCAAGCTATACAGAGTTATAGAAGCTACCAACTTCCAGCAATGTATTAGATGCTCAGATGTTTGATCATTTTGTTGGTTACAAGGTATAATGCCAATTTAAATTTTGTCAGCTTAGATTTATTTGATGTCTGGATTAACAGCTTCACCGCTTGGTTATTCTGCAACCAATGGAAGGGAAGGTAGATAAGGGTAGGTAATCATATCAAAGATATGTTTTTTAAAGTTATATGATTTATGATAATTTTCAAAACAACAAGAGTACATTAACATCTTAGAACAGTAGAATAAATAAAATAGTAATTATGTTATTGATTAAAGACAAAACAAATGATCAGCGCTATCCTATATAAGCAAATTCGGAGAACTTCAACCTTCCTTTGTTTTATCCAAGAGGGTAATTAACTAAATCACAAAGCTCATTGGAAACACAAGAGGCCTTTCAGTTAAGATCAAACCAATTTGTTCTCTATTGGAACAGTAAGTCAAAGTAAAGATTGATACTGAAAATATCAATGAACTTTTGTATCCTCTATTGTTCTTTACTGTTACAGAAGATATTGAAAATGATATTTCTTGAAAACGGGAAGGTATACCAGGTCTCTTTCATCGAAAATATAACAGAATTACTATATTTTATTTTTTAACCTTTTGACATTTATTATTTGATATAAAAATCGTTACACTTTGTTTTATACCTCAATTTTTTTTCCTAAATATTATGAAAATTAATAATTTAAAAAAATAATTTTTATTTATAGATTAAAGTCTTTCTTTCTTTTTTTTTAAATTTTATTTTGTAGTTGATCACCACTGATGTCATTATTTTGCTTGTCAGTATGCATTCTTTCACAGATCGCTTTTACACCTCATTCTATAGATGTGATCGCTTGGTTTCTCCATTTTTTAATTTATAAGAAACCCTTAAAACAAAATCATTTGTAAAAATAGTATGTACGAAAAATGATAGAGCGTATCTAACGATAACTCTTCGGTTATGGTTATACCAAATTCATAAAAGAAACTTGATAAAAAAAGGAGATAAAAATTGGTTATTTTAAAATTTATTCATAAAACTTTATAAATTTAATTTAATTAAGTATTTTTTTTTTTAATTTAAATAGATTGGTTAAAAAATGAAAATCAAATATTTAATTAAAACAAATGATTTTTGGGGATACCAAATATAATAGGAATACGGGCCATATTATTAAATAAAAAAATTATATGTAAACGTGCTATGCTAAAAAATATTAGTATTATTAACAATTTTCATACAGCAAAATTTTGTACAATCTTGCTGAAATTCTTTTGTCATTTTTTTTTTTCATTCGAAACAACTAATATTAATTTTTCGCCTTTATGCGATACAGTGAAAATAACAGTAACTGAAGCCCTTTTTGTGGTATTCGATACCAATAAGCTCAGTTGAACAGAGTGAAAAGGGTATTGGGACCAATACTTGTCCAAGCGAAACTCCGCAAATAAGCGGTAAAGGTCTTCAAAACTTTTTCTCTGCCTTTAACCTTTTACCGCGATATGGTTTCGGCAGAAAAATAATTTTAAGGGGTAGATACTCAAAGCTTTGGGAGCTATGAGTAGTTAGGAAGGTAAAATCATGCCTGTACTAAAAGTTTACAAACCGTTGGATGAGAGTTGCCCAAACCAAACCCAAGTGCGATTACGTATGAATTTCGTAACAAGACCCGATTAAAAATTTCTCAATTAATGTCCTATTTAGCTTTTAAACAAAATATGAATTAATCGAAACATTAAAAATGAATGGATCAATATTAAAATGATTTTACTATACTATAGCTATGTTGTAATTATAAGGATTAACAATTCATTGACAATAATCCATATCATTCATATCATTTTCATTACATATCAAATCATTCACATCATCGACAATAAATAATTATAATATTCTTCGATATTGAAATCTCTAAACAAAATAATATAACAGAACAGATATGTGATTTTAAGTCCCGCTTAACCATAAATTCTTTATTTTTTTGTATTAATTTTTTGATGTTCTTATCTAATTTAAATTAGAATAACATCCTCCTAGTTCTATGATTTGTTCTGCCATTAGTCCTCTTAAATTTCAGACGATAGAAAAACGTGAATTATAGAAATATTGTTAAAAACTGATTGTATAAAGACTAAAATATACCAGCTATTTAATGTAAAAAGATTTAGCTTTATTTAAATTGTCTTCACAAATATTCAGATTACAAAGACAGAGGGTGATGTGGGGCAAGTGCGCACTAAATTTCACTAAGATCGACTTTACTGGACTATAAAATTTGTATTTTAAGCTACGTTTGTACTCTTGTTTTTAAATATTCCTTAGACGATTATGTTAAAATATTGCATAAGCTTCAACCATGTCCATTTTGATGAGATTGATAATGTAATTGACTACCTGCATTAAGGGATAAACTGGTGTAATCACCGAAAAAAATTAAAGCTTGTCTGAGATTCACATTTTACAATTATCAATGAGTTATGAAAGAGGGATGTGGAATATAATCTAATAAATGAATTGAAAAAAATAATTTTTGTTTTAATTCGCTAATCTGTGATTCCCTCGACGAAACATTACAATTAGGTTTTGCTGTATGACTGCGGACAAGTCCTTAAAAAAATAGATAACCTTCAAGGAGAAATGTAAATCACAAAGCATTGAAGAACAGCTTCTGTAGGTTCCGCTCATGGCAAAAAAAAGGCCTACTGGAAGATAAACACCGATATAGCTGCACTGAAAAAATTGAAAGACACAACCTTATCAACAGGTTGGAACTAATATTTTTACACTCCGTTATACTTCAACTTGGCGAACTTTCGTGGCTGATTTCTAACACATCAGTGGTTAGGCTTCATGCTCCGTAAAGGACAGCTCTTAGGAGTTGAGGTTTTGGATTTAACGAGACAATTACGCATTTATCCCGAAAGCGCACTTACCCCCCATCACCCTACAAAGTTCACGTTTCACAGTTCTTTAATATGTGGTTTGATTCCAAACTAAGCCTTTCTATTAATTTATTCGACCATCTGTTTTGTTTTCGTATTTTCGTTCAAGGTTTAATATAAAATATGTTTTTTTTAAAGAAATTTAATGTCAGTAATGCAGCTGGTTATAAAAAACAAAAAAAAAAAAAAATCCTTCAATTCGACCAGCTTAATAAAAATTAAATATAAAGGACATAAAAAAAAGACAAAAAAAAAAAGAAAACACAAAGGTGGACTAAAAGTAGGTTAAAGTATAAAAGATATCGTGGCCAAAACAGAATAAGAAGTTGAACCATTCTAAAAATTGTATAATATCTTAAGTTCAAACAAATTTTTATACTAAAAAAATCTTTAATAAAAGTGGGTCAAACCTCCTTTTCTCAGCCTCAGACCTCCTACTCTCAACCCCAGACCTCTCATCCTCAGCCTCAGACCTCTTATCCTTAGACTCAGACCTCCCATCCTCCTCATAAAATACCGAAAAATGACATACCCTCTAAAAATGTTTTACTAAGAGTGAAATTACCGCCATCGACCCCAGCACAAATCAATCCCAAACTTCCACCTCTATCCCAACTTTCCTCTCAGTTCAATCCTTCACCAGAAGCTCCATTAAACATGGACCCTATACCAAGATGCCAAAGGAGGATTCAACCCCCAACTACACAGAATAATCCTCCACCCTTAGACACTACCTTCTACTCTTGTCCAAGCCAAACCTCATCCGATATCACATCAGTCCTACAATCCTTCCTTCGTGATCTATAAGACACGATCAGACCACTCATCACCCTCCTAACTTTCTAGTAATTCCTATATTCTACCTTACAGAAATCCCGCTCAATATCCCAAGATGAGCAAGAAGCCCCTAGCTATTGTGGAATGCAAATGGCCATGATAACCATCGAGTCGAACGACATATTTTTTCATTAAAATTCCATCGACGTTGCACTGGTGACTGAAACCCATTTCGCTACAAAATCTAAATTTTACATACGTGACTACATCGCATACAGATCAAATCACCCAGACAACACATCCCACACAGGCTCTTTTATCCTTATTCATAAATCCTTGCCTCATTCCCAGATTCCATTCACTCCAACTGACACCATTCAATCACACTAGTCCGTTCATCCGTTAAATATTACATGCTGTATACTGTCCGCCTCGTAATTCTCTGACCTATGATCACCATAATTCCTTATTCCGACCCTTTGGTCCGCGTTTCATTGCTGGAGGAGATTACAACGATAAAGGTCAATGGTGGGGAAGTCGAACGTCCAACACTCGTGGCAGGATTCTTTCCCGTGTCTCAACCTCCAATAATGATTCCATCCTTTCACCCATGAACCCTACTTATTGGCCTACATCCATTAAAAAAACGTCCCAATATCCTTGGCATATTCATTACTTCTCAGATACCCTCCTTACATTCTGCAATCAAATCAACGATGACCTATCCTCAGATCATATTCCAGTTCTACTTCTCATGCATTCAAATCCTGTTGCTAAACATTCTCCTCCTTCTCTGGTTAACAGGACTGGTTAACTGGGACGATTTTCGTTATGACCTAGAAACCAAACTAGATTTAAAAATTCCTTTAAAAACCAAGCAACAGATTGACTCCGCAATTGAAGAACTCACAATATTAATAGAAACCATCATCAATAGCAACACGTCAAACCCTAAAATTAGAAATCCCCGTGAAACTAACTTACCACATCATATTCACACCTTAACAAATAAAGGCGAGAAAGAGCAAATTGGCACAGAACCAGATATCCATCAGACAAAACTCATTACAATAAATTAACTAACAAACTGAAAATAGAAATTAGGAAATACAAAATTCCAAACTTACAGAACTTTACAGAAAATCTTTCTGCTACTAATAATTCTTTATGGATCACTACGAAAACGCTACTGAAATTCAAAACCTTTAATCATCCACTTCTCACTGAATCTCAGACTTGGTCACGATCGGACGAAGAAAGATCCCAAATATTTGGTGAATACCTTTCAAAATCTTCAATCCTCATCCTAACATCCTTAACCCTATCCATCTTGAGCATGTTGAAGCGGAATTAACTATCCCACTACAAATGTCCCTTCCCCCAAAAGCCTTTTACCCTTCTGAAATAATCAATATCATCCACAAATTTCTTTCCAAACAATCTCCTGGCCACGATCTCTTCACATCCCATATCCTAAAACAGCTTCCTCCAAAGCCTATCCTACTTCTGACATATATATATATATATATATATATATATATATATATATATATATATATATAATGCTGCACTCCGATCAACCTATTTACCCGATCCTTGGAAAATTTCCATTATAAAAATGGTACCAAAACCCAAGAAGCCACCTGAATACTCAACCTTCTACCGCCCTATCTCCCATTTACCTATCATTGGAAAAATCCTAGAAAAACTCATGCTAAAACACATTTACCCAATTCATGCAGATTCATTTCACGTGATTCCTGATCACCACTCTGAATTTCGAACATCTCATTCTACTATCTAGCAGTGTCATCGTGTTGTGGATGTAATATCCTCTACATTGGAACGCGGAATGTACTGCACAGGAGTCTTTCTCACGTTGAACAAGGTTTTGATCGAGTCTGGCACTCGGGACTGCTTTACACACTCCGTCAATTCCTCTCTCCTATATATTACCTTTTAATTCGTTCCTACCTAACTGACAGAACCTTCAAAGTAAATCACAACTATCCTTACTCTTCTCTCTTTTCCTAGTCCGCTGGTGTTCCTCTAGGTGGTATCCTAAGTCCTATTCTCTACTCGGTTTATACAGCTGATATTCCAACCAATCCTAGCACTGTCCTCACAACATACGCAGATGACACATGTGTGTTATCTGTGAATAATGACCCGTATGTTGCATCCCAAACTCTGCAGTCACACATAATTTCCATAATGAAAAACATAATGAAAAATGGTTTCAGAACTGGAGAATTAAAATAAATCCCAACAGATCACTTTTACCCTTCGTCGTAAACCCACTACTTCCTATCCTACTCTATCCTTTAATAATATTTCACTCATCCCTGTTTTACAGATCCGCTACTTAGGACTCCATCTCGATAATCGTCTTGCATGGAATCCTCATACAAGACTGAAACGACAAGAAACTGCACGTAGATAACGTTTACCACAACACTTACTTGACAAACGCTCTAAACTTCCGATTTACTATAAAAAGCTCATAGACATTGCTCAGGCCATTATCAGGCCTATTTGGACATATGGGATTGAGCTTTGGGGCTCCACGAAGCCATCAAATTCATCCCGTATCCAATCCTTACAATCCAAAATCCTTCGAAAAATCCTCAATGCTTCTTATGATGTTACAAATAAAATTATCCATAAAGATCTAAATATACCCTTTGTTGCAGATTTAGCCCGAAATAGATATACCTCTTTTAATTACAAACTCCTTGCCCACACTAACCCCCTAGTGCGTAACGTATCATCCCAAACTGTTCCAGATAATCCTCCGAGGCCTCTTAAAAGAAGATGGCCGCGGGACTTCCTAACATAGATGTCATCGAAGTGCTACCAATGGGTAGCTCCTTCTCATGTCATTATCAAGTGTTATGTACTTATTGTCATATTTAATTGCTGTGTAATCTTATACAGTTGTAAATTTCTGTCAATAAATAAAAAAAAATAAAGAAAATGAAAGTGGGTGTGAAAAATATTATATTTTCAGGAAAAATAATACCCTTTAAACTTCCTTTATTTCTTTTGTTCATAATTAATTACATGAGGCAACGCTCGAGCCCATTTTGCCCATTTTCAAGCCTGTCATCTTCATTTGGCAAAATTCAATCATATTCCACAGTCATTTATTAAAAACCATTTTTTATTAAAACTATTTAATTTTTTTATAACAACTTCTATATTGTCATACCATTTAGTATATATTAATACCAATATATAAAATAAATGCATTTTATAAATTAATCAATTATTCACATTGTGTGGACATGATCCGCATGAGTGACTCCATTGTAGTTAAATTAGTTCCATATGAATTTCTATAATTATTTCATTTTCTTCCTCATTCGAAACCGACTGAGACAAAATATATTTTATCCAATTTACTAAATCTTTGAAGTTATTATTTTTCAACTTTTTTTTCAATGTTTAATTGTGGCAGGGATAAATTTTCTCTTTTTTTTTGTGTGATATTTATCAGAAAATACACAGTGGTTGTTATTGATAGTAACATAAAAATATAAAAATCATATATAATCACATAGTGTCCAATATAAATTGGCTCAAATGCTAAGAATGCCAGAGGGAAACTCGTAGGTCTACTTCTATAGGATAACCAACTGCCATTGCTTTTTAACTTTGACGCGATGCGAAAAATATTGTTTGCAAATAACACCTGCTTTTTAAACACTCATTTATAGTCATTAATAAGTTATGAATAACCCCGCAAATTTCATTTCGATATCTTCAAAAATGAAGGATTATACCATTTCAAAATCTTCTATTCTGAACGTCAATATTATTTTTCAGGCACCACATAAACTAGAATCATGGAGATATTTACATCATTGTTATGTATTTTTCATCGCCATTCTATTAACAATGTTGCCAAGACTGTAGGTATAATATTTTATTTTAAACATCAAAAAGTAGTTTCTTGAAATCAGTTTTCATAATTATGAAAAGAAAATTTATTGTATATATTCAAAATCTTCATTGATTTTATAATAGAAGTATTGAGCTCAACAATAATAATAAAATATACAAATATTCAGACACGGTTTACATGAAATAAATTATCATAACAGAACTATTGCTTCTCCGAACATCATAATCTCAAAAATTTTGCTTGGTGTGTACGGGGCCATATCTTGGAGATAGATATTTTATGTGTTAGGTACTACCTGCAAATGAATGTCCTCATAAACGAACAGGCTCCACCACCTTAAAGATTAATTCCAAAGATTAACCCCTAAGGCCTTTAAGCATTAGTGAATCGCGTCAGCATTGCGTTACGTACAAAACGCACAACTCAGTAAGGATAAAAAAGCCTCCAAAGGAGTTGTTAGAGTAAGAAGGCTTCCACAAATCGGTATCGAGTAAAATTCAGTGAAACATTGGAAGCCGTAATAAGTGAAATGTGAAAAAATGTTTCTATTGTTAAATTAATAAAAATTTTGTAGTAATTTAATAAATGTTCCTTTTATAATTGTGGAAAAATCATTTTAGAAACTTTTTTTTGTATTTTTACAAGTGCGTTGTCACTAATAAAGCTTTATACTAATATAGCTTGTTGAACTATTTAATCAGATTTTTTTAATACTTCATAAATAATTCAATTCAGTAGTTAAAAAATAAAAGAAAGAAATTATTTTACCAAATGATTGAAATTAAAAAGTTGTAGAGAGAGGGTTACCTGGCAGTATTGAGTGTTTCGATATCCGTTGGAATTGACTGTGGACATGAGATCATTAGTAAATTAAGTGGCTCAAAGAGATAAACGTAGAATTATTGCAAAATGAGCAGCCGCTATATCTCGGTGTATAAATATTTCACTGGAATTTCATCAACATTTATAGAGAAGAGCTGGTAAATACCCCGAAGGATTTAGCGGATGTCGGCCTGTCAGTCGCTTCGTTGGTTTTTGCCACCGAAGCTTGAAGAACCCTTGAGGCATGTGTACCACTTACCTCAATCCTAGTTTCTCGCCAACTTTTATCAATGAAAATATACTATTTTTTGTTTATGAATACAAATGTATTTAAACTGCTTTTTAAAAATAGTAAGCGCACTTCGATAAATTTAATTTTGTATAAAATGATTTTACCTAGTGCAACAGTTTAATTAATTAGTAAATGTTTTGGTTAATATAATTTTTTCTAGATCTTTTAAATGATATTAAATTATTTTATGAATAGAGCCCACTCAGGATATTAATTATGAAAAAAAACACACATTTTTGATTTATTTTTGGCCACTAAAAGTTAATTTATTACCTTAGGTTATGCAGCCATATTTGGGAATATGTTAAATATTTTTGTAATTTTATAATTTCATAATAAAAATTGAATTGTATAATGAGATTTATTTTTTCACGACGGACCCGGGTCTCAGAACGGTCTTATTGCAGTATTGCGGGTTCGACTCCTTCATGAGTCGGCTAATATTTATTTAAACT
This sequence comes from Rhaphigaster nebulosa, assembly GCA_948150685.1. Taxonomy (NCBI): domain Eukaryota; kingdom Metazoa; phylum Arthropoda; class Insecta; order Hemiptera; family Pentatomidae; genus Rhaphigaster; species Rhaphigaster nebulosa. Next base: position 70,199,628 of record OX411309.1, read on the forward strand.
TTACATTCACTGATAGGATTGTAAGGATAAATATTCATTATTTTGAATTATCAAAGAAGTCTCAACAGATCCATGGAATTATTCTCTACACCAATGCAAGTACCAATACTTCAGAACTATTTGTTCTCCTTACATGAACTTATTTTATATTACAAAAATAATAACAAATTATAGAAATATATAAAGTTCAACCTAAAATTAAATATTTTATAAATGTATTTTAGAAGTTGAATAACTTTCTATGGCTGCGACATTACAGCATGATTATAATTTTAAGAGTGAAGACAAAATATTTTGCTGGTGAGAGAAATTCAGATTTATGTTCAACCATTCGTTGTCCTAAATCTTCGATGAAAGAAAAGCTCTGTCACAGCAATTCCTTACTAACTTGAAAACAAAGGAAACTTCACTATCCAAGGGAGTCCAGAATCGTTTCTGTCGAAAGCATCCCGAAGTTTACAAAACCATCCCTCTCAGATCAGCATCATTTCGTTGAATACTGCTCCATCATGAATTGAGCTGATGTTATTCATCAATTGTAATTGATTATACATCTCTATAAGGAAGTTTTTATGGCAATTATTACTTCTAATTTTCTAATTTTTTAAAAATATAAAAGCCTAAACTTTCTTCTTATTAGCACAAAGTCGTGGTTTATATTTTTTTGTCTGTTATTTTTCAACTTTTATTTCGTTTAGTTTACGTTACACTAACTAATCTTGAATTCTAAAATAATTAATAAATTGCAATATAATTTTGAGCCTCATATACAACCATAACCGTATAGTTTTAATAGTTGTTATTATCCTCATCTGTTACCGATTTTAAATTACTCGTTTTAAGATTTTCGAAATCCTGATGATTCACTATCTAATTTTCAATTGCCCAGAGTTATATAAATGGGCTCTAATATTTTACTTTTGTTGTTCTTTTTAAAAAAAAAATACTATTATACAACCAAGAACATTTAGTAGGTTTTAATGTTTATAAAAATTGCTATGCCAATATCCTTACTAAACTAATATTTTAAACAGAAACAATATATAAATCATATGATCTTATGGTTTATTATTATCTCCATTGACTCCTAGGAGAGCTTAGGGCATCTACAAGTGCGTTTCATTGCTTTCTTTTTGCTGCGATCACTTTCGCCTCTTGCCAAGTCTTGCCGGTCCGAACCAGGTCCTTTTGTACCGATGTGCGCCACGTCTCTCTTGGTCTTCCTCTTCATGTTGCTCCTTGGGGATTCCATTTAAGATCTTCTTTCTCGATGGCACTAGGTTTCCTTAATGTATGTCCTCTCCACCTTCATTATTTTATTATTCATTCATTATTATTATTTTTTTCTTATGTATAAAAAGCTGCTCAGTCGTACTCCACAGCTCCTCGTTCGAGATCCTCCCTGGCCATCAGATCCCCAGGATTCTTCGCAAACAGTGATTGATGAAGGTCTGAAGGGGTCGGATAACGGTTTCGGTCACTTTCCTTGTTTCAAATCCATAGAGGAGAACTGACTTTACGTTGGTGTTGAATAGCCTTATTTACGTTTTCTTGTTCAGTTTCTTGTTCTTCTATATTAGATACATATGAACAAATGCCCCATAGCTTTTTTGATTAGGCTTTTGACATCTTCCAACGAGCCTCCTTCTTTAGTGATCACGCTTCCCAAGTAGACGAATGATTCCACCTGATCTACGGTCTCTTCTATCAGAACAAGTGGATTCCGACATCGCTCGTTCACTTGCATTTCTTTTGTTTTACCGATGTTGATCCGCAGTCCAATTCGGTTGGCGATTCGGCTTAAAGCATCTGACTTGTCCTGCAGATCGCTGAACCGCTGTGCTAGAAGACATAGGTCATCGGCGTGGCAGAGATCCTCCATCCTTTCGCTTAGATCCCACTGTATTCCACGTCTTCGTCCCCCAAGCGTAGCTCTCATGATGCCGTCGAGAACGAAGATGAAGAAAGTATTAAAAATAAATTATATCGGTATAAAAACTAAAGTATATCGATATTAAAACTAAATTATATTTGTCTATATAAATAAAAACGTAAATTTTCTATGTGCGATTTTCAACGGTTCTACACGTTGCAGAGCCACCTGAGTAAATTAAAACGCATTTCTGGCCATTGGTCTGTCTGTCACGATTATCTCTTGGGCGGGTATACTAATTTTATTTTGAACTTCAATTAATTCGATTTTTTAATACTACATTTATGCAAATTTTTATAAAATATTCAATTGTGTTCATTTAAGCTATATATATATATATATATATATATATATATATATATATATATATATATATATATATATATATATATATATATATATAACAAAATATATAAATATAATAATATAATAAAAATAATATAACTAATTTTTAAAATATATATAATCAAATCAAGCAATAGCGAAGCATTGCAGAATCAGCTAGTGATAAAAAAAAAAAATTTATAGATATACATTGCACAGTAGTTTATAAAATTAGAAGATTTGAAAAATTAACATTAATACATTAGTAAATATTTATACATATAAAAACATAAATAAATAAATATTGCAGTATACGTGCCCTTTGTATATAGACGATATAAAATAAAATAAAATATTAGTATTATATGTTCTATTCATTTGCTTACAGTCTTATTTCGTAATGCTTCTTAGTATATGAATATAAATGTTTTAAATATTTTCATAAATTTCTAAATTTTTTTTCAAATATTCTAACTAAAGGGATTGCGAATAGTAAAGAAAATGTAATTAATTTTAGTTAAACATAATGAAATATATAACTTGTACGAAGAAACATCATTTTGAAAGTGATAGAAAATCAGATACAATGCATTCAAAGGCCAGCTCTCGAGTTCACAAAAGTAAATTAAATTCCTCAAGTACTTTGTGAATGAAACGTTTGTCTTAAAATTCCTTAATTGAGTTATATTATCGTCCTTAAAGAATAAAAAAGAAAGTAAGATTAATTAGTCTCTAGGCAGGATACAGACTGCCTGAGCGGGAATTTTCTGAACAGGTTTTTTTTTTCTTTGAAAGAATTAGCTGTTTCTGGCAGTTGAGCCAGGAAAACTTTTTTTTTCTTTTCACATCCTACGTCAGTTTATCTGTTACCTGTATATCACATTTCTGTCTGAAAATCTCTTTTAACTCTCCGATTAAATCCTAATAAATAATAAAAATCTCATACTATATCTGAGATTTTTCGTACGTGTGCTGATGAGCTATATTGTATTTGGATGATTTTGTTTACCCTTTGTCATGAAATTAAAAAAAAAAAATAAGTTTTTTGTACCTAGTTACTTTGTGTCTTTAATCTCTGCACTAACATTTTTTCATTCAAATTTCATTTTCATGAACCGATTAAAGAAAAGGTTGCTGGTAGATTAGGAGAAGTATTTGAAAGGAAATGATTCCAAGCTACTAAAAGTAAAACTTGACTGCAACAAATGGATTTCAAGCACCATAATGTCAAGAAATGAAGAAACAATACTGTGCCGAATTAGGATTGGACACTGTCAGTTTACACATGGATATCTTTTAAGACGTCTCCCATCCGAAGCACCCACATGCCGAAAGTGCAACAATATCCCACAAACTGTAAAACACTTACTGAGAGTCTACCCAACCTTCCAAGTCTACCTTAGAGTCTATCCAACTTGAAAAAATCAGAAAAAAAGTTGGACTATCGGAAACATTAAGAGAAGTGCTGATAGAAAAGGAAGAACTACTCACCACTTTGTTTAAATTCTTGAATAACACTGGATACTACAGCAGAATATAAATTATTCACAAACACCAATGACCATTTAAGGTAGCGCCGTAGAAACAAATAAAATACAAAAACAAATTCTATTTGTATGAAGACAAAACATGTTATCCAAAACCTTGAATGTTTCATCAAAATTGGTTTTCGATTGCCTAATGTGTCATTCTCTTCTCTTCCTGGTGTCGGAAAGGACATTCGATCGAGATACCCATGGTGAATCTGCTTTCAACTCCTGGATGTATCTATTTCCATGTCCACTTTGCGTCATTTTTAAAATCAATGCAATTTAACACAGTACAAAACTAATTTTTACAAAATACCACAACTTGTCTTAAATTATTAATAACACGTTGCGGCAAAATTGAATCATTACTCTATAGATTGATTCTCCGATTACAAGATATTTTTCACGCCTTGGCTCAAAAATGAAAAAAAATAAAAATATATTCTTGAGATTTTTATTAAAAGATTGATAATATGCAGGTTCCAGTTATAGAAAGGGCCAACAAATATATACACTAAAGTAAAATCGAGCATGTGAGATCATGGTGCAAACAAAATTAATTTTCAGGAAAAAATAAATTAACTCATATTTGTTTTGTTTTTAATTTTTTATTTATGTAAATTGCATTTTTAAATGCCTTTAGATTTCAGATTTAAATCAAATATCTCAATTTTAACACCCTATTGCTCCTTATGGAGATTTATTGCAGGAATCTTCTTCATTTGAGTTAACACTCATGACCAGCAACAATCACATTGCACAATTTATGCAGTTTGGCATTTTGAAATTATGCTACCGGAGTCAGAATACCATGCACTAGTAAACTAAATGGAAAGAATGTTTAAAACATTGTATTTTATGACATAACACTCAAGAAAATTAATTAAAGTCAGGCTCGTACGCAGAATTTTTTTCGGTAGGTTGTTTTGAATTTATTTTTGTAGGGGAAATATAATGAGACGGAAAATAATCATTAATTGTAGATATTCACCCATTAGGTACCACGTTTTAAAGATAAGAATATACATTGGATCATAAATTATTATTCAAAATACACAACTTATATGAAGAACTATTTTTTCAAAAATTTGGGTTGGAGGATATATCACCCTGATCACCATCCCTCCTTACGCCACTGATTAAAATGCTGATCATGTTATTCTGGTTTTGCAAACTTTTCTTTCCCTAGAATCAAACTTGGCCTGGAAAACGCACATATGTTGTTAACTGTAAAAAAATGGCTACTCTGTACCAACAAACAGAACAAAGATCCCCATAAATCCCTGCCAAACGCAGATAACATTCCTGAAGTAATTCTGATGAAAAGATAGTTTTAGTTCAAACTTAATAAACTGACTATATAACAATAATTTTTATAGTACACCTTGCCTTACCCTGTTTTACTAGTTTTTCTAATAGCATATTATTGCAATATTAATCCAAAAAATGAATTTATTTATTTATACAGAAGAAATTAAAGACTAGTTAAGGACATAAAAAAAAAAACCCACATAACTTCCACAAAATCTATATATTTTTTTATACTGCTTAGCTTAAATGTTAGAATTTACTTATCTAGTGCCAATTTGTTTTAATTACTTTTCCTTTATCTGTAGAATTTAAAATCATCTCCATAGTGGTATAGAAAAAGTTAAAAATGAAGCGAAACCTAGGGACTGCAATGTTGCATCAATTTTTATAATGTCCTTTAAACTGTTGCGCAAGGTAAAATCAATTTATACGAAAATAAATTTATCAAAGTTCGCCCATTCTATTGATAGCTCTCCAAATAGCATATTAGGAGAACATAATTGAATTCCGTCAGCTATGAATCCTTATAGCGTCCCTTGTAGATTTCAGCGTGAGCGTCATAGGATTAAAAACAGTGAAAAAAAAAAGAGTTGGTATTTCTGTTATTTTAAAAGTATACCCAGTTATTGATATTTTTGTAAAGTCGAGTGAACTGAGTAAACTCATTAAGAAAGACATATTTACGCAGTGAGTGCGTTAGCGGGAAGAATTAAATCCATTGATATGAATATTGCTGCAGCCTAATGTTTGCACAAGTTATTTGCGTAGTAACCCTCTGCCTTTTCCATCTGAATGCTCCATTGTTTCTAATCTCAGTTAATCAGATATGCCTATATTTTCTCAGTTACATGGAACGTTCTCATCTGAATTAGAATATACCTTTCACTTCTAGGACCACTATGATCAGATAGATTAAGACACATTATGTAACTGATTTAGATCTTCTTTTAGCAATGCTTCTAAAAATTAAAAAAAAATGCAGTTATGCAGAGAAGAAAAAAAAAATACCATAATTATTTTTCAATGGATTTTAACATTCCGACGGAGTACGTTAAAAGTTATATCTAAGTACACGCATCTTAAGTAATCAGTAAAAAAAAAACGTTCTTTTTATTTATCCAGAAGTTATTACAAAATAATAGTTTACATACACCACATACGTGAATTTATTTAAAGCGTTTCGTCTGGGCGTGAAATACCATTTTTTCGTGTATTTCTAAAACTTAAATTAACTCATAACAGTTCTATTGGTGTTTTAACAATTCATTTATTTTAAAAATATCCTTAAATATTTTTATTCCACTACTCCATTACGAAACTTTCAACTACTTCTCGTTGTATTTTTGTACTAAATCTTAGAAAAAGTATTAAATTAATTTATAATTTAAAACTGATACAGCTAATTTAAAGATCAGTTTTTTTATGGGGAATTGCTTATGAAAATTTAATAAAAGGTGGTCTAAACTTTATATAATAAACTTTTTATGTTTCCCAGATTTCACTGCTCTGACGGTTTCACGGATCTTCATGGTCCCATAAAAAATTGTGAATTTTATCATCCATAAATGTTTTTATTTTTTATTAAAATATCTTAAGAATTTTTTAAAAAATATTGTACGGTTTTTAGCGTTAATTCTTAAATAACTTTAAAGTTTTAATTATTAAAATGATAATTTATAGATTAGTATATATGTATATATATATATATATATATATATATATATATATATATATATATATATATATATATATATGTATATATATATACATATACATATACAATAGATATGTTTATTTAATGCATCTGTAATGCTATGCTATATGATATACTATATATTTATAGATATATTTTATTTAATGTATTATAAACATTATAGACTAATCCATATAATGTTAGTATATACTAATAACCTGTGATGACAACAGACAAATAAATGTTTATCGTTCAATTAAAACAAGCTAATTACTTTGTTATCGGCTAGCAACAACAACAACAACGAAACAGTAGCAAACAGCTCATCATTATTGAAATAAATTTATCCTAATTATTAAACATCTAAGAAAAATTACTGTTAAACAACCTACAAACTAGAAAGAAAAAAAGAAATTAGAAAAAATAAATAAGGAAAAAAGCAAATATCGGAAATTAAAAAAGATTTATAGTTAACAGTCTGATTTTTCTACCTACCTTTCCGTTCGTAGATTGGTCCTTTAATTAAAAATAATTTAATAAGAGTTGCAAACTGAAGCCTTACTTATCTTTTTATTTCTTGTTTACCATTATTTATAAAAAATAAATAAAAAAAATCTAGAAATTATCATAGCTAACAAGCATTTCAAAACTTATAAGTCAAAAGGTCCTGATATAATTAAATAAATACACATGGTGTATCACAGATTCAGATCAGACAACGTTTAAAAGAAAAAGAAAAATAAGTTACGTCTCATTGTAAGTTGAATGATAAAAAAAAATAATCTGGAAATTTCTTTAGGTAATAAAAAAAATATGCACACTAGTGTGTGCTATTGTTTTGCTAGGAACTTTACTCCTGCGTATAATTGCATGATTTTGACACATCACGGTATAACGATGCACATGTTGCTCAATTAATACTTCCCGTTGAAATCAAGAATCTTACCTTCCAGAAAACAGTGTTTTTCTTAGTTGGTACGTTTTGTACCAAACAAATTAATTAATACTTATAATAGCTCTATCTAATTAATAATACGTTATGTAATATTATTAAGAGCCCATAAATAAAATCCTCTGAGCCCGGAACCAAGTTGGCATATACTTATAGACATAGAGCGTTCCTGAGTTCATCTTCAACATAGCTTCCCATTCATTTGTTAGTCGTTCCATTATTAGTAAGCCCATTATTGTCTGTTTGCTGTATAATTTATTTATTAACAATTTTGGGCTCTTCAACCACTTGGGTTATTTTTGCCCTATTCTAAGCTTACAGACACGTGTATACTATAAATAAAACAAATGATAATAATAATAAAAGTGTTAATTGAGGTCACCGTCACTACCATTCCCACTCGAAATTTCCCCACAATATCCTTGGATTATACAAAGTTTGAACGTCACGAGGTACGTTATCCTGAAGATGGTTCCTTGATTTGGATCGCCCTTGTTTCACTCCAATTTAATCGAACTGAAATAGACTGCAATTGACAGTTCCACATACACACCAATATTGGTGGTTTAATTAGGACTCGGCTTTGATAGTCTCAACAGCCGTATCGTGCAGGCCAATTTGGTCCATGTTTAGCGTCACCCATAGAATGAAGGATTGATGAAGGTGCTTTGAGGAAAACCAGTTGATGGGTCAGCTATACTTTTAATTAAGTTTCTAAAATAAATAGATATAATGTGTTTCTTTTTTCTTTGCATTTAAATTTATGTAGGTGCTGATTTGTGTTCTATAAAACTAATGATTTTGCCTTCTTCAGTAGGGGTCTTAAGTCTTAAGTCATTGTCATTAGAAAATAAGTGTATTATAGGTAAGAGGAACAATCTGAATAACGGGTTCATACTTTATATATATATATATATATATATATATATATATATATATATATATATATATATATATATATATATATATATATAGATCGCATCAGTGAGCTGTTTTGGTATAGTAGGCCACCAAATGGACTCTCTCGCCATAAAGGCTATTTTGGTTGCAACACCTCTATGGTTGTATGATTGATGCAAGCCAGGAAGTCAAGTTGGAAAATTTTTTTATGGAGTAACGGCTTGAGTTCAAAAGGTATGAGAAGATTTTTATAATAAAAACAGTAGTCTCACACTGTGCTAATTCGCATAAGCGTATCCTCTAAATGACTTGCCTTTACAGTTTTATGATCATCTTAATTTAACCTCCGCAAAGCCAAAGACATTGAGAACCCAGCAAGTCCTAGAAGAACCTAGAAAGTCCAGACATTAATATTGGACATTGGAACTATTTTTGTATATTTATATTATTTTTTAGAGGCTATGTCCAAAAAAGATATTTTAAATTGTAATTCTAAAAATGTTAAATCATATTATGTCCACATATATAGAGAAAATGAGTTTTGCGATGGCCTGACTATAAATTTGAACCCCGAGAGATGCACATTCACCTCCCCTAATGACCCGACGGAGTCCAGGAGCTCTAACGAGTTAACAGAATATCTCGCGCGTGGTTTCTTCTTCAGAAAGCACTTCCTAAGTAACAGCTTCTCCCTAATGACTGCCGGTAGCTTGTTCAGCTTGCCCGTAAATGAGATGTCTTCACTTGTTAACTGTTCATTTATGCGTAATTAATGAATACCGGCATTATATTAATTTATTTCAAACTTTAAGGATTTATTGAGATTCTGACTTTTTGTAAATTTTATTGGAAATACAGATTAGGATTAAGTGATTTCGCATCCGGCCATTTTATGTACAGAATGTGCAGTTTATTTGTGTAAAACAATATTGATTCCCTAGATTTTATCTTTACTAATTGCTTATAAAATAGCAAAACAAGAGAAATGTCCGTCAGTTTCAAATTACTAAGCGCTTAATAAACTTTTTATTCACAAGAAATTTACTGTAGAAATCGAACCACGGAACTGAACAAATACATCATAATATTATTATGCATTATTATACTACCATATATTACTGTATGTGTTTATCTATCTACCTATATATATATATATATATATATATATATATATATATATATATATATATATATATATATATATATATATATATATATATATATGTATTATACCGGGATATTAATAAATGGTATTAATCTAAAGAAATAATTATTATATAATCAAAAGAATAAAAAAAAAAGAAGGAATCTACAGGGTCCTGCGATTGGACACTAAACACACCAAGCAATAGTGGAAATTAAAAATAAAAATAATATTAAGTGTATTGGGTAGTCCCTTGATTTTTTTTCTCTGAAATCGATGAAGGGCTTAGGACCTACTTTGCAGAGGCTGGGAGTGCCCTAGGAGGGTCTCTTATCATGGTCATTCAACAGGTGATAAATACACAGAATCGAAAATATTTTTTTGCCACAGTCAGATCCAAACCTTTGGATCCAAACCATTAAGTAGTTCAGTGATATGCTCAAGTTATCTTTCTATCCTAATGAGATAACCCCCTTTAGGAATAAAATGATTAAGCCCATTCGGATAAAATCATCTTAAAAATTCTTTTCAAGTTCCAAGGGTTGGCTCTTGAACTAACTACTTCAAAAGAGAAATCCAATCTACAATTTTTTACAAGTTATTTCTTTAAGTAATTTTTTCTTTCCCCTTATTAATGAACGAGTTCGAACTTTGAAGATTGATTGGACACAAAGATAAAGTTTTTGAAATATATATGCTTGTCATTTATATTTAAAGATTATTACTCTTAAGCTAAGTCCACACTGTTCCACATTTCCTTCGACTTTCGATTCGATTTTGTTTAGGCCCATTGACTTACTAGTGATGGATAAATTTAATTCAGAAAGAAAAAGGAAATACCCATTTATTCTTTATCCTATTTTACACCGAACCATGTATTTATCATTTTTCAATCAGTAATCAAATCAAAATAATTATTTGATATGGTATGCCTCATGCTCCCTTCTCCGTTTGTTGTATAGAATCGAAAGTAGAATGAAAAGTCGAACAGTGTGGAAATACATTTATAATGATAAGATGCTAAACTAGGCCATTTACAATGAATTTGAAGGGCACGACGAGGTGCTTATTAAGGTCAATTTTCATAAGGAATCCAGATAAAAAATAATATTATTATATATATATATATATATATATATATATATATATATATATATATATATATATATATATATATTTTAAAGGAAACAATTTTGTATTATTATTGTAAATATCATAATATAAAAAATACGTGTTTCATAATTTTTAAAATATTTCGAAAAACAAATATTTATTCATAACCAAACTTAAAATATTTTTTTAATAAATGAACAAGAAGATAAAAAAACAAAAAAACAAAAGAACTCTCCTATTATGACTGAAACTGATTTGATTGTTGTATTTTGTTTTCTAATCTAGATTCAATACAAAGGCGCACTTCATATTAAATCCATTACATATTACAAATAAATTTAAATGAAATTGCATTTCCTTTATATTTGTATCCAGTTTCTTTTTAATCACTAATACTCCGGATAAAAATCCTTTTGATGTGCATTTCAATTTTCATTATATATATATCGTTTCGAATGCCAGACACCCATAGTATATCCGGTTATACTGCGTTTGATTATTGAATTATATTTTAAAATTCATATTAAATGTAAAAATGATGGTATAAAAATCATAATGATTTCAGGAACTTCTATTGTGACTGTTTTCCCGGATTTACTGGACTTAACTGCATGAAGGGGCCTCTCTGCCAACCGGAGACAAACCAGTGCAAAAATGGTGCAACATGCAGGTAGGCAATAATTCTATTATATTACTTGTGCTTTTAATCTGATCCCGGCTAGTGAGAGTATTCGAGTAAAATACTGGGTACTCGTTACTCAAAGTACTTTTTGGCAATATCTACTGTAAAACTGGTATTTTTGAAATTTAACCTTTTTACCGCCCTCGACAAATATATACATTTTTTTATTTATTTCGATGCAAAATTTTCTGCCTACAAGCCATCTTCAGGCATTTCTGTAAAATGCCCTTATTTGGTTATAATTAATAACATATCAAAGAGTTAAATATATTTAAATATTCCAATAAATAACCATATACATACTAAAAAAGTTATGCATTTAATATCATATTTAAGTCTAATCCGGACCAAGTCCAAATATACAGCTTCACAAAAAATTAAATAATTATAATAAAAACACTATTAGAAAATTGAGGTTGGATCCACAATTTTGTTGTAGGCCGAAAATTTTATATATCGATGAGATTAGGAAAAAAAACATTCAATAAAAGCACTTTAAAAAATTATTAGAAACTTGTACCAATGTTTATATGTAGGTATGTGATTTACGATCACTTGTAATTAATTGTTTAATATAGTTATCATTCATAATCAATTATTTTGTTTAACTATATTAATTAAAAAAAATATTTTTAGATACTAGAAAAACAGCTTCATTCTGTTCGAAAACTGAAAAAAAAAATTAATAAACCATTATAATGATTAATATTTGCACCACTATGCTTATATTTTGTTTGATAAGAAATTATTTGAATTTGGTTATTTTTATTTTTTTCGGAAATAATGGTACAATGTTAAATAAAATCCATATTTACAACTGATTTCAAAATCGAATTCCAAAGTAGTTTTCTCATTAAAAAACAAAACAAAATAAACTACATTACCTAAGCAATATGAATATCGGTGAACTACGATATCCACGGGCATTATTTAACTTAATCATTTAAAGTTAATAAAAAAAAAATATATATATAATATCTATATGCTTTGCTATCAGATACTTTACAATAAAGATATCAAAATATTACAAAACATTTATAGCATAATAACAGTAAGATAAACGAATCGTGTTATGTTTACTGTCCCACATTATGTTTAATGTCCTATATTCGTTCGATAGGAACGTTAAATTAATTTTTAACTTTGTATTTTTTTCTAGAAAAGAGTATTTTCTAGTGTAAAGGATTGCCACAATCGATTTCTGGACCGAAATATGTTTATTCTAGCAGTTAAAATAAAATCCTTTCGTAGGATTAAAGGACCCATTAGTCAGACTAATAGACAGAAACTGCGCGAGTTTAAGATTAAAAGGTTTTCCAACGTTGAATCTGGCCATGAAAATATAATAATAAAAATAGGAGCTGAGAATTTATCATTTGTATCACGCGGAAAACAGTACCACAAAGATCACAGGGATGTTTTAAAAAGAATATTTCATAGTAGTCGTCTTAGTTCGATAAATTATAATTACTTAATTAAGTATTATAGATATTGTAGACTTAGTAGCGTAAATTACGCAAATGAAACCAATACGACGCCTGTGAACGAAAGGGAGGGAGGGAGGGAAAGGGACGCAGTTCTTAAACGGAAATAAAAAAAAAAAAAATAATACAACGAATTATTTATGATGGCCTTGTAAATCAAAAATTATAATAAATGAGTCGCTTATTTCCAAAATGAACCCTAATCGATTTTTTCGGAAATTGAGATAAATATTGATTCGTATGTTAAAACACCCAAGGAATTAGATGGTGTTGTTATTTTTTTCCCAAAATGAGCCTAAATATTAGAAAAAATGGTTTAAAAATACGTAAATTTCCAAAGCCATACTTTATTTTGTTCCAGAATGTTCCTAGATTACAACTTTATTTCATTCCAAGTCGTGCCTCAAACCTCAGTAAAGTAGGACATAAATCATTATTTTCTTTCCAAAAGGGACCCTAATTTTCAAATCAATCAACAGGTGGTCCTCTCTTTTGCATTTTTTTTTTTTCGGAAGACTGTAAATTAATTATTTCTTGTTTTTATAATGGAGGGAGTTATTGTTGACCGTATATTTATATTTAAAGGGAGAAGTTGGTCAGGGGGGGGGGAGAGGGTGTGGTCAAAGAATAACACAACCATAAGCGAACTTATATATTTTGTGCCACATTTTTGTTTTAATTCGCGTAGTTTTTCTGTGGTTGATAAAGCGTCATTCGAATTTTCTAAAATTTGTCAGTCCAGATAATTTAACCTTATCAAAATATTTCAACCGTCATTTCTTTATCACTCACTGTCGATGTTGTTTTCGTTTGGTGCTTCGTAAAGGTTTTTTTTTTTTTATATTTTGTGAAGAAGCCAAAAAATAAATAATTTAATGTCAGATGAAAGAGACGTGAGAAATGTGAAAATAACCGAAATCCTGATAATGACACAAATTTTAATAATATCACAGAAAAGCATATTTTAGCTACTGAAATAATTTTTGACAACTATTATAATATGGTTACTGAATACTGTTTTTGTTTTTGAAACTTAAATATTAGTATTATTTATTTTACGGGTAATATTATTTTATGTATTTTTTATTGTGATATATTTTTTATTGTTCTATTATTAATACCCTTGATGTTTAGTCTAATTAAAAATACGTTTTGTTTTACGTTTATCTTAAGTATTTTTGAAAAATAAATTATTCAGAAGCATTTTTTAAGCTTTTCATTCGAATACAAATAATAAATAAATTGATCTTATAGCACCTTTATAACACAGGAAATATAAAATTATTGAAGTTCAATGTCAATCATTTTTTTCGTTCCAAAACGAACCCTATTCCAAAACCGGCCTTGAAGTTTAATTTGTTCCAAAACCGGCCTTATTGAAATTTAGATAATCTTTAATTAATATTAAAATAATCAAGGATTTCTGAAAATATGTGCTACAAATGAAGATTTTTTTACTTTATTTAAAAAAAAAAAAAAAATGGTTTTGATATCACCATTGGAATAGATTAAAGCTCGGGTACCAAATCATCTAGCTTTAAATTTGAACATCAGAAAAAAAAAATCCCTAAAATTTCTGAAAAAAATACCAACTATTCCTATCTGTTTTTTTCGAAGAAATAATTTTTTTTTTTTTTTTTTTTTTTTTATACATATTTAAATAATTATGGTCTAGAGGGTGAAAACAATTTTTTTTTCTGGAACGAGAGGCACACATGAAAAACGCTTGCATTGGGACGCATTCATCCATTACTGCGCTACTGTATAGACTTCATGTAGTCAACTGTTTGACGTTATTAAATAAATTTAACAAACCAAGGTACAAAAGTAATAATTTCATTCAGTCCAATTAAGAGTTAGGACGGAGAGCAGTATTCGGCGAAAAGAACAAGACGAAAGTATACTGGCTCCGTTCGAATAAGCCGGCTAATTTATAATGCTCTCTGTCTCTCAAGCCTTTTTTAAATTAATTGAAGGACACTTCTACCAATGTACATTTATGAGTTTTATTATTAAATATGAAAGGAACATGAGATTTCCTCAGGCTAAATATGAATGTAATTTACCATGGGGATTTAATGTCATGAACTGAAATGAGATAAATTATGAGGACGCTAATGCGAATTAAAATTACAGCTTTGAGTAGCGATTATCGTTATCTCAAATCAAATTCTATACATTAGCCTAAATAGAAGAATATTCAGTCACATATATAATTATATATCATATATATATATATATATATATATATATATATATATATATATATATATAGATATATATATATATATATATATATATATATATATATATTCAGTTCCTCTCACATCAGAATATATAAATATTCGCAGCCCAACTCAGATTTTGCAGTCTTGATACTAGTAAAACACTTGTACAGGGTTCAAAGTCAGTTTCCATGAACGTGAATTTTTTTAATATCCTTATTTTTTCCAGATTTGTGGCAGTTTATTTGAGAATGATCCCAATCATTCTTCCTTTTTCTTTAAATAATTTCTTGAAAAACGATATCGGGAGAATGTCCAATTTACAGAAAACATTCAATTGCCTATCCTGTAAAATAGAGATGGACAAAAGTACCCTCGAGTAAAAGGTACCGAGAATTTTACTCGAGTATTCTCACTAGCCAGAATTAGATACGACTGACTTGATACGGAATGGATAAGCCAGTCTTCGTTACTAAGTTACTCTTCCATTCCTAGTCATACCTGATCCCGGCTAGTGAGATTATTCGAGTAAAATACTGGGTACTCGTTACTCAAAGTACTTTTTGGCAATATCTACTGTAAAACTTGTATTTTTGAAATTTAACTTTTTAACCGCCCTCGACAAATATATACATTTTTTTTATTTATTTCGACGCAAAATTTTCGGCCTACAAGCCATCCTCAGGCATTTCTGTAAAATGCCCTTATTTAGTTATAATTAATAACACATCAAAGAGTTAAATATATTTAAATATTCCAATAAATAAGCATATACATACTAAAAAAGTTATGCATTTAATGTCATATTTAAGTCTAATCCGGACCAAGTCCAAATATACAGCTTCACAAAAAATTAAATAATTATAATAAAAACACAATTAGAAAATTGAGGATGGATTAAAAATTTGCCGATTGAAATAAATAAAATTGGTGAAATAACAACAGCCTGCATTTATTCTTATATATACCATAGATCAGCATTCACCTTTAATCAGCAAACGTATAATTTTTCTTTTTTTTGGGGGGGGGAGGGGAGAGAGACTGTAGTATGTTTTAGGTTAAACGTTACACAATTCAACATTTTTTTGTCTCTTAAATATATATTATGTTGAACAGACACAAACTAAAAGAGAACTCATGGGATATTGAAAGATATATTGAGCCATAAAATTTATTCTAAGAAGCATAATTCTGCTGAGTGCCCAGTAATTTTCACATCCCAGGTTCCTCCGTCGGTTAACTAAGTTGTTCTCCTACCTCTTGCAATCTTGCCCTTCCTACTAAATTAAGCCTAAGGGAATGCGTTAAAAACAAATTGAAGAAGATTAGTTTTTTTAAAAGACTCCAATAAAAGCAGACGGATTCAGCAAAGGGGACGTGGAAGAGAGGAGGGGAGTAAAACAAACATTTCCTATCGGAGAAAAGGCGGTTGTAATTTAGTTCTCTTTACCGTCCACCCTCCGCCACGGCCAAAAACCGTTTTATATTATTCCTACGTCTACGACTACGGCGAATATTGGACAGAGTAGTTGGAGCGCATCCAAGCAGTAATAGACTTGTCTCCAGTACAAGCAGTTCCACAAGACGTTTTTATTTTTTCCAAATTTTATCGGCTCGGAATATTTAGCAAACGAATAAACCAGATTTTCGACTCAGTATGTCCTCGAAAAATAGGAAAAAAATAATTTCATTCGGACCGTAATTTTTTCCGACTGACTCATCACTAATTAATGTCGGTGCAAGTAATCACGAGAATTAAATAAGGTAACCATACAATTTGAGAATGATACATGTGCTTATTAGGTTGGCAAATTTATAAATTCGATTTTGTGAATTGAAATTGATGAAGTTTTATCCTATTTTTATGTGACATTTGGAATAAATGTTACGTAAGTATTCCTGTAGAAAACATTTTATATTATTTCGTGAGTTTAACTTAATAGTATTTAGTCTCAAGTCAGTATTTTGACTGTAATTGTCTCTTTATTGTTATAATCTGATGTGCGTGAAACCTTTGTGTTTGTTGTGGTCCCCAAAGTTATGTGGAACTGTTTGATACATATGTATGCTATATACGCTGTACACACTTCATTTAATATAAATTAGTTAATTACACATTTACTAACATTCACACACACACACACACACACACACACACACACACACACACACACACACACACACACACACACACACACACACACACACAAACACACACACACATACATATATATATTATGGACACTCTGTAGCGTTGTAACGTAATATGCACCATCAAATCACGAACACTTGTAAATATATCACATAAAAATATTACTGACAGCCTTTCTCGGTGTAATGTGTGAATGGGTGAACGAGTTTTGTCGGCAGGCTCACAACGGGCTATAGTACGTAAAAATATAAAATGGGAAGTGAAATTAAAATAAGTAACGGCACGCGGTCTGATAATAAACTGAGAGCTCATAAGTTTCTATAATGTAAATGAATATGTAAAACAAAGGGGTAGAGATATCACAGGACATATAAAGATTACGAATAATATATATTATAGTTTTCGACACAACCAATCGTTGCGATAAAATGCTATAAAAGTGACTTTATTGCTTGCTACTAAAACAATGTCTAATAAGCCAATACAGGGTTCAATTTATTGTGAACATTTTAGTTATTCACAAGCAGCCGAATTCTTAAGAATGAAATCAATTAGTATAATCGTAATATATATTATGATAGCACTAATTGATTTCAGTCTTAATATATTTTTTTTTCTGTTGGCACTATAGACCATGGAGATCGTTGGCAGCGCGATGTGGTATTCTTTCAGACATTTATAGCTTGCGGGAGACAGCTTGATGGGGTTCATCCAACCTCGCGTTGCTACGAATCGTGGTTTCCATGGTGCAGCAGCAGGCAATCCATAGCTCCATTGTCGGTCCCTTTGGGACCAATTCGGTAGAGTTCTTCCGAATTCACTCGGGTTCAAGGACAGTGACAAACCGGTCAAGATCTACGGATTATGGCTGTTCGGAGTCAGCAGGACCTATATTTCTTTCCCCGAATCAGATCGTCCATAGACCAAACGTCCGGACGGTTCTTTTACGTCCTGGAAAACCACAACGCGATTCACAATTTAGGTACACGGGGTAGGGTCATCACTCCTAAGCCCGGTCTGTGTGAGTGGCCTCCAGTTGGCTGATGGGCCTCATATACCCTGGAGGTTAGGGGTGATAAATTGCTTTAATTAAGTAATTAAATAAAAGCAATTACGGGACCGGGATTCTAACTCACAACCTTTGGGTTTTTGAGTAGGTGCATTTTTGCAAGCGCGTTAACCCGCTTACTATATACGTACTTGGAATTAAAAAAAAATATAAATAAGATAATATGGATTGAATTTTCGATCATCACTAAAATGAATTGTAAGGCATCAGTGTCACTGGATTGTCTGGAGTGTCTCAGTCTCATAAAATAGTTGCGAAAATTGTTGGTACAATATGTTACAATTGATATATCGTTTAAAGTTGCATTTTCTAAAACATTTTACTATTTTATAAGTATATAATACCTTTTGCTGACCCTATATCGCTTCTAGTCCGAGAACTGACCGACGTAGGAGAACTTCGTGATATTGATTGTGAGTCGAGAAAAGACTATAGCTGAAAGGATCAGAGCGTCTTGATCCACTTATTTTTTACTGGAATATGGTCTACCTTAAAAGACATAGTTTTTTTTTGGGAGCACGAAATACTGCAAATTATTAGACTATGGTTTAAAATTTCCAAATAACTATGCACTTATAAAAAAAAAAAAAAATCTAGTGTGTGCATCACACAACTTTCACTTACCACCCTTTCTTAATTAGGTATCCATTTTCTAAAATAATTTCAAGACATTCACATGAACACTAATTGAAATATTTTCAGCAGCATGCATTTCATATTGTCTTTTCTCACAAAAGTACAATTAAATATTTTTTTAAACAATTAGTATTATAATTCTGTGCACCATATAATTTTGGTTTTTTAACCTTAAAATAAATTGTAAATCTTTTCATTTGATTTCTATTGAAATTTCATTTAGTTTCCATAGAAACATTCATGTTCCATTAAATAATATAAAAGTAGAATTTATAAACTAAAATAAAGTTCATGCTTTTTTCGTCACTCCACTACCTTGTACGACTTTATATTTTACATATTATTTTAACATATAGTACATATACTATCTTACTGCTCTTATTTCCAGAAATTTATTTCCAACTTGTGAAAATATTTTTCCCTTCTTTCTCCTGTAGTGATTATCGAATTATTTCATAGTTTATATTTATCAACTTATATTACTACAAACAATAAGAGACGGTTAATTATCCCAAATAAACAAAATAAAGGCACTTTAGAGGAAACTATTTTTAAAATTCGGCATTTGAGCCCTGTCAGACTACTTAAAAGAGGATAATGCGATATGAAAGACAATTTAATTGTAACGAGTTTCATCAAAATCGTACGAGCCTTTTTCGAGAAAATTGTAAAAATGAGTAAAGTCCGTAGTTTCCGGCACTTCCGGTTGATTGATTTTAGTGAAAATGTCGCTTTAATATTCCGCAGATATACTTATCTTAAATACGTAATTTCAGTTTCATACAACTTTTCATTTTTGAGCTAGGCAGTTCACATATACTGTTGTAGTTGAATACGTCTATTGTATAATGTGGCATTTCCGGTGTGCCGATTGTAACGAATAAGTTGCGGTAGAATCCCAGGGACCTTAAAACGTGTTTTTCCATTGAAAATTCAAATTGAAAATTTTTCACGATCGTTATACTTCCCCTTACTATATATTTCATATATAGATAAGCGAAAGTAACAATAAATAGATTTATAAAACATTACGAAAATAAAATTTATAAAACCTAAAAACTAAGAACAATTGTGTAAACATGTTAATAGTATAATAAAAGTTGTATTTCACTTTATTATTATTGAATTTTTCATTATAATTTTTAGCATTACGAAAAATAAATCATACGATCAAAAGGATGGTTCAAATTCAAGTTAAATAAATTTCATTAATTAAAATTTATTTCAAGAAAAAATTTATAGATCGGAGAGCTGGTCAAAAACGATTTAACAAACATTATTGCAGATCAATTAAATTAGTTATGTTCTGAACTAAACGTAAATCAAATCAGTACTTTAGAAAACTAAGTAATAAATAGTATCAAATTTTAATTAAAATATCAATAATATTTGTGAATTACGAAATACTTATAATTATGGAGTAATGAATTATTGATAATAAAAATGATCAACTTGGATCACTAAACCATCGCACAAGTGCATTGTTAATGTACCTTAGTCGAAATGACGAACACATTTTTTACTCATTGTACTAAATTTTTGTCGAATCGACGATATATGCTTTGTTAGGACTAACCAGTAGGTCGCAATGATCCTTTCTTTTGTGTAGTTCAAGAAATACTGGATTCGGAGAAGTACTGCAAAGAGCTTCTAAAGGTAGTTTTATCAAGAATTCTTCGATTCAACGAATGTTTAGTATTCAAGGGTTGAATAAATCAAACAAATTATAACCAATCACATCAAATAAAATTGGAAACCCTTAAGCAAATAAAAACTATATTCTTCCGGTTCTTGCACTGTAATTGGTGGAGGGAACGAAATCGTCGAGTGGCCCTAATGGTTCTATTTACCAAGCCCTGACGGCTGGTGGTTTTCGCAAAGCCCTAAACCATTAGTAGGAATATGATTATTTTTTGATTTTACGTTTTTTTTATTAGTTTTGTTGTAATTTTACGTAATTTTAATTGTATAAATCAACTCTACTTAAATGAAATAGTACTTTGTGACAGTTCTTAATCTATTGTAATTTCAGTACAGGACGAAGTGTTTGGAAAGCGTTATACATTTTCTATAAATAAATAAAATAGTATGTGTGAAGGATTCAGGTAAGCAGTGAATGAGAAGTCCAGTTGTGAAACAGGGAGTTATTTCTCTCTGAAATATTGATCCGCTTCTGTTCTGCGTTGATTGGTACTTTGTTTCTGAAAGAAAAATTCACAGGCAATATAGGGTTGAAATTAAATTTTATATTGTTAAATAGGAAATGGGAGGGATTATGTCCGACCAGTTGTAATATCTGTTTTATTCCATAAGTAATATTGGCTATAATATCTCGGCAATTTCAAATTTTATCATTTTCTCGAAAAAAGGCTTTAACGGTTTTGATCAAAGTCGTTATACCAATGTACAATTAACTGGATTTTAATACCAGATAGGTCTTATCCTCATTGAAATAGTCTGCCAGGGCTTAAATGCCAAATATTCAAAATGGCTTCCTCTAAAGTATCTTTAATTTTGTTTATTTGAAATAATTAACTATCTCTCATTGCTAGTTGTAATAAATAAGGGATAAATATAAATTATAAAAGAATTTTATGATTAACTAAGTGGGAATAAAAGAGAAATATTTTCCCGCGTTGAAAACAAATTTACGGAGGAAATAATGTAGTATTGTAATAATGTACATGCATAATTTAACGCTAGAAAACTAAAGCTTTTAGAAAACATCAGATGCGGACAACACATGACTTCCTTGTACGCCTATTAAACTATAAATCGCTGGCTCAAAATGTGATCCTGAATTTGGTTTTTTTTTTCGTGTTTCTGAAGATTGCAGTATCTCAAAAACGACACTCGGCCTCGCGACATTCATCCATTGACACACACACACATAATCTTGTTCTTGGAGGTCTCATCCGCTATTGTATGTCGTTTTCTTTCAGTAGGTAACTAGTAGGTAGTAGGTAACCTACTTAACTTATATCTTATTCTCCTGCTGCAGACTTGTTCATCTGACAAATGGGAAGGAAAACCAGTATTTTATACTCAATTATAACACTTAAAACAAGTGATATAAATGTTTAATTGGAGTGGAAAAAAAATCGCGTTTGTAACCTTTATTACCGAAGCATATGATCTCTCAATTTAATCTCTATTCACCAACCTCCCTTTCGTAATACGGTACAAATTGGTTATATGGTAATGCCGCAAAAATTTTATAAGCAGCATTAAGCAGCTTACCTCTGTAGTTGCTGCATTTTGTTGATTAACCTTTCTTGGGAACCACTGTGATTATTCCACTATTCCTTTTTTTCGGCATGCTTTCTTCCTCCCAAATGCTTTCTATGAGGCTGTACAGCTCTCTCATCATGTTAGAGCCCACGTATTTGAAGAGTTCGGCATTAATTAATATTGTCCATGCTAGGTGATTTGTTTCTCTTCAATTTACCAATCACTTCTTCCAATTCTTCCAGTGTTGGAGGTATTGCTTCTTTCCATCCATGTCCTGTCTCACTATGTGGAATCACTGCCGTTCCATTAACGTTGCCTAAGTCACCAGTCAATAATTCTTGGAAGTATTCCTCCCAAATTTGAAGAACTCCTTTATTTGAAGTCAGTAGTAGACCTTCCTTGCTTTCCATGATGATTCACAGATTCACAGGCGAGTAACCTTTCTTGGTGGCCCCTATTTTCCTGTAAAACTTCCCATTTTTATTCTTATTGACCATCCCTTCAATGGTCATCAACTGCTCCTCCAATGCCTGCTTCTTCTTGACTATTTTTTTCGCCTGTCACAATGCTTCGCGATATTCCATTTCCTGTTGTCTTGTTTGTCGCTGCAAGCACTTATTTCGGGCAGAATTCCTCCTTTCAATAGCTTCCTTGTATTCATTATCGAATCATCCATTTCTTCTTCCAGGTTATATACTTCCAAGAGTTTCTACAGCTACGGTTGAGATTATCCCCTCCAGTTGGTTCCACTTCTCATCAATAGTTAAGCCTTCAGCCATTTCCAAGGGTTACTCATGCATTTTCTTGTCTATAGTTTCCTTAAATAAAAGTGTCGTTTCTTCGTTCTTTAGATTTTCTGTATTCCACTTTCCACTATTATTCGGGTGGAAACAGAAACATACCTAAATGATGAAAATTAACATTGAGGAAAAGTTTTCCACTGGTAGATTTAATTATTTTAAATAATTGTTCTCGATCTAATTAAAGATTCTATTAATCCTAATTTTGACCATTTCTGTAATAACCAAAATTTCGTACATTATCATTATTCATTGGATCAGTGCATTACTACATGAGAGAGAGGAGCTATAGACGCTGGGAGCGGCTACGGCTATATGTCACTCAGACCACGTAATGACTGCCGTTCTGCTTCAACTGTCGCAGCATAAATTATCCCGCTCTAACAGCTAATGCAGTTGCTTATCCTTATTCCCTTTGATGTCCTAGCTGTTTGTTGGCTACCTTCATCAATCAGTGTTTATCCTATCCAATTTCGGTGTTCCGAGACATCAAATGTAAAAGGATGTTTAATATTATCTCACATTTTAATTAAACGATCTAATAATTCGGAAATATTTTTATCTTAGAATGACCCTGCTAATAAAAACTTTGGGCCTGAATCTCTCATCCTTGTTGGTAGATTAGCCTAACTAATTTCTTAAGCATGAATCATGTAGCTTGTAGCGTTTAAGCCTGACCGTCCACTGGAGCCGTCTTCGGTCGAACGAGAATTTTCATACAACCGGTAGGGGAGTTGAACGAGCGTCAGCCGGAATCGAGTGCAACAGAAATGGTTAAGCTTCATAAGACATAAACACATTATTAATGAACTATAAATATTAAATAAATATTATACCGACCGTGTTTATTAAGATAAAAGTTATAGGTACCCCTTCCCTTTAGCAATTTTTTTGCATGGTTCATACTCCTCTTTTCCGAAAAAAGATCATAGACAGTATTGAAGATTAAATTGAACGATGATATTACATTCCTACTGAAAGTTCAACTACAATTTATCTTCAAATCATGTGGAATAAGGAACCTCATTAAATATGAAACTATTAGAAAAAATAAACAAACAAAATTCTATACATTCATAAATTCATTGGGTCAGTTGAAAATAGAATATGTTTATTAGTATTTCTATGTTGTTCTTTTCGTTTAAGGTAAAATCTTTTATTTTTATACAATTCTATTAATACAAATAAAAGAAGCCTGTACTTACAAATGTAAGCCTTGTTTGGGTAAATCTTGGATTTAGTACTTGTAAGAAAGTATCATCCACGCTTAACCACCTGATTTGTTCCTGGTATTTGGTTTATACCTGCTCTTCAAACGAAATGGATCCATAAGTGTCAAATTGTGCTCCAGGAGGGTCTCCAGAACCCAGATTCGATCTACGGCTACTAAAATAGAAAAAATTAGTTATCTTCCACAGTCGGATTTAAATCCAAACCTGAAAGATAGGAGTCTAACGCCTTACCCACTGAGCTACCCCAATTATTAAAGAGATAAAATTATTGAATTACACACTGGGATTACGAGCTCATATCAGTAGTACTGATTTACAGTGCTTCTGAGATTCGTCAGTGTTAGAAAGTGTGTTTGGGTAGGGGATTTGTAAACGAGTTCACCTTAAATAATCAAAAAAGCCTAGAATTTTCCCAGATAACACTCTGAAGATTCCCTGAGAAAACTCTGATCCTCCGGGTCTAGAATTTTTTTCTAGATTTTTATTACACTATTAAAATTTTACACAATTGTTCCTTGTTTTTAGGTTATATATATTTAATTTTCTTAATGTTCTATAAATCTATTTATTTTTTAATATTCAAACAATAAAAATGCTATGTTGACCATAATTAGTTCTTATTTATTCAACTAATACTCTCTAAATTGATATTTTGTTTCTGGTAGTCGAAACGACGAATGCTTAGAAAAATAATTACTCGTATCGTAGGTATGAAGGCACCTACATTGAGATTAGTATTCGAGGGTCAAAAGAAAATGCATTACTTTATTTCCTATTGTTTATCCATAATTGGGTCCATTATTAGGTTATCGAAGATGGTCATTATACAAAAAGTATCGATTTTAGCACCTTAGCTAGCGTTATAATGGACCTAAATTTCAAGGTAATCGGAAATGTTTTAATAAGTGGATACATGTGTGCAAGATTTTAAAAATGATACTTTTTCATAATCAGCACCTTCGATATCCCAACAATGGACCTCAATATAGACAATATTTCTAATCCCGAATACCAGAACCTAAAAATACATCGATATTACCGTTTTAGAAACATCAATGTCTGTTTGCCAACCATAACCACAATAGGAGGTTAAAGTGCAACAGTATTGTGAAAAAAAAATTCGAAACAAATTTAAAATATTCTTTTAACTGAAAGATTCTTTTCAATAGCTTATACGAAGCCAATTTAATTTAACATAAAGTATCTTTGCATTCATGGTGAACTAACTGAAATATCATTTATGATTATTTTTAGCTATTGCTAAGAACCAATGTCTATTGAGCGCTTAAGTTAATTTAAATTTTAATATAGTACCTATTATTTAGTACTATAATAATTTTTTTTATTTAAAGTTCATTTCAGTAGTGAAATGAGTTGCTATCTTTGAATGATTGGAGAATATGTAATGATGTTTTCTAACATGGATTGTCGTTGAAAAATTTCTAGTCGCTTCTTCTCCAGTAATTTAGATGTACAACAACTACTTAGGGCTTATTGTTTTTATTTAAGGAAAATGCCAATTATATCATCGATTTTACTCGTTAGATAAATGAAAAATTAAATGTTCTTTTATATAAGATAGTTCTTATCCTCATTGAAATAATCTGACAGGGCTTAAATGGTGAATTTTCAAAATGGCTTCCTCTAAAGTACTTTTAATTTTCTTTATTTGAAATAACTAACCGTTCCTTCATTGTTTGCAGTAATATAATTGGATAAATATAAGCTAAGAAGTGATTTGATATTTAACTAAAGGAGAAAAAAGGATAAATATTTTCCCAAGTTGAAAACATATTTCCAGAAATAAGTTTGATTATATTAATTTTAAAGGTAAAGATTTTTGAAAAAATTATATCTGTATTATAACGTCGTAGAAGATATTGGAGAGTGAAAAAAAAAAAAAAAATGACAAAAAAACTTTTTCTTAATGTCCTCAATATTTTCTACTTTTATTTTATATAAATGTTTTCATAGATACTAAATCGAACATTTTAAAGGGATTTGAAATAATAATATTTTGAAATAATATTACAAACATAAAAGTTTGCTATAATTTTCTAATATTTTTTGAGATAATAAAAAAATAGATAAATCTGAAAAAAATAAATATAATTGTTAAATTTTCCCTTATTCTACCATACCAACACAATGAAAGGAGAGTTGATTTAAATATTTATCTTTTTCATGCCCTAAGGCATTACATGTGTTCATAAACATTATAATTTTAATGTATCCGCAATGAGTCACATTATGAATAAACACATATTACATTTTTTTGTTGTTGTTGGTGTTTCAATACGTTAATTCAATTAATTAATTAATTAATTCAATGCAATAAGAAAGATAAATTATATATATTTATCATAGTGGATTCTATAGTATAACAAATAAAATGGTAATATGCGAGGTATAAGTATTTATGGCAAACCGGTATCGATATTTGACTTTAATAAAATAAATTTATTGAAATTTTGTCGTTCGCTTTTTTCGAATCTTCAACAATCCCTTATTTTAGTTTCCATCGGGGAAAAGAAAACACAGTTGAATATTGTAAAGACGAATGTTCGACATCGAAGACGAAATACTTATAATCGAGTCGGGTCGTGACTCTTAGAAATGCTAAAAGCTCTACAAAAGTTGCGCGATATTCAAATTATAATTCGGAAGCTGGGTAAACTTCTTAGTAGCGCGTAGGGACAGACTTATCACCCGCTCCCA
This sequence comes from Rhaphigaster nebulosa, assembly GCA_948150685.1. NCBI lineage: Eukaryota > Metazoa > Arthropoda > Insecta > Hemiptera > Pentatomidae > Rhaphigaster > Rhaphigaster nebulosa. The sequence goes on from OX411309.1 coordinate 70,226,756, forward strand.
GTCGCCCTTTTACCAGAATCGGATTTGGGAGAAAAACTTTTCTCTTTTTATTTTGTCTTATTTTTTCATTTCCCTCGTAGCTCCTGTGGAGCCTACAAAGAAAGAATGATAGACTGGAGAACCGGAAACCGCAGCGTTGGCGGCCCACTCAGGAGCGACTTCCGCTGGCCAGAACTGTCCGCCAAAGCCTACTAAATCAAGGCTATTGTCTCTCTACTCTACATCCTCTTTCTTGCAACCATTTTTCATCTCACTCTACCATACATATCACACTTGGACCTTTCTTTTTTTTCAGTAATGTCGCCGGCTAACGTTTTACAAAAATCTGAGATAAACTTGAAAATTTAGAAGTTATGTTACGATCTCATTCAGTTTCCTACCATAAATATAGGTGATAGTGATTTTTTCTTAAATATTAAAGGTGCGGTTACACCAAAGCCTGGCTTGAACTGACTGGCGTCCTATAGCGAACCCGTTTCAAGTAGTTAATTGGAGGCGGTGACATCGAGTACGGACTTGACTTGAATGGATTTGGCTGCCGTATCCTATTAAATACAAGATAGAGGTTGGCTACAGAACTTCAGTCAAGTACGATTATAATATATTTGATGCACCTTAAAGCTACCGTTACGTGTGCCTTGAGCTCAGTAAAACAAAATTAAAAAAAAATATAAAACTATCAGCGAAGAGCCTAAAACTTGGAAAGCTCCAGACTGTTAGTACCAACAACAAATGTGCCGATTTTATTTTCCATTTAATTAATAAATTATTACTTGATTACTTGACTACCTAAAAAAAAAAAAAAAGAAATGTAAGTCTTTACTATAAATAAGATTAGAAAAAAAATGCTGGATCATCAAATAAAAATTAAACTATGTACCAAAAAAATTTATAAATATAAAATTCGTATTCAAGATCTAAAAAGAAACACAAGATATAACATGACTTTTACGTTTTTAATTCCTTTTTTTAATAGAAAAAAAAGTTTAATTTCTGGTATCACTTTATTTCATTTTAATACGTTCTTATTTTATATTTTTGAAACTATAAACAATTTTTATCGATAAATCCTAATGGTTAAAAATGTGGTCTATTTACTGAATTATTTCTTACTTAAAAGCCTCATATGGTTTAACTAATCACTAAATGGACTAATCGCTAAATATCGACATTCTTTTGTTAACATTGTAATTTTTTGTCATCCACTATTTCACAATGTTAGTTGAATAAATATGCAGTTTTATAAAATGATTGAATTCAATAAGTGAATCAAAATGACTCATGGTTGGCATTACTCGGCTAAATCCGATGGTTGGCAGTCTAGGATTAAGGCGTCTATAATACCGGTAGGTTTATGGAATATATATAAATACAGTTCAAACCATGTCTTTAGTTTTTTATTTGGTGTGGTTCGGATTAGCGAGAGTTCATTGTACTCGTTTCGAAAAAATTGGTAACAATCATTTTAAAGTAGACCGAAGGTGATGCAATCCACAACTACAGTCTGAAGCAAATAGTGCACAGACATCACTTTAATTTTTGCTGCAGGAAATGGAAGGTCACATTAGAACAGTTGGTGGAGGTATAACAGTTACCAAATTATAAAATAATTGTAAGGGGCAAATGTGCGATACTAGATTACGCTCAAGAATTGAAAAAAAAAATATTACAGTTAATTAAACATTTCTTTATTTAAAAATTATTAATAAAGTGCCTAAATGTTGAATAAATAATATGAAATCTGAAAGTGTATAACACATTACATAGAGGAAATTTTCAGCCACCGATACCACGCTTTTGATACGGAAAGTTGAAGAGGAACCTAACCTCAATGAGTGGACTGTGGGGAGGTGGTTTTCCAAATTTGAAAGCTTAGAAAGGCAGCCGGGATCAAGGCGACCATCTGTTGTGGACAGCGAGCATCCAAGACACGCTATTGAAGATGACCTCACAAAAAGTATTCGGCAGCAATCCTCCGAACTTGGTTTGTCACAGTCAAGTGTGAATAGTCACTTACAACAAGTAGGTAAAGAGAAGAGAGCATGTAGAGAAGTTCCACATGAGCTCTCCTTGCACCAAGCTGAACCTAGTATGGAAATATGCCGCCAAAACATGCTGAAATGGATGCCATCTCACCCACCCTACAGCCCTGATCTTACGCCTTCGGACATCTATCTTTTCCGAGCAATGGCTCACTTTCTTAAGGAAAAATATTTCAAACATTGGAGGAGTTAAAAATTTGAGTAGAAAACTTTTTCCAGTCGAAACCGGCACGGAATTGAACAGCTGGCTTTAAGATGGCATCAACTACAGAAAATAATGGATTGTATTTCGAAAGTTAGAAGATATTTGATGTAAGAAAAAAATAAACTTCATTTTTATTTATTCACCCTAATATTTGAATTTTAAGAATTTCTATAAATGATTTATTGTTTTACCGTTCATAAAATACACTGTGAGGGTATTAAAAAACAAAACAAAACATATTCATAAAAATGAATATGTATGGTACATAAAATAGAAAGATGCATCAAACATGAATAGTGAATGTAACTAATGATTTGTTTCATAGATGGTGGTATTATTGAATAACATTTGATAAGGATATTCAATGAAGTCTGTATTTTAAGAAATTTAAACTCAATTTCATATCAATTAACCTACAATTAGTAGGTGAAACTAAAAGGGCTGAGATCAGTATAAATCCTGTCATTCTTCCAACGATATCTAAACTAAAGTGTGTCTTCCAAGTGACTCTATAGATAGGCTCTTACTTTCCCTAGAGATCTCTACAGGTTGATAATGCTTTAATAATCAGAGATAAATGCTTTCAAGTTAAAGGTTTCACAGACAATTTTTTAGAAATGTTATCAAACTTTTTTAAAATAAAATAAAAATTATAATAATTTTCATATAAAAATTTGGATTCACAAAGATTTATTACTAAAACTATTATAACTATTTGGTAGCTATTAAATATTTATTTTGTGCATGAAAGACCCAAGTTAACGATACCAAACTATTCAATTATTTACAAAACGTGAAGGGACAAACGTTTCACTCTTTGAAAAAAATAAATAATAATGAAAAAAAATAATAATAATAAAAAGGCATAGTTAATATATGACTTCAAATTTACCATAACCTTTTAGTCAAACAAAAACTAAAATTAACAAAATAAAACAAATTATAGTAATAATGGACAAAGAACTGCTAGTAAATTACATTATTGACTATATCGTGTTTCAGTAGCAAATAAGATTTTTTTTTATTCAAGGCATTTATATTAATTATATTTAGTTTTTTTGTTTAATTTTCCTTTAATTTAAAATTAATTTATTTCATCTTATTCCATTTCCTATTAAATAAATTACTTGTTTTCCATATCTGTCTGAGCACTCTATTGCAGAACATTACATCTTCATTATCAAGCACTTATCCATATAACTATACATTGTAAAGCACTTATTATATATTATTTGTGTTTTTGCAAATTAAATAATAATTGGTTTTTAAAATAATTTGTAGCTTTATAATTATTGCTGATATGAATAGGAAGATTTCTGTAGCTTCTAAGAAATATCTTATGTCAAGAATCAATTGGTCGATCTGATATTTAATGAGTAAAAACATCGAATATTTGAATAGAATTGAAGATCGATTTTTTTTTCTTATTTTTTAATAAATTAAAATTAAATTAAGATGCTTCAAGTTTAGTAATGGGATCGGATAAAAGAGTTTCATCCTAAAGACCGCACTCTATCTTGGTTTGAAGAATTCTTGAGTACGTACTCAGCCCGCCTTTAGATCAGCTTTACCATCTTCAAACTTTTTCTCAAGTTCATCTTTTTGATGATATTCCTTTTGCATCTTCACTTCAGAGATAAATGTCTTGCAGCAAGACTTAGGCTATAATTAACAGTTTTGGGATCAAAATAAGAAATATAAAAAACTGTAACTGAAAATCCGTTGCTGCACAAATGCAAAATCTGCATATATTTTTATTTACTCAAAAGAGCAAAGAGATGAATCTTGGAAGTTGGAATTTCAGCGCTAATTCAAAACATACGTAGTTGTGTTTCCTATTTTGAAAAAAAATCAGAGATCAGAGGAAAAAATCACTAAGATAAATAAATATTTATAAAAAAAAAAAAAAAATGATTTAACCTTACCTTTCAAAATACATTTCGACAATCAGTGCATATTATGACAGAATTATGGCTCTCCAAGCATTAAGAAAAATACTATCATATTTTGGAATTTTTGTGTTTAAAGGATCGTTAGAGTATATATCCATATTTTTAGCAGATATTTAATCCAGACTCTTATCATTCTCGGTGTTTTCTTAACTGGAGTATATTTGTTAATAAATTTGTTAATGTGGAATATGGAAGTTGTGGTAATTTTTTTGTCTGTGGCTAATTAAATGCAATTTAACATGAATCGATATGTAGTGTGTTGGTATGTATTAACTAACAGTAGAAAAATTTATTTCAGGGAGAAAAGTTGTTTCATTAAATTGAAAAAAAATGAAATTATAAATTTATTTTAGTCCATGGATTATTTTATTTTTATTGGTATAGAACACTGCGGCCTTTTAAAGTATATTTTTCGCTTAAAAAACAGAAAAAAAAAGAGATCGTAATAAAAACTTTTTAGAGCCATGTCTCTTCGAAAGAATGAAACAGAAAGGTTACATATCGGGCCTCTGTAAAGCACAACAATTAGTTAATGTGGGCTAACTGGAAAACCACAAGAAGATTCCGCATTGAGAAGCAAATCCAATTTACCGGAATTTTCTATGTGGAAAATTCAATGTTTCCAATTTTCGAACTAGACAAATAGTACACATTTTCATAATTCCTTAAAGTTAATAACATGGAATTAATAATTAATTTCCATTAGGTACGGCTAATCATTCTGGGAATATATCAAAAATATTTGGTAAGATCCACCAATAGAAGTTTTATAAAACTTATTATTGTTATTATATCTGATTAATGCAGTGCTGGTTGTACCTGATAACTTTTTTTACATTATTAATCTATGACTAAATTGAGTTACTCTTATATTCTATATAATTTATTTTCATTCTATATAATATAATTTATCCTCGATTATATAAATTATACATTATTATTTTATATTTTTCTTTGAACATTTTAATCTTTTCTTCTAACCAATTATTTCTATAATAATTATATAAAATTATTATTGCTACTAACTAATAGTATAAACTAATTATTTTTTTTTATTCTCATTGTAATTTTTGTTTAATTTTACTCTTGTCACCAAATTAATTTTATTTCTTCTATTCTATTCTAATTTCCAAAACTACGAAATTTATAAAGCATAGAAAGGTCAGATTTTATTATTTTACAATTAACGAATCTTTACTTAAAAAATGGTAACATATGATTGAAAATATAATAGTTTTGTATTTTTAAAATAAAAAATGTTTTATGGTGATACAGTGGGGGGTTGATCTTTTATTCCTAAACTTCTGCTAATGGGTCTGTATTCGTATTCTGTTGAATGCAATGAAAGAAACAATGTAGCATAGCTAGAGATGATTACAATTTATGTGATAATTATAAATTAACAGTAATTAAGAGCTGCGAAAACATTACATTAAGATTGGTTAAGCATTCAGAAGTAACTGGCAGGAACAAGCTATAGATGAGCCAATATAGGGAAGGTGGTTGTGAACTAACTTACCTAACTACCCGGCGGCTTATATGGAAGAGGGTTGTCGCTACCTAAAATCACCCCCACCCCATCGAGTTAGTATCTCATTAGGGTTAATCTGTGTATAGGTCTTTAACGACCGGCATTCATTAGTGAGATTGACGATAGAAAAAAAACATAAAATTCAACTATAAAAAATACGCATAGTAAAAAAATATGGAAGATAACAACCCATGTTTTTTTGTCGTGACGATGTGTTAACCATATTCCTAGATTTATTCATTGATTCTACTTATTTTACACACACATTGTTGAGAAAGATCTGTAGAGGATGGGTCTTAGTGTAGAGAAACTGTGAAAGAGTCCCATCATGCCGGCAGTTAATATTATTGAGACATTATTATTGATGGAAAGACATTGAATTTATATTGAAGGCGCCTCTTTCACGTGTCAATAATAATTTGTCTACATTAAATCAATATCAATCACGAATTTGCGTTCTCCAAAGAGGTACCTTGTTCTGTTTCTTTCTGAATACGAATGACAGTGAATTTGATATTACGCTCATTGGGCTAGCTACTGCAAGAAGAAAAACAGAATACCAAGAAAATTTTAGACAAGAAAATGGAAGGAGAAACCACGGACATAGAGAGCTACTCCGAGAATCAACTGAAATTCCAGAATTTCATTTAGGAAAGTTTTCATTGACGAAATTGGATATTGATTGAATATGACCGTCTAAGGGAAGCTTAGACACATTTGAAATTTTGATTCCAACTGCAATATGAATTTTTAAATAAAATTTATTACTTTATATTTTTATTATTCAAGTTCATATATAAAATTCCATGATAATAATGAATTCATTTTCACCTTTGGCATTACTTCTTGCCTTTAAATGTGAATGATTCTATTATTAGTCAATAAAAAGCAATTGTCTAAAGAGACTGATTCTTTTGATTTACAAAAACTAATCATTAAAGAAGCAGTTATTAATTTCTAACTGTTTATGGAAAGTTTTACACACGTGAAGATTAGTTTTTCAAGAAATTGCGATCATTTCGAGCAGAGATTCCCGACTATATGTCACTGCGTGTATATCAGATAACTAGGCGTACCATTATTTAATCTTGTGATATAAAAAATACAAATTAAATTTAGAAAAGTTTATCAAATAAAAGCATATATAATTAACCGTAAATTTGCTTATGAAAATAAATCTCAAAAATCCGTAATTAAATGCTTATCAATTTAACATAACAACACCAACAGCTAGATTCACATAACAACATCAAAAATTCTTAAAAAAGGTATCCATTAAATTTAAGAAATTGTGAAGAAAAGCATCAATATTTATCAGTTGGAAGCATTTTGTACTATTGGAGCATCAATGTTAAGGGCCGTTTAAACGAGCAATAAAAATTGCATACTGCCCAGCAATATTTCCAGCAATATAGCCCGGCAATGTTGCCGGTCATACATTGCTCGGCCATATGTAAGGCAACATTGCCGGAAACATTGCTCAGCAATATTTTCGGCAATAGATTGCCGGAAAATAGTGTTGGTTGAGGGAGTGCAGCCATTTTGAATATGTGTTCTTTACTAGGTTATACCGTTTTGTTTATGTTCATTGTTTTTTTCATTTGTCCATCTATCCATCGATTCAGTGAACGTAATAAACTAGACGATAATGAAAAAAACAATCGAAGCGTGTGAGAGACTGAAGAAATAGGGATAAGAGTGAAAATGCCAAAGAAAAGAAGTTTCAGATTAAAAACAAACGAACTATTGTTCTTAACTAACGTCTGCATAGGAGCTCCAAGTACATTCTTTCATCAAATTCACATCTCGATAAAATATTATTCATTGTCAATTCTATTCAAGTTAAAATGAAAGTGCAATTCAGAAGTTAAGGTATAAGTATAAATTTGGATGCTAAAAATAAAAAAAACAATGCCATTGCCTTCATGTGTTGTTTCATTACAAATTCATCTTCACCTGTGAAATGTGTCATTCTGCTATCAAGAGTTTGTCTCTTGATAGCAGAATGACACATTTCACAGGTGAAGATGAATTTGTAATGAAACACCATAATTTGTTATGGTATGGGAATACAGTTGATAATGTATCAGCACCAGACATTTCCCAACCTTCAATGTTATCAACAGATTCTAAGGAAGATAGTTGTTCATTTGAGCCGGAACCAGATGATTCACCCAATTAAAAAACTTAATGTGTAGTGCTTAATATTAATAGCTATTCATAAGGATCATAAACTTTTTACTTCCTTGTACGAAGTAAAGGAAGTATTGTAATCGCGAAAATTTTCAGATTTCAACGGAAATATCCATTTTGACCATCCCTGAATCCATTTTGACTAGTTTCGTCCTGGCGTCTATACGTACGTACGTTCGCACGTACGTTCGTATCTCGCATAACTCAAAAACGATTCACCATAGAAACCTGAATTTTTTTATTTAGGATTGTTGTAAAATCTAGTTGTGAACCTCCCTTTTTGGTCATCGAAAGTGGTACTTTACTTGAAGGTCATAATTGATTTCCATCAAAAATTATATTAAAATACTATACAAACCTTTTCAAATTTAGTATTTATAATTTATATATTGATTTAAATAACATACTAGATTTTAGTCTAAATTGGAAAACCGGAAGCGGTACTTTACTTGAAGGTCATATTATACTTTCATCAAAAATTATATTAATATATAATCTAAAACATCTCAAATTTGGTAAATAGGACTTTTCTATCGATATGAATGTATTTAATATATTTTGGTTAAAATTGGTGAACCGAAAAGGGTACTTTACTTGAAGGTCATAATAAGCTTACATCAAAAATTATATTTAAACTAGTATACCCGAGCGAGAACTCTCGCATTAGATATATATATCCTAATTCTTAATGCATTCGAAGTATAAGCGATATTAGAGAAATTTATTTTATCGTATAAACAATATAATATTATTAAGAAAGTTTATTTAACACACATATTTGGTGAAGCTACATAGTTTGTAATGACTATGTTGAAGTTGCAATTCATATTTAATAAGTAATTAGCTTACCCCATTGGCAAACATCTCTTCAATTTAACAGTTAGGCAATTAGATTACCATTTTCAATGTGTAGTATTCATACATAGCAATGCCCTTTAGCGTTGGACATGGGAAACAGTATATAATTTCCCACTCATTAAAAGTTTTTGTAAGCAGACTCAAATTGATATAAAGTTGCCATGACGACGGCACATACGCAAGATGGCATGAGACCCGTGCGGACCTATATCATGCGTTATCTCGAAAACGGTAGGTTTTTAAGCTTTAAAATGCTGGACCAATACGCTTCGCATCTTTAAAACCCAACTTATTCTTTCTCGATCCGCCGACTCTCAGTCGCCAAAGTTTTGAAACCTTCCAGTTTTTTCATCACTTTTATTAAAGCCCTTGTAAGATTTTAAGAAACAAAATTGGAATTCGTCACATCTCCTTGAAATTCTCTTTCTTTTGATACCTCACTCGTCAAAGTCCATCCCTCCTGAGAGTCGGAAAAGGGATCTATACTACCGTAATAATATATAGTAGTGATTAAACACATAAATCATATGTTTCGGTAATGAAGGTTACAAACGCTATTTGGTTTCCAATCCAATTAAAACTTTTTATTACTTGTTTTAAGTGTTAAAATTGAGTGTAAAATACTGGTTTTCCTCCCCATTTGTGTGTGGGTGTGTGTCAATAGATAAATGTCGCGACGCCGAGTGTCGTTTTTGAGATACTGCAATCTTCGGAAGTTAGTAACCAAATTCAGGATCACTTTTTGAGCCACCGATTTATAGTTTAATAGGCGTACAAGGAAGTCATGTGTTGTCCACATCAGATATTTTAGGTTTACCTAACAGAGCTTTTTATTTGATAAAAATACTTAGTAAAACTGAAAATTTCTATGCTGCCAACAAACTCCTGGTATTTGATTATGTCAACCAGCTATTGCTAAACCAGTACTGAAAATGTATAGCAAAGAGGGCCATTTTATTACAATTTGATTAAAGAAACATCATTATTACTTATATGTCCTTTTTTTAGAGAACACCAGTTACAAGGGCCTGCTATACAAGAACATGCTACTGACCTTGGATTGAACATTTATGCCTCTATTAAAACATAGCTAGCTGTTAATATTTAAAATAAAGGAAAATATATTATTAAAAAACCAACCCTATGCCTCATAGTATGTTATATGTTAATTTTCAAAAAATAAATACAAGCTTGAGTTGAATAAAATATATTTGCACTTTGAGATCTCAAAAAAAATAAAATAAATAAAACTAGGAATTTGTAGCACGGCAGTATGTTTAAATAAAAGTAAAGGCTTCTGATGTCACTATATCAATTTTTATTAAATAACTAAAATCTAGTCGATGAAATATTGCAAGTGACCAGATTCATTTGGTAAAACTGTTAGCACAAACACACATAAATGTTAAAAATATATATTGATAAAAATAGGACCTTTTCCCTCTCAATTATCAGTTCATCCACTGAACTATATACTGAGTCAGAGGGCTAATGCTTTTATTAGTTATTTGTTCCTTCAACACTTCTAATTGTCCTGCCTCTCGTAGTTCCATCCTGCAATCCTATTGGATACTTTATGAGGCCTTCTAATACCTCCTATAACCCTCATCTTAACTACATTACAATACCTAGTACATTTACAATATACTGTTCTTATTTAGAGGTAAATAAGAACACAAAGTCGTACTAATTTCATTTATTTCTTGATGGGCAACAAAAAGGATCCATGAGCTTATAAGCGCTTATTACAGTTATAGCCTCAACTTAACAATAACATATGCCCCTATTTACTTCATCAAATAATTTGAGTAAGATAAGAAAATATATAATATGAAGATAAGTTATTTGAATAAGAAAAAATAATTCATATTCCTAAATTGGATTGCATTTGTTAATAAAATAATAATATCTGCATTTATATGTAATGTTAAGTTTTTCAATTTAATATATATTAAAATATAATCATTAATATGTATTGAAAGAGGTAATATGGATTAATATGAAATGAAGAGATATGTATTAAAAGAGCTCCAGGAAGCGTTAACTTATTAGCTTACTAAAGCTAATAGGATAATTTGAGGAGTCAAAATTTAAATTTGTAATCAGCACTCTAAAAAACATAAATGAGCAAATTTTCAAAACTTTCCAGGCAACATTCACCACAATTGCACTCCATAATACCAGATCAATGAAGTAGTATAATCAAGTGAAGAAGTATGGATTCATAATTATCGTATTAGCAGCTTATTAAAGCGTTAACAGTCATGCATATTAAAAATTATATATTTATAAAAATAGGATCTTCTCCCTCTCATTTATCAGCTCATCCTCTGAACTCTTATATACTGGGTCAAAAGGCTAATGCTGTTATTAGTTGGTTGTCACTTCAACACTTCTAATTGTCTTGTCTCAGCCTTCTCCTAGTTCGACTAGATACTCTTTGTTTGAGGTCTTCTGATACCTCCTATCAACCTCACCTCAATTACTTTACAATACTATCTAATGTAATGTTGTTAGGATATTTTTGATATATTGAAGTCATTAAACCATTTTCCACAAAAAGCATGCATGGGCTTATAAGCACATATTGCACCTTAACATAACATAAACATCAAGCCTCAACTGAACATTAACATATGCACCAATTTACTCCATAAAATAATTTCTATATTTGCTGATAAAATAAAGTTATCTGCATTTATAGTTAAGTTTTCCAAATTAATATGTACTAAAAGAGGTTCATTAGCATATATTGAAAGAGCTAATAAGAGATATGTATTGAAGAGATATGTATTAAAAGAAATTCATTAATATGTTTTAAAAGAGGTAATATACAACAGAGACATGTTTTAAAAGAATTAATAAGTAATAAAGAGCTTCATTATTATTTATTGAAAGAGGAGAATATGGAAGTTCAATAGATATAAAATGGTTTTTTTTCACAAAAATAACATAAGAATTGTTTTATTAATTAAATTGGGTAATTATTTAAAATAAGAAAAATGACAGAAGTTGGTAGGGTGGTGGTAATTATTTTGAGTATGTATTTTAAATGTTTGACTTTAATTATTATTAATATGATTGTTTAATTAAAGAACCTATGTTTTATTTGAAATAATGTGAGCGAATTAATAATTCTCTAGTAAGATAATTTTTGAAATAACTATTTACATAAAATAATATAAAAAATCAATTGAAAAATAATCTTTAATAATAAATAATCGCCTCTAGAAGCAAGGGAGAGACGCAAAAATTGAGTGAGAGGTTAGGATTTACAGAGACAGAGGCGGGTATGGCCCGGCAATATGGAATATTCTCCAAACCCTCTGGACAACACCGGCAACCCCTCAGCAATACTCGGCAACTACCTGCAACTAGGCAATGTGGCCGGGCCATACGTAGATATTTGGGCAACATTGCTGTATATTGTAGCAACATTGCCGGCAACACTATTGCAGCCACACATTGCCGGAAAATATGGCCCATCCTTACGGCCCTTTAGGCTTTATGGAGCTCATTAACACTAAGTATTTTCGCCTTTACTACCTTAGCCCTTCTGAATTATTTTTTAAACTGTAGATCGTAATTATTCATATTATAATTGATATATTCAGTAAGAGATAAATAAAAAAATTGTTATAACTTGCTATCAGTGATACGCGTATGAAGGTATGGCAACCTCAGATCCAGGACTTTATCGTAAATGTATAAAAATATTTATCTGTTCAAAGAAGATTATAAACTTTGTTGTTAAAAAAGAAATATTTTAAAGTATGTAAAAAGGCCAATAATTGTCAAAAAAGAATTTTGTTGAGTTTCGGCAACAATGCCCACATCCATATAAACTTGTGAATTATTGCTGTTGACCCTAAAAACTTCATTTGTCAGATAATTTTTTTGGTAAATAAATAATCACAGTTGATTAACAATATAAGGAAGGACGAGGATATGTAACAAAGGTAAAGAGGAAAATTAACGATAGTGCATTATTTCTCCGTTTAAATGTAAATGTAAAATTCTAATGAGACTGTTATTCTTCCTAAAGAGTTTCTCTTTTTAGACATAACTTTATCTTAGTTTAAAAATATACATGTCCAATGAAGGACTAATTATACACTCTATGGGTTATAGGAATCCCAATGGCAAAGCTTTGATGTAACCACGTGGAGAGTAAACCACAACGAAGTCGTGGTCCAAAGGATCTCATTGACTTGCTGCACATGCTCAACTAGCGTAAACCAACGCGTGGGTCGTCGTTCGTTTGTCTATGATGAGTTAGTGCTTACACAGCCTAATTAATTCGGTGATGACTGGTGTAAAGGGTAATCAGAGCAAAGGGCATTAAAGGTGTACCAGAATTATTGAAAATATGAAATACTTTGATGATAACATGTTATTAAATATATTTTTTTGAACGTACTAGATTAAGAAAAAATTGTTTACAAAAATGAATTTTATTAACTATTAAATATGGAGCTCTTTGAAAAAAACATTTTCTTTTGTTTGCTTTAAAATGATTTATTATTGCTAATATACACCAATTAGCCGAAACAATTCTTTCAAAAATCTTCGATAAGATCCTTCTCAAACGAATCCTACCCATATTGCAATCTCAAAATCTGCTTTACCAGGATTTCGATCAGAGCATTCTACTTTTTAACAACGACCTCGATTGTTTAATCATTTTTCCTCAGCCCTAGAATGCTCACAGTATTATTTGGGTGCATCTCTCGACATTGCTCAAGCCTTTTACCGGATATGACACGCCGGATTGCTCGTCAAGCTTAAAATCTGTTTACTTTAGTCTTCATACCTAATCCTCCGATCCTACCTCTCCAACCACTCCTTCTTAGACCGTTGTGGTTTGGAATTTTCCAATCACTATCCAGTTGAGGTCGGTGTTCCTATAGGCAGCGTCCTGGGACCTGTCTGCATTTATCTACTGCTGATATTCCTATTCATCCCGATACCTTCCTTGCAACATTTGCTGATGAGACCGACATTCTATCATCAAAACAGATCCTGAAACAGCATCCTTAAACCTACAAAGGCACCTTTTCCTGATCGAACACTAGTGTATTAGAGTAAATGAATCTAAATGGAAACCCATCATGCTCACCCTCATACGCAATTTCTGTCTTCCAGTTCATTATTAACTCCATGTCGCTTCCTTTCTCAGACACAGTCCGGTATTTTGGCTTCTTGCTTGACAAAAGACTGACATCGAACCCACATACTACACTTTAAAGTCCTGTGCTTAACCGACGATTTGGTCAATTATATATACTGCTAAATAGAAAATCTCAACTTTCAATTGACAACAAACTACTAATTTACAAGACTGTTTTGAAACCTATCTGGACCTATGGACTCGAACTGTGGGAGACAGCTAAATCTTCGAACATCAAACATCAAACGCTTCCAATCCTTTCAGTCCGAAGTCTTAATCCAATCTTAATATCTCATTTGTTTTGGATCTCATTCCATCCAAAGTCTCCAAATTTCACTAAAACCTTAATTTCCATTTTAATCCCTTAGAATACTCCTTATGTTCCAAGCATCCCTACAGACCTCTTCGAAGATTGAAGCGGCGGTGGCTCTGAGATCTATTGCAGATATGTATATTGGAGTTATAGCAACGGCCAGATTCTCCATTCAAGTTCTGTGCGTGTGCGGCTGTACTGTCCTCGCTCGATTGAGTGAGAATCGTTGGAATATCCAGTAGTCATGTATTTTCCTCCATAAGTGGAAGGACTAGTCTGGCTCGCGGTTCTCCAGACCGACTATAAATAGTCTGCCTAAATAAAGTGTGCCTGTTTTAAGATTTTTGTTTATTATTTTATATTATATTCATCACTACTTTCCCTTACCGACCTATCATAATAATCTTTTTTACATAGTTTTACTCAAGTTCACATAAATACTACTTAAAATAAACTCAGTAGCATTCATTTCTTCACATCTTCTCTGACAAAAATAAAATAGTTTTTTAAACAATTCTAGTACTGCAATTCTATACACTATGTTTTAGGTTTTTCAAACTGAAAATATATTTTAAAAGTTTGCATGATTTAGTTTATTCCAAGTTCCAGGTTTAGTTTCCAAGGAAAAAAACTCGTTTCAATTAAAAAAACGCTGCAAATTATTGCACAATGGTTTATTATTTACAAATAGTAATTTTTCAAAAATATCTTGTCCGTCTATTCACAGGACTTTCCGTTTTACTTTGGTTTACAGTTTAGATAATTAGATTGCATTTCAAATGAGCATTTGGAGTATTTCGAGAAATGAAATTGTGCGGAATACTTCATAAAAGATATCTACCAAGTTCAGCAAAGAAATTAAGCAGTAGGCACCAAAGGATTAGGAATTTGAAGATCGTCCCAAGATGATCGCCGTGAAGTCCCGAACAGGGAGAGTTAAGAAGAAACTGCGTCAATGCAAGTACGCTGAGATAGTTAGGACATGTAATCAGAGGATAAATTGGTAAAGAGTAAAATATTGGATGGGCACTTCAGTGGGAAAAGAAAAAGGAAAGACCAAGAAGCTAAAGGAAGTGCAAAATTAATCCAAGGAAGGTTGAAATAGAGTGATGCGAGGGAGTCAGAAGTTGAGAAGCCAAGATGACCTGCACCGCCGGTCAATGCATCAGTACGGTTGAAAATAGATATCAACACTTCCGAGCATCATAAATATGTTATCTCCTACCTCTGGTGAAGTTCGGGTCACTTTTACCTGCTTTCTTGAACTTGTGGGGGTATCAAACTTATTAGGCTAAGATAATGGCAACTGGTCTTAAAGATTACCAGATATAACAAGGGCAGTTGAACCAGTATGTCACTACACTAGATTCAGAGCGGGGGCGCTGGCTGCGCTCCCAAGATGGTGATTCGAAGAGCAATCAGTTCCTTGTAAATTACAAGCATTGGCACTACAGGAAATCAGTTGGTGGATCATGTTAGGGGAGCACATGCCTTGACTGGAAAAGAGGGTCATTGCTACATAAACATGTGATGAGTTAATTTAGTGAACGGTCGAACAGTAATAATTATGATAGCGGTATTGATGTACATCGCAAACCAAAAAAATGGCTATATTTCAAGTTTTTTTTGTTTTGTGAAGTGCCCTTTTTTCCCTGCCGCGTCAATTATAAGTATTAATTGTCTCTTAATTCATCGAACAATAACATTTACTTGTAAATAGGGAAAACTATATTTACTATCATTCTTCTACACAGCGGGTGGTTGTATTCCTCGTTGTCAACTCATTAAATACATATATCAATCATAAACAGTGTCTGTGATTAAAAAAATCTCGAACCAAGATTTTCTGTTTATTTGTTGTGTTTTCTTCTTAAAATATAAGAAAATACATATCTTACCATACATAATAATGTATTGTATTATTGCATATATATATATATATATATATATATATATATATATATATATATATATATATATATATATATATATATATATACATATATTGCTTTTATATATTGGATAGTAATTTTATAACGAAATATCTTCGATTGGGATTATCACACTCAAGATATATATTCTGAAAACAGTAGGCCAGTTTGATACAGTTCATACCGGAACCTATAAAGCAGTTGATTGGTGACTGGTATAAGATCTGAAGCTTATATTACCGAATTCAGTAATTTGGGCCTCAGAGACACCGAAGATGATACCCTTGACTAGCCCAATGGCCCTTTATACCCCGAGAGGTCGGCTTCGCTCATAAATTTACCTGCAGCACTTACAGCTTCTCCAAGATATAAGTATCTGCTTGAATATTCTATTGCTTCCTTTTTACAGTACATCTCATGTCAAGGGGAGGTTTTCAGAGCAGCCAAGTCTCTGAGAATTTTCTGTTAGTTCCAGGAAAATTTATGGATTATCAAAGACCGATAATGTGCGGCATGAGTTAAAATAATGTTACAAGTCTTGCCAGACAGTAAGAATAACGTGTTTATGACCACTTCTCCAGATTACAGATTGTTTTTTAGAAAACAATGAAAATTTATTTAATATTTAAATATAATATTAAAACATTCTTTTCCTTTTCTGATGTTTCTTTTTGCACTGATCATGATACAGCTTAGTGTGGTTCTATATGTCGTATACATTAAACAACACACAGACCTATTTTATATTTATTTTAAAATCACTATAAAGTAAACTTAATGAATAGAGTAAACTTAATTTACTTTCGAATAAAAAGAAAAAAACGATTTTTTATTGAATGTTTTTAGAACTCCCATCAGAATTTGGTGATATTAATTAACTGATATTTGCCTGGGTCCGACAGTCGAGTAACATCGTCTCCGCGCTTATTGTGAAGTTTTTGTCTTGAGTACCCTATCGTCATAAAAATTCGCTGGGGCGGTAGTATGGTGTAATAAAGCGCGGATAAAAAATTTGAGTTAGATTCGACCATACATACGGACAGCGGCAAGCTGGGCCTCGTTTCACAAGAGCTAGGCTGTTATCAAAGAAGAGGTTCGAACAGGGTAGCCCTTCCTTCTTCTCCTCCCTCCCACCAAGAGGCTCTTGGCTGCTGACTGCCGTACTCAGCTAAGCTTTTGTTCTGTCTATACTCTTTGTGTTCATGAATAAGATAAACGGGAAATGGCCCGAGCACTTTGTAAATATTTGTTTAATATGCTGAATTCAAATTTGTTTAATATTTTATTCGACAATTTTTAATCAAAGCATGCAGGTATAATTATCTTAATATAATTTTTTTCCTCTTAATTTGATATGTGTGTATATCGCTTTTAATCTGTTTACGGTTGTATATTTTTAGCCTATTTATAACCTACTTAATAATCTTTGTATATATTTCATAATTTTATCTATACTTTAAAATAATACCTAATATTATTCTTATGTTATGATTTTAATTATTTAACCATTTAACCTACTCATATAATTGTAATCTATGCATTTATTTTTTAAATATATTTTTGATAATATCTGAAATAACAGCTGAGATTAATATTTTACGAATGTTTCTTTATAAAATCGCAAACATTTTCACATACCACACGAACGTTTCTTTATAACATCGCAAACATTTGCCCTTTTCGAGGACAAAAAGTGGTTCACAAGACGATAAAAAATATAACTTTAGACACATCACTATCTCCTGATGGGGCACTTATAATAATGATAAAGAAACTAGGATTTACGCAGATCTTCAAAATAATGATAGACGTCATCCTGAAATCATCCAATCGTATTTGAGGAGTATATCACAGGATGGGCACTCTTTAATCTAAGTATTGATTCCCTATATACAGAGCTATGCAATCCAAAAGTCGCACAAGAATATGGCTACAAACTATCATAACTACGATCCTGTAGTACTAACTGGTTTCGCAGATGATCAAGCGGTGACCGCTCACAGTGTTGAAACGGGAGAGAGAGCAATTAACTCGAAAATTCTTGGTGAGTTGGGATTATCTATAAACTCCCAAAATAGTTCTGGGATCATATTGAAAAGAGAAAGGTTGGTAAGTCAAAATTTTGCCTTAATACGGAGGAAATGACTAAATGACTAAAAGGAGAGGAAATTCAAACTATTGAAGAAGATGACACCATCAAATGACACCTGGGATGTCGGTTTTCGGATGAATTGGAATTTGATGATGTTTCGGTTGCTAAGGTAAATCGCGATACAGAAAAACTTGTTAATTCGAGTATCCTCTAGCTAGACCAGAAGATCAACATTATTAATAGCTATGCTTTTCCCTCCATAGTATATCCATTACAGACAGCGCCATTGACAAAATTGCACTAATCTCTATTGGAAGCTAATGATGTCATACTTCGCAGAGATGTAAAGGCTATGATAGAAATACCAACCAACTCTTGCTCGGTCATGATGTATGCGCCGCGATGATACAAAGGCTGGGTCTTTTACGATGTCAATGAGAAGCAACTCTTCAGCATTGGTCAACGTTTTAAAAATTGGCCAATGTGACGAACGCTCTATTCCAAACAATTTCCAATTTCAGAGATGATGTTCTTAAGTGTACTGATCTGTTAGGGATTGATAGCAATAGCTGTGAGGAAAGTTGTCTGACTATATATGCCTATCCCTAAGAGAAAAATCTTTCGAGGAGTGGAGCCAATGCAAGTGTTAAGGGACAAGCATGCACCATCTTAAAACGAACTCAAAGTCTGATTGATTCATATACGACCGGAAGATTCGTACAGGATGAGAATGGACAAACGCACTAAAACTGAATGTAAACTCCGTGGAGTTTCAGGAACCGGAAGCCAGACAAATGAAACTGTTGGACCCCTCTGCCACAAATGTGGTCGATTGTAAAAAACTCCAGCTCATGTATTGGGTAAATGTCCAAACAACATACTCCTTGTCACACGCCAACACAATAACATTAAAAAGCAAGTAGCCGAACTGCTTGGAAAGAAAAATTATAAATGTTTCCTGGAAGTGTTTTGCCTAGATACCGAAGGTACAACTAGATTTGTGAATATTCTGGCGATTAGTGCAAAAGATAAAAAAAATCACTAATAGTAGATCCCACTATAAGGTTCGAGACGAATGATCAGGACCAAGACATTAAAATACAAGCAGAAAAAGAGAACATTTATGCCTATCTATAAGAGAAGTACTGAGGGGAATTCGGCGAAAGACAATTTTCAGTGAAAGGACTTTAGCTCGGAAGTAGGGGTACCATCCCGCTTGCAACAGGTCTGTTTTTAGTGGTCCGTTTCCCGGTTTTTAGAGGTCTGCGGTATTGAAAAGAATCAGTTCCAGACAATGACAGAAAACATTATTCTAGACTCACTAGGAATCATACACCACCATTTGCACGCGTCTAATTTTGTCAGGTTGTGGACCATTTTCTTTTTTGTGAATAGCATTTGTACTATGTTTTCCCCCACCGATCGATCTCTCTTTTCTTCAGTTTCAACATTACCTACATGATTGATCCGGTAAGTTATATGGTTTAGCAACTCAACACAGTTGGATAGCAACTCGAAATTTAATAACGCAGTTATAATAACTTATAATATGCTGAGTTTGCGTGAAAAGTAAGTATAAGTTTTATCAGAGATTAATAATACGTCCGACATGAATTGGAATGAGATTAGAAAGTAGCGACAGACCTTAAGAATAATGTGTTTTGGTTCTCTTCTCCAGCATATATTTTTTTTAAATTAGGAAACAATTAAATATTATATTTAATTATTATATTAAAACAGTCAATAAAATACTAAGAAGAGTAAATTTACTTGATTCTAAGCCTAAATAAAATCTTCTAAAGACCAACATTCACATTCTAGTAGAGTACCTACGGGGACGATAAATCAAAAACTTACTGCCTGCTCCAACAACCTGGACTACAAATAATCCTTTCCATGAAAACCCTTACAGTTCCAACTTCAACATCCTCGTATTTTCGATTCTAAACATAAATAGTCCGAGAATATATTGAAAAGAATATTATAATAATTTTATTTTTTATAAAATGTATGCTTATATATGGTATATGTTGTTATTATTCATACGTATAGCCATACAAAGAAATAATTGAATACGATACAATTATTTCTATTACACCAAAATAGTTATTACATCGAATAAGTGTGCTTAATGGATTGAAAACTCATGCCGAAAACTAGAAAATTCCATGAATATAACATCAAAGTATATGCAGAACACTAGTAATACAGGACATTGATGAGGCATCCTATTATCGATAAACTTACATATCCTAATAAATTAAAAATACAGAAACAACTTTTAGAAAATGGTGATGTAAAAGTTTATTGGGATGAACAAATAATCACTGATAACTGTCTGAACGTCGTGGTTATACATACAGAAAATGGCCAGAGCCATAGATGTAGCGTTCCCTAGTGACTCCAATAGTCATTTAATCAAATGGGCCGATCCTGAAAAGCACGAGAGAGGATAAAGACCTTAGCCAGGATCTAGAAATATTACAATTAGCTCTTAAGGCAGTTTGCATTCTTTTGATTGTTTTTCTGGGATGTAGATGTAACACCAGAAATATGAGAGGAAGAAAAAAAATAATAATAGTGACATACGTATAAATCATTAAAATTATCGATAAATAATTCATAAAAGATTTGTATGATCTTATAATTAGTTTTATTTATTTTTTATTCGTAACATTCCTTTCTAAATTAATAAATTTATGAAAATAACTCTATAAAAGTGACATATTATTATGAGAATTTTAGTGTTATTATTTTTTTTAAACAAATAATTATATAGACTTCTATTTAGAAACATAAAAATCAATTGTTTGATTCGAAATATTTTTAGAAAAAACTTCAATATGGCTCAATTTAGTTAAAGTCAAGAAAAGAGAATGACCAATCGGTTTGATCGAGGAGAACTGTTCAAATACTCATTTTCAGTCCGCCCCCTAATCTCTTTAGTCAAGGCAAATGGAAATAGATTATTAACCGCAACGATTCCGTCTTTCATCTAGGCAATACTTTCTAGTGAAAATACGTAATTAAACCAAAGACATACAAATTATCGGGAAACACGTTGTTAGGAGTAAAATTATATGCTCATACAGTTTTTAGATGATTTTTAAAATTTACATTTTAAGTGAATTATTCAATTTTTTATGTCGACATAAGTTAAGATTATTTTAAATATTGCTTGTCGTGTCGCCGTTGTATGAAGCTAATCTTTTTGCTGTTTAAACTTACTGGTATTTGTTGTAGCTTAGTTGTTTTGTTTTTTAATTTATTTTATTATTCAACATTAAATGAAAGTGTAGTTTGATTTTTTTTTTTTTTTTACTGTGTTCATAGATTAAAAAGTGTATTTTAATTATTTTTTATTTGTTGTCAAAAATATATTTTTCTCCAGTGTTTTGTTTCTAATCCCTGCAATGTCGAATAATTTTAGTTACCAAATCCAAAATGAAAAAAAAAAAAATAAACAAAACAAAGTAGATTATTTAATATGTTTAGCATTGTTTCATAGTTTTTAAAAATAATAATAGCTTGAAAATCACACTACGTAGAAATAAAAGATAAATGATAAAATATCTAATATTAAACTTTTACTTTAAGTTTAATATAAATATAAGGTAATATAAGTTGTTAGCTAACCAATAACTTTTCAGAGTAGGTATATTGATCGCTTTAATAATAAGTACACATATGAAGTATTAAATCAAAAAACTTTTTCATTAAAATAAAGTTTATTTAAGGAGTAAATGCGGCACAGATAGTAGAGCACTGGAACAGTAAAACTCTGTGGTAGAAATTTATTTTCTGTTGGGAAAACCAGGTGGTTGAGAGTGAATGCTGATTTTTGGTGAACAGTAGGGACGTACTGTTCACCAAAAATCAGCATTAACTCTCAAGTAGTTCATTAATCAAAGTGGAACAGGTATTTATGATAAGAAATAATTGATAAGGAATAATTAAATAAATGAGACACAGAGCTCACAGAAAGATGTAATAAAGTTTTAACTCCTTAAAACCGTAAATTCATTTGGAAAGAAATGATTCATCAGAATCCCTAGCTATATTTCGTCCTTGAGAAATATGTCTTGGTCATTGACAAGGAAGGCTGTCAGAGTAATTTAAGTTCTCCTCAAATTTATTCAAACTATAACTGAACTTCCTCTGGCAAATCATTCGACAACTTGAAGCAAGGGAGAGAAAACAAGTACTAGATGATTCATAATCAATAAAATGGGAAAAAAATACCAAAGCTGCCGGTGAAAATAGTTGGTATCATGATATATCAACATCATAGTTGAAAAATGGTATCATGAAGTCCTACATATGAACAATGCTACACAGTTCATTCCCCAAGAGAAATTCAGAGTGTAGAAGGGTTATGGTCTGTTGCTAAAAGGTGGTATTTTGCTATTCCAGCAAAAATGTGCGGATTAGCTAACGATTAAAATTTAATAGGTGACCACTATTTCTGCCTTGTAATACGTAAAAATCAATAAATAATAAAACTTTTTTCCCATAGCTGAACACATTCAATGCATTGAAGTCCCTACACGAATAATTAAATGTATTCAATTAAAATACCTTGAAATCTCTATTTTTTCCCTATACAAGAAACCCTATTCAAATACTAGTTTGTTACAAAATTTCTTGTGCATGAACACAACTCTTAGTTCTAACTTTCATAATTATCCTGTAAGAATGTTTTTGTTCCTGCTATTTATGCTAATGTTTACTTTGACTAATCCTTTAATTTCTTGTGACTTGAGTTGGCTGTAAGGCGTCATTCACATTTTTAAAACGCACGTGAAATGTCTGAAGAAAAAATCGTGATTCGTGTTCTTTTGAAACATTACTGGAAAAAAGATTTAGGCGCAAAGGCAGTCGTCGAAGAAATTTGTGCCATAGAAGGATTGTCAATTATCAATCGAAATACTGCCGCCAAACCCAGATCAGGTCGCCCATCGGTCATTGATGACAACATTCTTCTTGGATGTGTGAACTAGGTTCGATAGGCAACTACTCGTGATTTATCGGCCATAGTGTGGACTAAAACCTTTACCGTGAATAGCTAGACAGAGTTTATGCAGTTTTGAGTGCAAAGAACCCAGATTTTTTCAAAAGGAACCAAGCTATTTTGCAACAAAACTTGCCTTTGCACATCGTTCTCGTTTGACGAAGGAAAAATGCAAGGAGTAAATTTTTTGCCTCATCCTGCGTATAGCCCAAATATTGCACCATTAGATTATGGTTTGTTGAGATCAATGGCTCATTTTTTAATACTTCGGATCTTTGATAATTACGAGGACGTAAAAATTGGATGTGAAGAGTACTTTGCCTCAGAAAGATGGGTGAAAGTAGTTGAAAATGAAGGGCTTTAATTTGAAGAGTAATATCCAATAATGTTTAAAATATGTAATCTGAAATAAAGCTATACTGTTGTACAAGGACTTATGGAACAATCTAGTAGTAAAAATTGAGTGTTTTGGTGTTAATGGCATCTAATTGTCAACAGTCGACTATAAAAATTTTATTGTAGCCTTAGTCAGGTTTATGGTGGTGTGCATCATTTTGACCACATCTAGCAAGCGTTTTATCAAGAAATCGTCTGTCCTTGCGTTATTATTGGTCTAATATTGTTTTGTTTAAATGAATTGATTAAATAGCTAAGTCAATTTAAATTTTCGGGAGTTCTGACGGTCACACAATTAAACCATTAATGTTAGTCCACTTTTTAACTAGAAGTTGTGTTAATAATTAATAAATATGATAAATATTGAAGAGAATGGACTTGAGTATTTTTATTTTTAAGGGCAATTGCTGTCTTTGTATGATTATTTAGTGGACTACGGTATATACTTGCACCATAGGTTCTGGGTCTTGAGTCGAGAAGGGCTTAGTGCACGACCAACGGGTAAAGATTACCTGTTATTGCTTTTTTATATTACTAAATAGTGGTTGCTATTTCAGCAAAAATATGCGGATAAGCTCGTGGATAGAGCTATAAATTACGATTTAATAAGACAAGAATAAAAAGTTAATAAAATACAGATAATACTTGGTTTGTTTTTATTTTTCAAGGCTAAAATTAACTTCTTTTTTTTTTTTATTTCTCTAGTTGTTGGTTTGGTAAAGTTTTTAATTTTTTTTCGATTATGATTTAGATTTCAAGAACCATTGCTTAGTATTGAACAATAGTTCTTGAAAACTAATCGAATGGTTAGTTTCAACCTGTGGTAATACTATACTGTGTCATAATTATAAACTATTTTATTGTGAAATATGAAAAAATACTTAATGTCGTTTCTCTTTTTACAGATAAGATTTTAAAGTAAACTAAACCTGCAATGCGCATTAAGTAAAAGAGTATGTTATGAATTATGAAAAATACTATATATTAATAAAAATAATCTTTTTTATAGAGAGCAACTCATTATTAATAAAAATACTATTTTTACAGAGAGAAACTCAATTATTAATTCGTCACATATATTTGTGCTTATTTAAACGACGCACATATATATATTATATATATATATATATATATATATATATATATATATATATATATATATATATATATATATATATATATATTGGTACACTTTAATGATATATGACAAAATCGTCAATATCTCTGTATTCATACATTTTTTTATTCATTAGAATATTAGATCGTAATTAAATATTGAAGGCAGTCTCATAAGTTATTGTTAATAACTTCTTGAGAACTTCCTCATAGGTTAAAGATTCCAGCATGCGCAGACCTGGATCTGCATCTACGAACAGCCGGAGCATTATTACTTCATTAACGTAACCCGCTCGTCTTCATTATATCATTAAGACTACCACGGAAGGCAAGAGTAAATTTTTGTTTGAATAACTTTTGACGCTGACATAGGCTATGTTTTAATTGATATGAATGGTCTACCTTGTCTGATTAACATGGAGTGTTTATGCGAGCACAGTACTTTGTATGGCGCATGTTGGTTCAAATTCAGAAGGCGAAAAAAATCATTTTTGTACTGTTTGAATCTACAAGAGTTGAGTAATACATGTTGATTGTATGAAATATTTTCTCAATGTTACCGAAAGGCCAGATAGGGTGCAATAAATAAATAATTAAGTTGATTATATGAATAGGATTTGACACTTAAAATTAGTTAAAAGACGAAAAGCTTCCTAACCTATGTATCCACTCCTTTTTTGAGTTATCGAAGCATCTCATATTCTAAAAAAAATACCTAAGAAAATATAAACGCACTTCTTATTTTTTGGTTTTCAAAGTATCATACAATTTTTAAATAAGCATTCAAATAATCAAGATTTGCGAAAGTTTATTAATGTATAACTTATATGAGGCATTTTCTGCAGTTTCCTATCCTATATGAAATTAATGTTTAGCTTTTAGGTTACCTAATCGATTCCACAAGTTTTAGCAGTGACCACCTGCGACCGTTGTATATATTTCAATGATACCGACTAAAAGTGCATTGGTATTACAAGTGATGTGCTGATCAGAATGTAAACAAACTCGCTTATATTTTCAGTTAATTTTGTTTATTTATTTTCCTCAATGTTTTACTGCATACTGTTCATTCGGACAGGTCTTAGAACTTTTAGTAATTAGTTATAGTATCTTTGTATCAGAATGGAAAATTTCCAATTGACATATCGCGAAATAGCCGATACAGTTTTAGACAATGGCCGTGATGTGAAGGACATGGAAAAATTGAGGAATGATTTCTCACAGCTAACACTGGACCACCTGGAGGAAGTTAAAAGATTTTTGAACCAAACATTTTTACCGCGTTTTAATAAAAAATGGAAGAATCCTGTCACAATAAGGACTAAAAGGTATGAGGACAACAAATTACGGTAATAACTCACGATGATTTATTCAAGATTACCCAATCATAGCCAATATTACCGGAGTGAGTGAAGAGCTGATTCGTCGCTTCGGAATTATTCTCGACGCGATCATCAGTGGTGATGCTGTGGATCCATCAAAACTTGTAAATTATTGGAAGGAAACTGCTTTTTTTATTCATGAGCTTATTTAAATGGTACAACAGGCCCAATACGATGCACATGATCTTATGGCATGGGAGCACTATTATATTGGCAGTTATGTTGTCGATAGGTATGTTGACTGAAGAAGCCCAAGTAAAGATTACCGTCAATATCGATCCAGCCATTGAAGAAAAAGCAGTCGAATTTTGACCAACGAAGTACCACAATTCCCTCGTTACGTCAGATCCATATATTTATCAATTCCGCTCATAGTCCGAAATGAAGGGAAAATTGGATTTCTACAAAGAGGTAAAAAAACTTTTAATTTTGTAAATAAAAGAATTTAAGTATAACTTTTATACAACTCTAATTCAAACAAATCAAGCATTTTTTTTATACATATTTTTTTTATTACAAATTTATCAATAATATAAATAAGTTTCGTCCAAAAAATTTCATTCATTGTTGGAAAAAAACCTTAAATAAAAATAAATGATTGAAATGAAATCATGCATAAATTGTACATAATTTGTGAATACATTTTTTAAATGTTGAGCATTTATTTATTATTGATTCACCCAAATGAAAAAAAGAAAAAGGTAGTGTAGAATTTAATTTTTTCGCGGATTTAGTGCATTCTGGACTAATGTGCGGCGTGAAAGATTTGTTATTTATGTAATTTGTTGTTTTTTATGAAATAAAAAAGATTGTTTTCAAGATAATTTAAACACCTTCTACAATTCTGGTGCATGCCATTCATGCAATTAAGACAGTAGGATCATCGCTTTCAATGATTTACCCATTGACACTTTTTTCTCACTATAGATCAGCAGCCAATCTCCATTGAGTGGAAAGTCTGCCTACCGAAATAAACCCTTAGCTTCTGTTCTAAAGCATCTGTCGGGAAGCTTTTAAGTGATTGGCCAAATGGTTCGGTTTCTCTCTTCTTTTTTTTCACAAAGTACCATTGAATTAGTCTCTCTGATAGCATTCTCCTTTCGGATAACTAATAACTAAAATAAAACCCAGAAAAACAGTCCTTAGAAGAATATTTTGAAATTTTAAGAGCACAAATGAAATGAATAATGTAAACTATGAGATTTCATTTTTTTTTTTTTTTTAAGCAAACAGTCGATAATTCACAACGATGAGTTATTTTACTAAACAATACTACATATATTCAAAGATTTAATGTACAAATTACTTAATTACAAGTACTTATCCACTTTTTCATTAAACTATTTATCAATACTAAATTTTGAAATAATTTCCGCTACGGCTCCTTTCAGTATTTAAAACCATTATGCGATGAGTTTCTCTTGATTTTCAATGTACTTTTTCCATCTCTCTATCAACTTAGACTTTTTTGCTACCACAGTTCGCTGTGCAGATGATATGAGTGGTTCATATGCTAAGAACAACACTCCAAGTAGATCAGTATTGGAACCGACTCTTGAGAATTTACGGGTGTGATGTAATCGGTGTTTCATGGCTTAGTTGTATCTTGCCTCAAACGTATTTTCGGGCGATAGTCAAATTGGTGAGGAAAACGAAGCGATTATTTAATGAATATAGTCCGAGAAAGCAATCCATTTACCACACAGACCTTAATAATTTATTTGTATTTTCTTTCTGATGAATCTAAGTCTATGTGTATAAAGAAAGTGCTATTTTTCAGACCTAAAAAAAAAAAAAAAATTAATTAAGCAAATGCACCAAACTAAACGCGAAAACTTGCGGAGATGATAGTTACAGATTTGCGTAGTGAAATAATGAGATAATAAACAGCCAAAAAATGGTAGGAATAATTTGGAGTATTAATGAGAAATTCGCTTTTAAAATTTGTTCGTACGAGCCAAGACTTATCCATTGTACTTATCCATACCCGATTACATTACAGACATATTCCTTCTATTGCTTAGCCCTGTCTATCACAGAAATCTCCTTAGTACTGAGCGAAGAATTAATTAATAGAAAACGATAGACCGGATTGGGTCATATACGAGTACATCTCTGTACTAAACTCTTTATCCGATAAACGCGTGCGCTAACGAGATCAAAAGGCATGCTTTAAAGTATTTCATCAAAGCATGAACAGATATTTGTAAAAACTATTATTCATAATAATTGACATCTCTGGATAAATTTTAAATGTTATTAAAAAAAAATAATAAAGATATGATATTTTGGATTTTGTCCACTCTCAACGCACTTTGCGTTGGAGCAAAATGTAGGTACTAGAGCATTATTAAATTTTATAGAATCCTATTTTCCACGATATTTAAACCATTCTGAACAATATCAGGCCATCAGATTTCACTCCAAAATATATATATATATATATACTAACTATATCTGTACTGAGCCATGCATTATAAACCATATACCTAATATTAACATATAACATTAAAAAAAAATATACCTGTTCATCATATTCCTTTCGTTTCACTATCAATTAATATGCTGTAATAAAGTGATTAGTGATTAAGATTTGATTCATTCTCTTCTTATGCATTCTAAAATTTATTATATTGGTATAAATCTTAAGCAAGGGTCTGATAAAATAGGCTGTTTTAGTGTGGGGTAGTATAGAAAACCTCAAAAACAGTGGATATTCTGATTCCCTTGCTTAAATACAGTTATACAGAGAAAATATGAAACCAACTTAAGAGAAAAATTAAAACTGAATAATATATATAATTTTTTTTTGGAGGGGTGACGTAGGAGTGATGACCCTACCCTATATACCTAAATTGTGAATCGCTTTGTAGTTTTCCAGGATGTGAATAGCAGCCCGAAAATTTGGTCCATGGATGTTCTTCTTCGGGGAAAGAAATAAACGTTTTCGTGCTCTTGCTCACCACAAACAGTCATGATCCGTGGATCTAGACCCATGTACATAAATTGTGAATCATGTAGTGGTTTTCCAGGATGCAAATAGTCACGTTGAAGTTTGGTCCATGGACGGACTTCTTCAGGGAAAGAAATATAGGCCCTTGTGCGCCTGCTGATTCCAAAAAGTCATAATCCGTGGATCTAGACCCATTTGTAACTCAGTAAATCCTACAACTTCATGGGTTGCATTGTAAGAGTTTTTTTTTTTTTTTTACTATTATTTATTACACGCGATAAATGCTATTTTCTTCTACTAATTTTATAGTGTAATAAATATGATACATAATGTGTCAGCTTCACCGTTGTAAACAGATATGGCTTGTGAACAGATAGGTAGCATATTCTTGCACTAAAAGTTTGATTGCTTAGGTTGAGAAGGGTTGAGCATCAGATTGCGATCTGTACTAATTGTAAATTTAAAATATATTATATTGTAAGTATATGATTTATATAAAATTTGAGATATATGTATTAGAAATTGACTAAATCACTACACAAGATAATATTCTGAACTGCAAGGACATTAGATTGTTGCCCGAAAAGTCTGCGTCTGTCATCCAGCTTACGATGTACCTCTGATACATATTATGATCTGGTAGAATTATCCTCTATTATTTTCCTGATCATCAGTATATAACTGATCGCTTAATTAAATGCGCTATTGAAATAGCACTATTAAAAATTCTGGTACTAGTTTTCAACATTACAATGAAATTTTAGTAATTTCACGATGCTTTTCTTGATAACTTTCTGTATTTCTGCTTTCAGTATTATTGGCATCGTTTTGTCTTAAAGTGAGGTTTTTCGAAAGGAACAGCATTATTACAGTTACGATTCGTTAAGTGATCTTTTCAACAAAATATTTTGAAAACAAAAAATTGTGAAAGATTATTTTGATATAGGAACAACTTCAGAAAAAAGTTTAGTAAGGCCATATATAAGGCTAAATAATAATAATTTAAATTATTCAATATATCTTCTCTTATCTTCGATTGCATTTGATTCTTCTCCATATCAATGACATTAACACATGAAATACGCAATGTGGAAGCGGTATAATTAACGCGGTGTTTGTTGCAGAGTGAGGGAATGCCGCTATATCGGGGAAATGCTACCCTTTATGATAATGTCCATTGTATACAGAGATCGTTGTATTAATTTGCATTAATTAATAGTTACAGAAATATCATGATAACTACAACAAGTTAGGCGTTGCAGCGTTGATGTGAGTACCCGTTGTACAACAGGGTTTACCAGCCGGAACGTAACAGAAAGTTTTGTTTAATGGTCTTCTGGTTGTGTGTTTGCATTTCCTCCATTGAATATCGTTATACTATTTCTTTTATACTGTCAAGCGTCCTATTTGTCGCAAAACTGCAGTTCTTTCGTTATCTCTTTCTCCATTAAGCCCTCTTATCTTCCTAAACTATTGCTTATACCAAGGTCAGTATCAAGCTCAACCTCGTGGTTCTTTATTGATAAAAATGTGTATCCCGTCTGTGTTGTGTCCCCAGGATTATCTCCAGTATTTAAAGTCGATTTACGTCCGATTGATCAGAAACTAAATCATTATATACTACAGGAATTTAAATCTGGACACAGGATTCGGGGATCCATTGCAGCAGTTTATGTTTTGTTCCGTTATTCATTAAAAAATGTTTGAACAATCAATCAAGAACAAATAAATGAACTATGATAATAATAAAGCGGGTTTTAATGTCTCGTATTGATGAGGAGTAAGCTTATATTTGAAAAAAAAAAAGTTTACTATGATTAATTTAATTGGAAAAATTATCATTTTGTGTGGTAAAAAGTTTAATTTATCTGCCAAACAGCTTCGGATGAATGAAGTATACTAAAATATTTCCTGTACTCCGTTAAATTACTCAAAGTAATTATTATTTCAGTGTTTTGAACAGGTATAACTTAGAAGATTGAATAAAGCATACACTTCCCTTATTGAGTTACTTTCAAGTGATTATTTTTAATAAATAACTTTTGAACATATTTTTCAAAAATCGTAAAGAATCATCTAATCATTTTGTTTGGATTTTGCATATTTTCTACATTATGCAGCAGATTATTGTCTGTTGTATTGTAAATTGTATCAATGCAGCTGAAGTGAAATGCTTTGGAGCCCAGCCCACATAAAAGATGTATCAAATTTCTCTACTGAGTTGTTTTCCATTCGGATATCAATACCACCTGACTTCACTCAGCATATTTTCTTTCATATTGTTGTTAGATGAACCTGTACAAATAAACAATAAATAATAATTAATTATAATATTTGTTGGATTTTATTTAAAATGTTAACCAGTTTTCAAATTTCAATATTGATACCTCCATTATTAATAACAATACATTATAAATAATACTACTTAGAAATAAGAAATAAATAATATAATTTAAATAAATAAATATAATATAATATATATATATATATATATATATATATATATATATATATATATATATATATATATATATATATTGTATATATTGTATTTTAATAATAATAATAATAATTTTAATAATAAATATATAATATATAAAATAACAATAATTTATGCATAAAAATTAGATTTTTAGTATTTTCTGGTACAATTCAAAAAAGTGACTGTAGTCGGGCTATCAAATGAAAAAAAAACTGGAATAAAATCGAATAAAGCAGAAAAGAGACAATTAAGAATAAATTAATTACGTTTGAAAACAGTTGGGAGAAAAAGGTTTTAATTTATTTCCAATTCATCCCTCCCCCACCCATCACGAAAACGTAAAATCCAATTAAAAATTGAATATTTTATACAGAGATAAAATATATTTTCTAAAATTCTTATTTCTAAGTAAGAACATTAAAAATCAGACTTCTTTGAAAACATCAGTGTCTCTCGTTATATCATGGTCATTTTTTATTTCTATTCTCACCTTTAGGATTCATTTGAATTTTATTATAAAAAAGTTGGAAAATTCAGGCCATTATTTTTTATATTTTAATATATATTTTGCAGAGCCTTTGGTGAATTAAAAGAGCCTTAATGGTTGCTTCATATTTGATCTTTTGTAAGATGATTTAATCATTCCGGTAAAAAATTCCAAATTAATTTCTAAAAATTTGTAAATCACGTTAATTTACTTATCTATAAGAGTAAAAAGATGAAAAAAATTCAATCATACTTTTGATATACATACTAATACATTTGATATAATGATACATATAGTAATACATTTGAAAGAATGAAACGTACATTTTATTTTACATTGCCTGAAAATTAGTACCAATCATCATCTATGATCT
This sequence comes from Rhaphigaster nebulosa, assembly GCA_948150685.1. Taxonomy (NCBI): domain Eukaryota; kingdom Metazoa; phylum Arthropoda; class Insecta; order Hemiptera; family Pentatomidae; genus Rhaphigaster; species Rhaphigaster nebulosa. Next base: position 70,259,243 of record OX411309.1, read on the forward strand.
TATTAAACAAAAGCATAAATACTGTACCACTGCAATCCATGAAAGGTCTTGTGTTCGAAACTTGATTTTTATCACTGTTTGAAGGGTTAGGTACTCATTGTTTGGAGGCAGGGTATGCTCGATACAATACTTAACTGTTTATAGTGCATAATTCCCATGATAACTATTTCATTTTTTTGCCATCAGGATGTGGTATTTACAGTTTTAAGTCATTTGGTGATTTTTTTGGTGATTGTCCACCAGAGCTTCAGTGACGTGGTTGATATGCTCGTATCAACCAATGAGCATTATAGGATACAATTTCTATGATTTATTTTAAATTCTTTTTCCATTAGGATATGCTATTTAGAGTATAAATCAATTTTTTAAATTCATTTGGTGATATTTTTTGGGTTTTTTGTTAGTATATTTTGACAATTTTCGAATTATGCCCAAGTTTATGCCTTTCTAATCTTTCTTTTGTAACCTATAAGTAACCTATTTTGTAACCTTATCATTATAACCTCTATCTCATTTGTATTTTTGTGCAAGCACATTGTGTTGTTTTGCATGCTATTATTATGATTGAAAATCTGTTTTACTTTGGTTTAATCACTCAATATTCCAGATAATATTATAGCTACGGTGATGCGGTTTGCGTCTAGGTATTGTTTGATTTTACCTTATACAATTCTTTATTACATGTGCACTCTAGCAGAAATATCAATAATTTATTTTTATGGCTAAATCAAATATAATTATGAAAGAAAAATGACAAAACAATTAATGACAAAATTTTTTTTTTCCAAAAAAATAAAGTTTGGTAACATTACTTGGAAATTAAAAAATAAATGTACATATACATATATATATATATATATATATATATATATATATATATATATATATATATATATATACTAAATTATTTACATTTTTATATTCTCATTTTTTAAAATGTTACATTGAACTATTGTTATATAATTAAAACCTACATACAACTACTAATCGTAAGAAAGAAAAAAGTCATAAGAATTAAGATTAAGGAAATGAAATATGCTAAGGGAAGCTAGTAGCGGCCCAAAATAAATTCCTTAGTCACTGACTATTCGTTGCGAAACCTAAGAACCAGTGGGTGATAAATAAAATAATTAATTTCATTAGATTTTTTTTAACTCCCTTTAATTAAGTCTAAGAATCCACAATAATGTGTTCCAGGAAATTTTATTAGATACAAATTCAGATATATCGATGAGGTCGCTTAATCGATAAAGGATTAAAGTCCAGAAATAAAATTGCATTCAGCTGCCAGGTTCAAAACCTGGACACAGGAGCTAAGAGTCAAAAGTAAAACCCATTCAGCTGTCCAGTTCCATGTTTACCATAAATGAATCCATAAATACAGAAAACGAATAAAAGGAAAACAAATAAAAATATTGTAATAAATTTATGGAGATGGTCTTTAGAAAAGAAACTTTGATGGAAAATGGTCTTTTCAGGTCTCACTCCTTTAAATTTTTAAGAAGAAATTTTAAAAGAACAAAAGAGGAAGTTGCAGATAAAATGCTGAAACCCTCCAACTAACACGATTTTTTTTTCTAACATGCGACATGCACTAGTTACTGCTTTGAAAGGCGGGTCTGCCGGACCAATTTGGTTATTTCATACAAAAAAAAAAGAAGGATACACGCATCGTATGTTTAATATATTATGCATCTATTAATGTGCTTACTTATTTATTTTTTCTAGAACAGGTAGTATTATACAGAAAATATAAATATACAGATAAAAATATTACTTCGTAAAACCTCAATTTTAATTCTTTAATTTTAAGAGTAAAACAGAATAAAAAATGGAATTAAATTACTATAAACTCTTAGGCTAAAAATAAAAATGATTCAAAACAAAATAATTATAAACATAATATTTACTTTAGATATAATATGATACTAAAAGTAGTATAATGATTTATTAGATCAGTGTTGCCTCATTTCAAAAAAATTTCGTTAGTTCAAAATGAGATGAAACCAACTTTGGTTGACTTGAGTTTCATTAAATTTCCAAAAACATTTTAGTGTTGCCCTTACAAAAAAGAATAATGAAGTAGGAAAAAGGAAATAGTTTATCCACATCAAATCAAACAAAGCAATTTCCTTGTGATACTTTGTCACACAGGGATCACCCCCTTTGACACATGCATTCATAGTATATTTTTTTTGAGCATTCTAGACACAAAGGTTTTTTTTCACTGTACATGCGTGTAATTTGTTTTTGCCTTTGTCTTTTTTATGTTGGTAACGAGATTGTTTCTTATCCATTGCCAGGTATCAGCTTCAGATTGGCTATCTTTTATTCATTAATTAATTTAGTAATTTCAATACTTCAGTAATATAGTAATTTATGCGCAATATATATTTTTTTACCCTTATAAGATAAAATCAAGCAAATACTTTGAAGAATATTTAAATTTTGGGTTTACCAGCACTGAAGTAAACGGATAAGAAAGGCCTTTAAATATAGACAGTAAAGTATAGAAAAAGAGCTTAGAGTAACAATTTTTAATATTAAATCTATATTTGAAAAACTTTCCTAATCAAGACTGGCCCGAGAGAGTCACTAATGTGCATTAATCTTGTTTTTAATTTGATTTTGATAAGTTAATCATTAAATAAATTGTGCTCTTTATATGTGTATTATATTATTGTAAAGTGTATTTTATTATTTATTATATCAGAAGGTTTTCTATAAAATAAATTTTTATTTTTTGTCTATGTATATTTTCTCATTTTTTCTTGATATACTCGCGCCCTCCCCCTTTTATTTTATCACGCTCCCCTTGGAGGGCGCATCTCCCAGATTGAGAACCACTCATCAACTAAAAATAATCACACAATTTAATACTTCCTGTTGTCCCACATATATCTTTTTACCGGGAACAAGACCGACTAACCCAATTCAATGACCTCTTAATTGATTACATGTTAATTTATGACATGCACAAAGAATATCAAAGCTCTTAAATGGAGAACCATTTGTCCAGCAAATTAAGTGGGTCAAAACGCTTGCCCGATGCTCTGATCATGAAGTCATAATATATTATTGCTAATTATTTCTTCACGTGTTTCAGAGATGGACTATTCGTTAACCCTTATATAGGGTTAAGACTTTATATAGCTCTCAAAAAAATTTAGCTTGATTAAGATAAATTAACCTTTTGGACGCGAACTTTAGGGCGATTGCACATATTAAGCTAAGAAAAACGTAGCATGATTTTTTCTATTAATTATTTTAATGTGGTTAAGAAATATTAACTCTAGAAACATTGTTTAGTATGCTACAGAAAATAAACAGCACAGATTAAAAAAAAAAATGATTTTGATAACAGTTTATAGCGATTTTTAGTTGAAGCCTGGCAATATATCTCCAAAACTTAAACTCCTCCAACGAATCTGCGTCCAAGGAACAAGGCCGGAGGAAGAGATAACCGAAGAGGTAACAGATGTTGGGGTGTGAAGAGGCTGCATTATTTATTGGCCTTAGAGATTTATACCGTAAGAAGTGCCTACTAAAGGGAGATTTACTAGCACTGGTCCTAGCACGCTTCATAACCTCTTCTATCCGCTTTCTTATCTGGAGATATACTGGCAGCGTCTAGTCTGATAGCGGCATTCGCATATTAGATCTTTCCATCTGCGGAAATAACATTTTAGATCTTTAGAGGGAATAAGATATATAAATGTCTGAGAAATTGATAGCTTTTGCCTCATTTTGTTTTATGATCGGTTATTAATTTTTGATTGAAGGGAAAGAACTATATAAAAATGCAAGATTTTGATGATGTTTAACATAGTGCAATCCCTCGCAAATCAGATTATCCAGTTATAAAAGAATACTCTAATTACAATCTAAGTATTCTGGTTGGATTTACATTTTGTGGTTTAATGTAAAAAAAAAAAGTAGAAAAAAATCTGTGTTCTTAATGGAGAAGCTTTCAAATGTGAAATAAATGCAGTTCCAGTGTATTAGCCTGGGAAAGATATCATTCGTCGTCTTGACAAATAGATAACACACGTTTCTTAATTACAGAGAATCCCCCACTTGTAGCAGGATGTTCCACTTCCTTCCCCGGAGTTCCTCCTCTATTGAGTACCTCACCAGATACCAGAGGGAAAAAAATCATCAGCCGCATGTAAGTTCATTATTTCGACAGGAGGAAGCGCTACACTTCAGTGTGTAAAGTTGTGTTCTTGTCGGAGACGAAGCGCTGCCTGCTGATGCATTATTATGTAATGTTTATTCTCTATTTACTTTCTTTAATTCTGTTATCTAAACTAAGAGCCGGCAGGAATATATTGCAGAAGATAATCTGTAGACAATTTATGAAATAATATTTGAATATGGTAATCAGGATCGGTTAGAATAAGAAAGCGACAATGAGACCGATTTGGATGATTCCTTTGTCGAACCCAAGACATTTTTGAAAAAGAAAGTCAACGTATTCAAGAAGTGGAACTTTCACAACCTCAGAGGCATAAGTGAAAGCGAACTTAAAAAAAAAGTATTGACTACGAAGAAGCGGAAGAAGACGACGAAGAACCTCGGTGATTAGAAGATCCCACTATCGTATTAGATATGAAAAGTGAAATAGATATAGTCAGAAAAAAATGGCTTTAAATTAAACTGCAAACCGAGTATCAGAATAATAAAAAATTCAAGGAAGGAAAAATCAAATCATTTCCCTATCATTGTAATTTAGCTTCATTGAAAAAAAATGAGGTCACTTCGTCTCATTGATGAAGTGTTACTGAAACCCGCCTTTTTATCAGTAACACCCTTTCACGGTTAATCGACATGATTTTAGGAAATGGTATATGTGTTTAGAGTCATACACTATTCCTATTTTGTCAATATCTTTTAGGCTGTTAAAGTAAGATCTGCTATCTGTGGTAAGCACTTATGCGAGCTTATATTTTTCAGTTTTGACGATGCCGGACTTGGTGAAACTTTGATTATAAATTATTGACAGCTATTTTAGAGACTCGACGCTTTGAATTTTCTAATAATAACTTATTATAACAGCTGTTTCTTTTTTTGAGTTTTTGAGCCCAATAATCTATGTGTAGTCCAGGTGCGATGGTTTCATTTGTTTTTTACATAGAATTCTGATGGACTTTTTCAACGAACATTGCACATTTCATTACAGGGCTTCTAATTGTTGCAGGAACTTCTTCCGGGTCTTAGATTGAGGCTCTTGTTAGTGCCTATCTTCAATAAAAAAAATTACACAAAAATAAAAAGTTGTCAAAGAAATCGGGGAAATTCCCAAACAGGTGCTACCGAAAAAAAACTTGAACAAGACCAAAAATGGTCCGAGAGCGATTTTCAGAGCGCGATTTATTCCCGATGAGAGGAGAGAGGATTATATTTTGTTTACATTGACCTTATTTATTAGGTTAAGGAGTGGAGTAGTTCAGTGGTAAGAAACTGTGCTATTATGCTTCCGGTCCTGGGTTCGAGAACGGCAGTGGCAAGCAATTATTTATTCTATCAGTCGTGAATCGAATCTATGGGGTCGAAGACCCTCCAGGAGCTCATCCAGCCTCTATAAAAGGGGTAACCTTTATTGTAGGAAAAACCTGGCGGTTGAACGTGATCTCGATGAAATCATCTCCCTGTACAACCGTTGGATTATAATCAATGCGGTCCTTAACAAATACTGAACCCAAGACACTTCGTGGGTTGTAGTAGTGCAGGTTCTTTTAACCTTATTATAAATACTAAATTAGAAAAAAAAACACCTCTACATTTAATACCAACAAAAAATATACTAGAATAGCGGTTATTTTTATAATCCATACTAGCCTAATTTTCAATTCAGCACAGGAAGAAAAAATCATTCTATTGTTTATCTCCCATGGATCAACAATTTATGCACAGTCGGTGGCATGAAGTATCGCCCGTAGTGTTCAATGCAAATTTCAGCGGTTTCATGGGCAAATGAGCCGAACTTTTTGGAGCAAACTGTAAACCTAAAGATTGAAATACAACTGAAAATCTTCTGATGATCACTTCATCAACTCCAGAGATTTTTTTTTTGTAGTTTTGGGATCGTTCGTGCCTTATTACCATCATCATACGAACCAGCACCTTGCTTAATCAAATCAACATGTAGATCTAGCTCATTTTTAAATTATAAAAATTGTTTGATATTATTTTAAATATCCTCTAGCGAGTATTAGGGGACGTGATTCATTCACATTCATCTTACTAAACACCTACATTATGAAACGCATCTGTCAGTTTTTCGGAAAAACTTGGAACTTTTTTTTAATGTACAACAATATTCAGACAGATATAGAACGAAAACATTCAGAACTTTAGCATACATCGAGGGTTACAAACTAATACAACATTATTTTAAAAATCCTCTTTTGGGCTTAAGGGTACGAAGTAGGATGTAATTCTTACGCATTCATAATACTAAATACTGACAGTAAACTCCATTTTCTGGCATAACTTGGCACTGTTTTGTAACTCGCAACAATAAACGCAAATATCAAGAACTTTACCGAGCGTTACAAACAAATACAGCATTATTTTGATTGAATCATATTTTATATCAGTTCGATTATATCCCAATAATAGCTAAAGAAAGAAGACAACGTTTTTAAACGAGTAAATTTGGTGGAAACAGTTTAAACAGGAAGGTATGATTTCAGGAAAATTCTAAACTCGATATGAAGATTCAAATATATTTGTCCCAAATATGGCATTATCACATGATGTATCTGGAATGCCCCGGCATTTTATTATCACCAAGGAATAAATTGATGTGGAGAACTCGATGACAAACATTTTTTTTTACTTTTTCATCCGTCTTGAGAATTGGGTCATTCGTCCCAATGTGCGGCGTTTAGGCCCGCTAAACCCTCACAACCGTTTAGTGTTGTAGGTACTGTATGCCTTGCCCCAGATCTATTTCTAAGTTAAATCAATAAAAAATTTATGAACATTTGATTGGTACTAAATGCATAGAACACCTGAAAACAAATTTATTGTGGAGGGCCATAAATAAATAATTAGTTAAGGCTAAATAAATATATTAAATTTTATCAAGAACTAAGCATAAAATACAAACACAAACATTAATAAAAATTCTGAGACCAGCATTGTTTTCTATTATAGATCCTATAGACATTTTCGTTGGCCAATTATGGTAGCTAAAAGAGTGATGGCGCCCTATAGCCTTTTGTCACCGCGGCCCTTCGGAATGTATTGTTACAGACCCAACGGATAGCCAGCTAGGCCCTAAAGAAATGTCAGGCCTCTAATGAAGCCATTAGAACCCTAAGATTCACTCCAGATTTTTAGGTTTCACTATGTCTTTACTCATATACAGACGTCGAATAGAAAGCGATGGCATGACATTCATTAAAAATTCGCTTACTAGTCAACTATGTCATATTAGCTAGCTCCTCTTCTTTTTTATTAATATTTATTAACAACAGTGTGGGCACTTCAGCCACTTGAGTCATTTTTGCTCTGTACCAAGTTACGAACGTATGAAAATACAAACCACAAAAACTATATACAATTTAGTTTGAAGTAACACTTTTTAGCACATGACATGCAGACTAGTTCAATATGTAGATCTTACTACTGATCTTTTAGATATAGGTACTCAAAAAAAAAAACATATGATAAGTGCCAAGAGTCTATATTACTAAAAAAAAAAAAAAAATTCATATGTTTGATCAATCATGGACTATGAGAAAATGTTCCTTGTGTTAATATGATAGTATAGAGATTTCACTTTACGTAATATTAATATTTTATTCATAAAATATATGTATGTATGTATGTATATCTGTCTAATCAGATAACGACTCATTATGTATAGTGTTCATCTCTTTTCCAGCATTATAGCGTAGAGGTCCAGACAACTTTAGAATCAAAATAGAGGGTTAAACTAGGCTGGAAAATAACGATGGCAGTATAACTTTAACTAAGATATTAAGTAAATTTATAAGAGTAGAGACTAATTCAATTTGAATTGCTAAGGCTTTCGTGGCATTAGCATCCTAATATCCTTGTTAACTGGTTTAATGTAGGGCATATTTCTACTGTGTAAGGCAACCTTCAAAGAGTGTTGGCAAGTTAAGCTTGAAGGGTTTCCATACGGAGGCTTTATCAGTTGTCCAACCAACTTTAGGGAGTTCAAATCTTTAGGAGTCAAAATCAAGATTTTTTTAATCCTTATATTTGCTTATAGAATGTATAAAAAAATGGCCATATTATCAAGGAATGTTTTTTACCTATTTTATGTTTACCAAAAACTATTATAACACTCTCCTGTGAAAATTCTTTTGATTTGACCGGCGCAATAAAGCCTTAGTTCATTAGCGACAGTCGAACAAGAAAGATGACGGTTTCTTACGACAAACTCATAATAAATATAACTTCCTTGGAACTTAAGAAGGGCAGAGGGCAAACATCAGTGGATATTGATGAGATTCCATGAGGTTCTGACGGACATTCTATTATGAACTCTGAACTTTAATGCGAACATTTAGATAGGAAGCATGCGAAATTATCAGAGTGTTACCCAGCTTTGGGTAACCATTAACGTGCTCTGAGTACCAGGAGGATAACTTTCGGCCACACTCTTCCAGTCGGACCATGGAAAAGTTGAAAAATCTTCCTTCCGTTTTGTCCAAGGAGGTGAGAAAAAAAATCAAACATGCTGAAAAGGCTTTATTCTGCATCTCGTTAGTGAAGAATGATATTGATATGATTTTTTCAACCAAACATTTCCTTTTTAGAGTATATTAAAGGAAAAATATAAACATTAAATAATACTTGATTTTTGAATAAATAAATTTTAATAGTGTTCAAATTAATAAGTAAACTAGCTTTATAAATTTTTTCGCACCAAAAATGATTGCAGATTTGTTATTGAGCACATCAAAAAACCTTAAAAGTTGGAAAATCATCGAAAACAAAAAACATTTTCTTTTCAGTCCCGAATGTGCTCAAAATTTTTAAATCCACAGAATTACGTTTGAGCTTGAAGCTCTGTTTCACCTCTATAGTTTACCCGATATCGACGTTCTTGGATTTTCTTCTTTCCATAAATATAAAATATTATTGCATTATCTTAAATGGTATATGGAAAAAAAAGGTGATTACCGTATAAAAACAAAATTGAAGAGCATCACTGTTAACCCAAATTGCGTAGTTTAAGAACTTTTACCCATTCCCTAAATTTGGTTTGGATTATTCGAAGGTTTCATGAGCGATTATTTAAATATTTAAAAATAATTTAAGGGGAGGAGACACTTGGCAAAATGTTTAGGCCAAAAAAAATTATTTTTTGATTCTCTCAAAAATTTGAATGGGGTTTTCCAAAGTGCTAAAACAAAATCTGACACCAGTTTAGAATAAAAAAATCTATTAATGTACTTCACACAGTAATGAATACCCTTACCATTACCTATAAGTCAATACACCCTTCAGGTCACTCTAAAATTCAATTATTCAATTTAAAAAAATTGGATCACTAAAATTTACTATTTCTGGATCACGAATAATGTTTTTTTGTTACTTATAACACTTTGAATACGGTCATAAATATTTAAATTGTATTTAATATACTATGACATCCCAAGTAAGGCAGGGTTCTTAACCATGTACATATCATAATATAAAACCATTATTTGTGATCAAGAAATAGTAAATATAACATCACCGCTATAAACATTGTCGCAGTAAAATAATATGTTACTATATGCATATATATGTTTATCCAATTATGATACTGATATATGATACATATACCTGCCAGAGTGCTCCAAAATTTAAATATTCCTTTTAAAAAAAATTGGACTCTCTGATATTTAATATTACTTTTTCTTATTTTTCAATGATAATATTTATAGCAGCTTTAAGAAAATGTAATGTGTACTATTTCTTGATCACAAATAATGTTTTTATATTATGATGTGTACATGGATAAAAACCTTTTAGGCCGTATTTATGTGCAATATAAAAACGTTATTCGTGATACAGAAACAGTAAATTTTAGTGATCCGATTTTTAAAAAAATGAAATAATTGAATTATAGAGCGACTTGGAGTGTGTTTTGACTTACATGTAATGATAATGGTATTCATCATGGATTAAAATAGATTAACAGATTTTTTTTATTCAAAACGCGTCAGATTTGATTTTAGTACTTTGAAATAGCCCTACATTCAAACTTCTGAGTGAATCTAACAAGTTTTTGGCCTTAAACTTTTGCCAAATTTGTTCCTACTTGTTTTAAAACCAACGTTCAACCATTCAAATTTTTGAAAGAATTAAAAAATAATTTTTTTTGGCCTAAACATTTTGCCAAATGTCTCCTCCCCTTAAATTACTTTTAAAGATTTAAATAATCGCTCATGAATCAGGAACTCTTCGAATAATCCTAACCAAATTTAGGAAATGGGTAAAGGTTCTTAAACTACGCAATTTGGGTTAACAGCGATGTTCATCCGTATTTGAGAATTAACGTTATCCGCAAAACTTTAATTATGTTTTTATACGGTAATCACCTTTTTTTACACATACCATTTAAGATAATAAAACAGTTTTTTTATGAAAGAAGAAACCACCCTCTTTTTAACTAGTCAAAAAATGTCGTTATCGGATAAACTGAAGAGGAGATAAAGAGCTTCAAACCCAAACGCAATTTTGGGACTTTAAAAATTTTGAGCACACTTGGGACTGAAATTCTGTTGTTGTTTTCGAGATTTTTCCAACTTTTAAGGTTTTTTGATGTGCTCTTTACAAATCTGCAAGTATTTTTGGTGTGAAAAAATCTATAAGAACAGCTAACTTAATAATTTAAACACGTGCTTAAATTTGTTTGATTAAAAATCAATTATTTTTTAATGTTTATAGTTTTCCTTTAATACTCTCCAAATAAGTAATGTTTAGCTGAAAAAATCATGTCGATATCATCTTCAAATACGAGATATAAAATAAAGCATTTTCAGCATGTTTTGTTTTTATTCTCAGCTCCTCAGGTCCACTGGATAAAACGGAAGGATATTGGTCAACTTCTTTTCAATGTAGATCATTCAAAAATTCAAACGGTTGGGTTGATTAATATTAAATAATTCTTTCAATAATTAATTACTTGCATCATATTGATAGGATAACAAAATTAATCGGTTAGAAATTTTAGAAATTAAGAAGATCTCCTAAAATCATGTATTTGTTCAGACTGGAGATTGTAAGATTTAATATAGAATATAGCCTCTCTACTATAGATCAATTCTCGAATATGGATAAATGCGACTATTATATTCGTCACTTTAAAACCCTGTAGTTGAGGCACGCATTGTGGCATAGAAACCTTTGAGGATAAGGCATTCAAGACTATACCACTTCCTGTGCCTCAACTACAGCGTTTCAAAGTGACAAATATGAAAATCACATGTTTGCATATTCGATATTAGGATATGGTAGGGACGATATATTCAGGTAGTTTATTTATTGAGGTTAGGATTTCCGAATTAAATGAGTAAATTTTCATGCTCAAAGTTCAAAAGATGGTACGAAAAACATACGAATATAGAGAATTAGGAAAAAAGAAAACTCAACGAGAGTATAAAGGAAAATGATTCCAAAAAAAATATATTATGTGACTTCGTTAGTTTTTTGTTGCTATCAAAGGCATCATGATGTATTTGTAAAAATGCCGCTAAAAACTTTAATAACCAATTTAATTCATAAAATATCTCGATGGAAGAAATTTCTCAAACTTTCAACCAGCAATGGGTACGATACTATTTAAAAAAACACGTGAAGGTGTGAATATAAACAAGAATATACGGAATATAAGATAATAATGGAAAGCAATTACGGGGCGAGAGTGCTTAACTAAAGGGGTCCACAATAAATGGAAATAGCCTCCAAGTGGTCCCGCATTTATTTTCTAATGAGTTTTTTATTCTGTTTTTTTCTTATAATTTTTTGTTGCTTACTGCTTATCAGGTGAATATACCATGTACATATCTCAGAAAAGATGTTGTTCAAAATTATTCCATTACAATAAAACGTATATTTTCGACTTGACAAAAGAAAAGCCAGAAACGAGACAAATAATTACGATATCAAGAAAAGGCAGCTAATATAATTAAAAGTTGTTGCACTCAATGAATCTCCAAATTTTTCTTTCCTGATAAGTTTATAATTTTATGAAAGAGCTTAACGAGTTGATGTATATTTTTAAAGGTGAGCCCATCGGCTAAATATACACTAAAAATTGTAGAGAATGGGGTGAAATAATGATTATCATAATATAGCTCCTTAAAATGATATATTACAGAAAGAGAAGATTTTTCAGATGGATGTGGTTTTCAAAATAACTTAGGACTATTTTTGGATTTTCAGCTATAATTCCTGAACGGTGCATTCGAAAAAGCAATGGTAAATGAATTTTAAAAAAACATCATTTTTGCGCCAAATAAGTATCACAAAATAATAATTGGGTTAACTAGTGTTGTCGTTAACCAGGATCATATACGACGATTTCGGAAAAAAAAAAAAAAAAAGGAACAGTGTACTTATGTGAATCTGAAGCTAGGAAATGAGTTCTCTAAGAGAAATACTCATGAAATATATGTTGTAGAGTTTCAAATTGTGCGTCCAATTAGCAAAAAACTTGTTCAAATTTGGTCACGTACACTTTGCCGAAATTGGCAATTTCCCGATTTCGGGGAATGGGAATTTTAGCCCAGTTTGGTTTGTAAAATAATGTAAAAACTTTTATTTTCGCGTATGTTGTTTATGTCTACTGTCTTGGAAAAAATCTAAGTTTTCAACATCCTCCTTATTCTCCGTCTTTCGCCATCTTTAAAAGCCACTTTTCAGTTTTTCCAAAATTACTCGCTTCCAGAAAGGTCAAAATTTGTCATTAACAAGTTTGTATCTGATATTTTTTTAATATTGGGAATTTTAAAAATGAGATACCGTGAATATCTGCAAAAATGTCCAAAAATTTCAAATAGTAGGTTATGTCCAGTAGTTTCGCATCAGAAATCTTTTATTTCAAGCACATATAAAACTGCAGACACCCCAGATGATAAAAAAAAAACAGGGAGTTTCAAAATGATGGTAAAAAAAAACTAGAAATTTTAGCATTTAGTTTTTCACCTATAATTCCTGAAGGCTGCATTCTATCGAAAAAAGTTACACTATATAAAATTAAAGAATACAAAATTTTGCGTCTAATGTACCATACGTTTTCGGTGAAATGCGCTCTTTGGGAATTAAAGATGAAAAACCAAAAAAAGTCCAAAATTTCCAAATTTTTTGGCCTCCATTTTTATATCCGCCTATTCCTAATGTAGGCAGCATATCTAATTCTAAACTACTGACATATCCAACTTTTTAAATTTGTTGACCAATTTTGCAGATTTTCACGGCCCCGTACCTCAGTAACTATACCGAATATTAAAAAAAATATTACATTCAAACTTGTAGGAAATCGAGCGTTCTTTAAAATTATCTATGACAAGTTTATAACTTAAACGCACTGGAAACGAGTTATTTTAGAAAAATTGAAAAACGTTTCTTGTTTTCGGTTTTTCATGATGGCACGATAAGTAGGACGATTTTTATTTATAGAGCGGCTATACATAAATCAGGCCGAAAAATTAATTAATGTTATTAATGTTTTTATTGAAAAAAAAGGCTTAAATGCCAATTGCTGGAGATCGGGAGATTGCCAATTCCGAGAAGTGCACCTGACCGAATTTAACATAGGCTCTATAAACGTGGAACATGAATCACTACAACTTTTGTTTTATAAGTTTTTTTCTCAGAGAACTCATTTCCAAGGTGCATACTCATACATAGTAGTATTTTTTATTTTTCAAAATCGTCGTATATGAACGTGGTTTTGGACCACACTTGTTGACCAAATTATTATGTTGTGATACTCATTATACCTAAAATTTGGTGTTTTTAATTTCATATACCTTAGCTTTTTCTGTAGAATCCACTGTTTAAGAACTATAGCTAAAAAAAACAAAAATAGTCCTAAAATAGCGAGTTTTTAGGGCCGTCATTTTTACAGGTAGTATCCAGTCGGATGGCAGACTCTTATTTTTTTAATGTCAATAGTATATGAATTTAAAAAATTACTATCAAAGTTTTCTTCAGACCATGCCCATGTTTTTGCACGGGTTCTCGGTCTATAAAGAAGAAATACGAAATGTAGTGAGAGTTAAGATTTACACACCCAATTTTATTATTGAAATAATTCAGTAATTTGTATAAAGCCTTTCAATCGACTGGAAAGAAGAGTAAACAACTTAATTGTAATCTCAATTGTAATTTTCAATTATACTTTCAAAGATATATGAACAAAGTTTATGAAGGGTATTGCTGATGAAAATCATCGAATTCCTCAACCACAATAAATCGCATGTAACAGTCAAAATATGCAATTACTCTTTTATATCTCGGTAAATTCATTTGGAATCACCCAATATAAATCAATTTTGTGGCTTGACATTCATAATTTGTTTACCAGTCATTTGTTGAATTTTAAACTGTAGTTGAAACATTTTTCAGGCTCAAACTTTTTTTTTAGTTGACATCCGCATGATGGTATAAAAGTATCAATCTAGTTATGGATTGAAAAATTTAATTGCCACTTTTATAACTATGTTTTTATTAAAAACTAGTTTCGAATGTTTAGGGCAGCTTAGTTCTGAATGTGGTCCTACATGATCGGTTTTTTAATCCATCGGAACCTTCCATCTATTCTTTTAATTGATTTCATTCATTTATTTGATAAGTTTCAGATACGTCTGTTGAAGTTTCATGTATCCCCTGTATAAGTGTGCCTCAGGAATGACTAATATAATACTATAACTATAAACAGAAAATATGTGTTTTCTTTAAAAAAAAAAAAAACGTTAATACAGTAAACGAAAACTTTTAAGAAAAGTTAAAAATTTGTTTGACCATAGATATGCTAATAATAGATTGAGTTCACGGCTAATAAAATAGAAAGTTAATTGTCTACTATATCGGGACAACTTAAAACCCTTTTTTAACCTAATAATGAACATTCAATAAAAAATTTAGTATAACAAAATAATTAAAAACAATAAGGAAAATATTCAAAACAGATATTACAAATTAATTAAATATTCATAAACGATGGGAACAGTTGTTTTCGGACAGAGAAATTATTAACGAATTTCGCTCTGTTTATATATATACGTATATATATATATATATATATATATATATATATATATATATATATATATATATATATATATATATATATATATATATTAATATATCATTGCTACGTTGTTTTATATATATATATAAAGCTGTATATATATATATATATATATATATATATATATATATATATATATATATATATACAGCTTTAGTAATATTAATATTAAGTTAACATAAATATCAATTATTATTAATATTAAATATTAATATTGGATAATAGAAATATCATTCATAGTGTAAAAATAACTTCTTACTAGGTACTATATTACCTAACAGTAAATTATATACAATCATCATTATCCAATGGCGCTATGGTCTTTGGCCTCCTCCACAATCCTCCTCCATTCAGACCTGTCCTCAGATGCCCTTCTCCATCCTTCAACACTCAGAATACAAAGATCGTCCTCCTGCAGCCAACGAAGCCTAGGCCTACCTCCCCGCCTTCTTCCTCCCTGGTGTCCCTCTATCATCATTTTAGGGATTCGACCATTCCTCATTCTTCGTACACGTCGCAGCCATCTTATTATTCCCCTCTTTATGGTGGATACAATATCTGGAGCTTCATATAAGCTCTTCAGCTCTTCGTTCGTCTTCATCCACCAAAGGTTCCCTTCGTTAGTTGGGCCATAAATTTTGCGAAGAATTTTTATTTCCAATATATTTAGTAGCCTTTCCTCATGGATTGTTAGTGTCCAGGACTCGCTTCCGTACATAACAATACGTTTATATAGCAGTTAGTATGATAACAGGATATAACAATTGCGTCCTGTATATCCTTATTTTGAGAGCTCTAGATATGTTTCGATTTCGGAAGATTTTCATCAGAGAACAATAGCACCCATTATCATTGCCTTGATTTCTCCTTTAATATTATTGCCCTCACTGATAATAGTGCCTTAAACTTTAATACTCTCTCGAAGAGACATCCAACTAACCAGCTTTATTTAGATTGAAGTAGGCCTGCGATATTTGTCAAAGCAGTTGCTATCATCCTACGCATGAGTTCCGCACTGCTCCGATTATTTTAGTGGAAATGTGAGCCTTTCCGCTTTCGTGGATAATTCAATCTGTGCCATGCACCGCTGGACGGAAAAATGTTTTATTTTCCGAGCTCTATAGCCTCCTCGACGTGTCAGTGCTCTTTAATTTCCAGCCCCATTTTCTGAATTAGCCGTTAACCCTTTGTATGGTAAATGTTGTTTGACATCCTTTCAAAAAAAAAAAAGGAATAAATAATTTCATTTTGACTATGTTAAGATAATTTTGAGAAATGATTTCTAAAAGATACTTCTTTTTTTTAATATAATTCCAATGCTATTAAATTAAATAAAATAAAAATTAATATAATATTGCTATAGAAAATATAAATTCATTTGGTTTAAACTACCTATTGAAAATTAAATAAATGCAATGCTATATTTAATATACCAATATCCATTTACTAAAAAAGTTTTAAAATCTTCGATAATTTCATAATGTGATTTTGATAGTTTTGTATGCATAATTGATCAGACTTTTGTATTGAATTTAATCAAAATTATCAAATCAGTAACAAACATGCAATCCACTAATTTTAGGTTGAGTGTGCTTTATCAATTCATGCATTGTAATTTAAAAAATATAGTTTAGATTAATGTATGGCTGAACTACGGCCCAATATCGAGTCTCAAAGATGTAATTACCAGTGCGTCACAGAACACGGGTCTACATTTAAAGTACGCCCTTTTGTATTGTCAGTTTATATATTATGGAATTCCCATGTGAAGGAGTAATATGACCAGAGATTAGAAGAAAGCCTGAATTTCGGGTCATCGGTGAATGCAGAGGATGCCGAAAAGACAGTCAGAAAAAAAAAAGTAATTACATTACCAAACAAAAACCGTATTTTTTTTTTATGAAATAAAAAATCTGGATGCAACCAACAAAGTATATTTTAATTATACAAGCCGACGTTTCGGTATCAAGTGAGCCATCATCAGCCAAAATATATAATTAATGCGTTATGTAAATAACAGTAATATTATTTACATCCTTATTATTAAATTACACAGGCCAACAAAAAAAAATGTTTTGAAAACTTTTTTTAACTTTAATAGTTCATCTTTATAGATTTTTATGTGCTGAATCTAAACCTGGCCTTAGTTTTTTTTTTTAATACCCATAGTTTTCCAGCAATATGCTTTGTATTATATAGTATCAACCCCTATCTAAACCCCTATACGGTATACGGGGGAATCAATGAACACAATGTTACATCATAAGCATGGTTTGCATTTACAGTGGCTATTTAAACCGTGATATAATGTACTAATACAGGTTTCACTTGTCAACTGGAATTGGTCTATACTTTCTTTCTCTTTTTTCTTTGAAGCTTCTTGTATAGCTTTTTCTACGATGAGTCGCTAGTTGAACTTCTCGGTGAAGTAACCAACAGTAGTCCCCCATCACGTTGGTGTTCCAGCGGCCCTGGTTGCGTTTTTCCATCACTTTAATGTTCTGGTGAAAACGCTCAC
Organism: Rhaphigaster nebulosa; assembly: GCA_948150685.1. Classification (NCBI taxonomy): domain Eukaryota; kingdom Metazoa; phylum Arthropoda; class Insecta; order Hemiptera; family Pentatomidae; genus Rhaphigaster; species Rhaphigaster nebulosa. Next base: position 70,277,053 of record OX411309.1, read on the forward strand.
CTTACTCCTCACTAACATCTCCCAAGTTGTCAGGAAAATAATCAAGATGGCTGTTCAAAAATTGAACTTTCAGGCTCATCAAAGATCCCAACTTTGTAAACTTCTGTAGCATGTTAGCTACAGACTTATAGAAACATTTCTTATAGAAACATATCTTATAGAAACATACTCTGGGTCTTTTCCATTTCCCAAGAACTTTGTAACGACTTGCTTGAATGATATCCATGCTTAAATTTCTCATATAAGGACATTGTGGATTTAAAGTTAACATCAAACATCATTTTTCTAATGTCAGGTCCGATAAATACGCCTTCTTTTAGTTTAGCTTCTGAAAGGCGTGGAAACTTTTGGCAGAGATACTTGAAACATGGTCCATCATTAGGCATAGCCTTTACAAATTGTTTCATGAGGCCTAACTTTATATGTAGAGGTGGTAGATGCACGTTTTTTGGATCTACGAGATTTTTGCGAAGAATGTTCTTCTCACCAGGTTTTAAAGACTTCTTCACAGGCCAGTTCTTTCTGCACTAATGTTGATCCCTAGCCCTACTGTCCCATTCTCACAAGAAACATGGACATTTGGTAAAACCACCTTGCTGACCAAGGAGCATGCATGTTATTTTTAAATCACCATATATCATCCAACCATGAGCAGAATAGCCTATTCGATTTAACACTGTTTCAAGGTTTTCATAGTTTTCTTTCATGTGTACAGAATGACCAACATCAATAGATGCGTACATGTTACCATTGTGTAATAAAACACCCTTTAAACTAGTTTTCGATGAATCAATAAACAACCTCCAGTCTTCCTTTTTGTATTCAATACCAAAATCATTCATCACACCGGGAATGCCTGAGCAGTACACTAAATCATCTTCTTGTTCAAAAAACTTGGAGAATTGTTGCTCTCTCTTTCTGTACAAATAAATGCTGGCTCCAACCGCCAAAAAGTTCTTTTCTTTTAGTCTAGAGCCAAGCAATTCAGCTTTTTCTTTCGTTAAGCCAAGATCCCCAACCAAGTCGTTAAGCTCGATTTGAGTAAACAGTTTAGGCTCTACATTTTCTGGAAAACATTGGAATTCTTCATCATCTTGTTCATCTAACTCCGATTGTACATCAGAAAATACTTCCGTTGGAATATAATTTAAATCATCTGGTGGTTTAGAGAGCGGTAAATCTACACCTTCCCCTAATGGTCGTATGGCGGACGGAAGGTTAGGGTAGCTTATTAACTTCTTGTTTTTTGAATTATGACCAGTAATATCGACACTGCAAAAGTAGCAATCATCGGAATAATTTCTTGGCTCCCTCCCATAGGAACAGCAAATTTAAAGGTTTTTCTCCTTTTTTGACCATTTTCTTAGATCTTCGACACATACATAACATACCTTATGCGGGACCCAAGATTTATCCTGATCACCTAGTTTAGTTCCAAAGTATGATAAATAAACCTTTTTGACAAAGTCTGTAATGTTTCTTTGGTGGTTTTTAATCACAATTATAACAAAAACTGCCAGCAAAGTTTTTACAACCGCGATTAGACATTGTACTGAGCAGATGTACAGAAAACGTGAAAGTGAGGTTAGGTTGACAGTAAACAAAGAATCAGCTGTTAACAGAAAAAAGAATCAACCTTTTTGGCCAGCAAATGTGTTTCAGCAGTGTATCAACTTCATCCACACCAATAGACCTAGTTTTTCAGTTATTTATTTTAAATATTAAAGCTGTTAAATTCTTTAAAAATCGCTTAATTTAATAAATTTAATTATAAAATGTGAAGAAATTGTGGGTGATACAGCTTTTTTAATATCATATTTGGATTCAGCACCCTAAAAACTATAGGAATAAGGTATTTTCAGTACAAAAGTTTTTTCATAGTTGGCCTGTGTTATCTGTATATCACCTTTATTATTTGTATTTTTACCGAACATATCGTATATATTTGATTTAATTTCAGACGATGGCTCATATGACACCAAAACGTCGGCTTGTATAATTAAATTATATTTTGTTGACTGCATCCTCATTATTTATATCATCATAATAATATCATAATCGATCAACCAACATCAATAATAGGGATATATATATTAGGAAGTTTGGTTTATTTGGCTTATTTATAGTGGAGAGGAAGATGGCAGCTCTGCTTGTCAAAGATCTTCCGAGTTCAAGGAAGCTCTAATTATTAGAATAAAAGGAAATGGATGTTGATTTGTCTTTTTCAGGTGCATATAATTTGCGTTATAATCACCGTAGGCTCTTTTATCTCTTATGTTTTTCGCGTTTTGGCATTCTGCTTATTGCTTATTTATTGGTCTTAAACAGCTGTATTGAATTGTATAAAAACCATTTTAGTAAGATTTTATTTGATTTAGATATTTCCACATAAATTGTGCTATATATTACTATTAGTAATTACGAAGGGTAAAAAAACCCAGCGTAAATACGTTATTGAAATTGTTGGACAATTTATATAGCTTTTATGAATTTAATTGTGTCCTGAATTAATTCTTCATTATCTGTATGTTCTCCAGTCACAGCGGAAGGTATGAGTGTTTTGTTCTTCTGTCAGAGTAAAGTTTACATGTCGTGACAATGTGTTTCAGCGTCAGAGATGTGTTACAAGTTTCACAAAGTGGTGGTTCCAGGCCTCTCATTCATGGGTGAGGGCTGTATGGTCGATTCTTAATCTGGTCAGGATTGCTTCTTCAGATCTAGACTTTCTGGATGCAGTTTCCACGATGGGATATCATGATTGATTAATAGCTTCACTACTGTTTCCGTGGAATGTTATTTCTTAAAAGATTTGAAAACTGTCATTAAGGATAATGAGTAATAAAAATAAAAGGTGCTATACCACTAAATGCTATACCACCATTGACAATGAGTCCAGAGACATCCAGAGACATATTGGAATATAAGACTGGTAAAAAATTAAGGTAAATCAGATCAATTTTTTTCAGACAATTATTCGATTCTCGAAAACAATTTTTCTTCAATTGAAAATTCTTATGGGGTAATTTCATGTCTCTATCGTAACAGAATGTTAATATTCAACAGGAGTAAAGCTCTTTCTCCGGTATTAGTTAAAAATTCGTAACGGAAAAGAAAATATTTAAAAAAAAAAAAAAAAAAAATTATTTAAATGGCATTAAAAAAATGGCCCCTCATTTCTCACAAAATAATTCTAAGTAACATATTGTAAAGGTTGTAAACCAGTGCACAGTGGTTTCCAATGCTCTAATTTTGAACAAAACTCAATCACTATTCTCTGTTAATTTGATTAAAACTGTATTATGATAGTGTTAGTCATTGCTTTACAGTCCAAAATGATGAAGTAATTCAAAATCAGATTGAGCTTTTGAAATTTTTGGAAAGTCAAATATGATTTCTTTTTCTTACAAACTTTATTTAAACAAGCACTTTTTTGTTGTTGTTTTTTTTATTTATAATTTAATATTGAGTTTATGCCATATTTTTGTATTAAAATTCCACCTACGAGTAATTAAATAATGAATATTTAATATTATTAACTAAAAGAGCCTACGCTGTTTTTAATTCAAGTGCCTGAAGCATGTTATCTTATTTGTTTATTTATTAATATACGGAGTGTTCAACCATTGGCGACATCTCTGATTATAAAGTAATTGAAGCATTAGTTTTATCACTGACTAAAACTTTTTTCAAAAATTGTCTTCTTTTTCTGTTGACATTGAAATACATGACATGGCAAAGTCGTATTAACCAAAAGCATCTCTTCTTCTTCTTCTTTTTCTTCCTCTTATGCCATTAGCTAGCGTCGAGGAGCCTCAATCCAGCGTAACCACTCCTCCCGGTCCCTGCTTAGCCGCTTCATCTCATTGAGCGATTTGCCTCTTTTACTTCCAATTCTTTGGATATATTCTTGGTACGTAATTCTGGGACGTCCGCGTGGTCTCTTTCCTGTGGGTCGAGCCTCTAATACCTTTATTGGATTCGTGTCCTCGTTCATCCGGCAGACATGACCAAACCACTGGAGTTGCCGTCTTTCTAGAGTGGTTTTAAGCTCTGTAACGTCTAGTTGCTCTCTAATGCTTTCGTTTCTAATGCGATCCCTTCTAGTTCTCCCAACAGATCTGCGAAGGAACCTCATTTCCGCTGCCGTTATGCGACTAGAGTGCCTGTCCAGTGTTGTCCAGCTTTCTCCGCCGTAGGTGAGTGTAGGTTGGTAAACAGACTTATATACATGCATTTTGGTCTTCTTATCTACTTCTCGGTGGCCGATAATGCTATTAGTAATCTGGTAATACACTTGATTCACCTTACTTATTCTGTTTGATATTTCGGCGTCTATCTTACCCGAGCTACTAATTACGGTCCCTAAGTAGGTATATTCCTTCACTACCTCAAGTGTCTCGCCATTGCAGATGAGTTGGACATCTTCCTGTTCTTCCCTCGCCATAACCAGCACTTTACTCCTGAAGGTGTTAATTTGCATCCCTTTCCTGAGCAACTCTTCTTCCCATTCTATCAGAGCTTGTTGTAGTTTGGTCTTGGTGTCGGCTATTAGGACTATGTCATCCGCGTATAAAAGGCTTTGAACGAGGACAGTTCTCATATTCCATTTCCCGATTGTTGTCCATGCAGTTCGACGCTTGCAGATTTTGTGGATTTCGTCCATTACGTTTATAAATAGAAGGGGACTTAAGCTATCTCCCTGTCTAACTCCTTTCGCAATTGGAAAAGGTTCCGATTCCATACCATTTATTCTTACCACTGCCATGGCACCTTGGTAGGCTGACTGTATGGCTGCCAGTAAGTCTCCAGGTACACCCTTGGCTATTAGTGCATTCCAAATTTCTTTTCTTGGGACCACATCAAACGCTGCCTTCAGATCAAGAAATGCAAGATATAGATTCCTATCTCTGTCCCAAGCTTTTTCAGCAATATTTCTGAGAACAAAGATATGATCCTGCGTCTGTCGGCCCGGACGAAAACCAGCCTGTTCCGCTTCTAGCTGCCCTTCTCCAATCCGCCGGAGTCTCTTTTTTAGAATAGAAGTGTAAAGTTTACAGACTACGGAAAGCAAACTAATGGGTCTATAATTTTTGCAGTCTGTTGTGCATCCTTTTTTATAAATAGGGAGGATAATACAATATTTCCAGTCCATGGGAATTTTCTTTCTGTCATACACTTCTTGGAACAGCGATTGAAGTGCTTTAAGAAGTTCTTGACCACCATATTTCAAATACTCTGGTGCAATTCCATCCCTTCCTGATGCTTTGCCTCTTTTTAGCTTACGGATTGCATTTTCTATTTCTTCTTCCTCTATAACCTCCAGGCTTTCCTGCATATTGGACTCTCGTTCATGGTAATGGTCTGTTTCTGGGCTTTCGGAGAATTGCTCCTGGAAATATTGCTTCCATCTGCCAAGGATCTTTTCCTTGTCTGTAAGTACGATTCCATCGCTACCTTTTACATTTCTAATGGGCTTGCATTGCTTTCCTCTTAACGTTTTAACTTTTCGCCAAAATGCTCTTATAGATTCGCGATGGTCCTCGCTCAGCCTTTTACCAAAATCCTCCCATGACTTTTTCTTGGCCTGGCGTATGGCTACCTTACATTCATTCCTGGCTGTTCGATAAACGTGTAGCTTTCCTTCAGTTCTATCTTTAAGGTATGCTTTCCAGGCAAGCTTTTTCTGAGAAACCAGTCGTTGGAGGTGATTGGTCCACCAATCTGTCCGCTTTCCCTTACCGGACACTCTCTTCTTCCCACATACTGCATTTGCTGTTTCCAGGATACATGCTTTCAGTGCCTTCCATATTTTTTCCACGTCTCCATCGAATGATGTTTCTCGCAATTTATTTTCCAGGCTTTCTGTAAAGAGGGCCCTTTTCTCTGGGTCATCCAAGGCCCTTACGTTGAGGGTTTCAAATGCTTTTATTTTCCTTTTATACTCTGGGATGATCTTTGTATCAGCCACAAGTAAAAGGTGGTCGCTGCCTATCTCCGCTCCTCTTACTACTTTTATATCAGCGAAATACTGCCTTACGTTCCTATCATATATGAAATAGTCAATTACACTATTTCGTTCCATGCATGAGAAAGTGATAAAAAATCCATGCGTGAGAAAGCATCTCCATCCAATATAAAAATTGGTTCTTACGCATTGGGTTCGATCAAAAGCGACTCAATCCAATGTTTTTTGTATCTTCTGTAATTTTTTTAAAAAATGGATTGAGCAAAAATCGCTTCAACCTAACCTGAAGACTTCTATTTATAATACGGAAAGTGAAAATTTGCACTTATGCAAGATTAAAAAAATATGTATATTAATTTTTTTGCCACATTACTTTGTAATTTTAATTCTGGATTGTGTCGGTCGGTTGATAAAGTGTTTATTGATATGCTTTGAAGGCATCATTTAATGAATTATTTTGTCTGATATATAAAAAATAATAAAATTGACCCTGGAGTAACCACTTGATATCTTGTAACAGGTTTAGGTGCTTGGGGTACATTTGTCCCCCACAAAATAAAAATCATTTTTAACTCTTGTTTTCTCCTAATTGTCAGGGATAAAAGTGAAACAAACTATTAAAATTTATTCAAAATATTTTTATCAATTTTAAAATTACTTTAAAGGTAACCCGAGCGCCTACTCCAGGGTTCATAGCATAGTTTTATCGCAACAAAGCTTTTGTTTTCGCACAGAATGGTTGTTTTCCTTTTCTTTGATACCAGAAACTTTTGTTCTTGTTCGGAAGTGTGATGAAACAAGGACAATCCAAAATAACTTACATCATAACCCGAATCAACGCCCCCTTAGCACTTAAATAATGGGCTCAACCGCAGTATCCGTCCCATAGTAAAAGAGAATTTCGTCATCTTGCAGAAAGAACGGCTGGAAATTTTCTCTTGGTCCGCTGATAATGGTCTCTGAGCCTGTGAAAATCGGTAATTAGTATTCCTAAGGGTGCTTCGATGTAAAGCCCGGGACTTGAACTACTTATTTTTCGCCATACTTTCGTAAACTGCCCTTCCTTCTGCTACACTTATATTTACATTTTTTCGAAATATTTTTATCACCATTCAGTTTCATCCATGAATATATGATTCTGTAATTCCACTGGAAAATATTCAATTCCCACGATAGACTGGAATATTGAACAGTATTGCCCTTGTATTGTCCTATAATTCATTTCTCGTTGTCTTTCTTATACACATTTTGTCGTAATATTTTTTAAATATTTACTTTTATAATCTCTTGGCTTCACTTTGGTTTAATATGTGTGGGTATATATAAAAAATAAAAAAAAAAATAAACAAGAATGAAATAAATCCGTTCACCGAGCCTTGTTCAAATATAGATGAACAAACATGGTGGTATTCCAGCGTTGATATTAAAAATGTAAAGAGAAGGGAAAATTGTCCGCTGACTTCAGGCATCCTCGCATTCCAGAGCGGTGCGGCACTGCCCGCAATGTACCTATAACAGGCACAGAATTAAAATCCCTTTTCCTACATCCACACTTGATATAAAAAGAAAATTAAATTTAATGGGTAAGTAATTTAAATAATCCGCATGATATGTGATTTTGAAATTTTGGTACCTGATTAAATTATAAAATTAAGAACAACACACTTTGGGGGATACCAAACTATATTTAACAGTCAAAATGAAATTTATAATTATAAATACAATTTAAAAAATGCCCTTTTTAAATAAGTGCGCAAAACCATTCTGAAATTTAGCGGTAATACTTATATTGAGAATTTCAAAACTATTTAGTTACTTGTTACTTCGAACCCAAAAGTCTATCACATTTGCCTTACTTAACTCCATTTTATAGCATACTTGGTGAATATGTTGAAAATTTATTGAAAAAACAAGCACCTTAATAATAGTGTTAATCCTTTCTCTGAACTAAATAATAAAAGAAAATTTTACTTATACATTTTTATTTGTTTTTAATAAAACCATAATCATTTGGAAGATTAATCATTCTTTCTGGAATGAGAATAAAAACAACAAAAACAATATTATTTTTTAATGATTTTCAACCGATATTATACTAGATTAGCATGAACAATAGTGCCTAACGGATTTTTAATTTTTAAATGCGATTAACTTTAAAAACCCCTTTAAATGCTACGATTATAATCTTGATTTACAGAAAATAATAGTTTATAAAAAATGCGAACCTAAATATTCAAGCCGAGGGTGTAAGTATTGCTAAATTATCATAGGAAAAACATATTTTCATCCTGAATGATCTATGTTCAGATAGTTTTGGTTTACAGAAACTAATATTATATACTTCAAATAGAATAGCATTTCATATTTATGAAACCTCACGATAAAAGGCCTATTAGAATATTTAAATGGAAAGAGCATTTAAAGATTCCTTAAACCTTTTCTAAACAATTTCACTTCATCTAATGATGATTTAACAATAATAATTTCCCCGTTGCGTTAAGTACTAAGGTTTAAAGGAGTCAAGTCCATTACGTATAATTTCTTATTATATAAAAACATGTTGTATTTTAATATTATTAAGTTTATTTTATTATTAATTTAATTTCAATTTTATTTTCTTTATTGTATTTTTATTTTAGGTATAGGGTATACCTAGTTTTTATATTAATTTTATTGTTTGTGTTTCATTTATTAAATTATTTGTTATATTCGTTATTTCAGTAATTTGTATTCCTTTAGCCTTTTTTTTTTAAATTCTAAAATTTCATCTGTTTCTCTTAATATTTCACTGAACATTGTGAATTCTTGAATGATTGATTTAATCTCAACTGATTTATTTATTATCGTTTAAACTGCCAACGTTTTGGCCACTTAGGCCCATAATCAAGGCAAGACTTTTAACAGACAACATATTATTAAAAAAAAAATACTAATAAATAAATTATCAATTTATAACTAAACAATATATTCTCAATAGTACATTTTTCTTTCAATAATCATTAATTTTATTACAGGCTAATATGCCTAAGTCAAAAAACTATACCTATAAAACCTAAGCTCCAGAAGGTTAATATAACTTACTCAGTATAATTTAAGGTCTATAATTATTAATTATTTTTAATAATTAATTAATTAATTAATAATTTATTAATAATTATTATTAATTATATAACAATTATGAAATTAATTGTTATTAATAATTACTTATTATTATTAAATTATAATAAATATTATTAATATTCATTATTAAAATTTATTTATTTTTTATATATTATTATTTATAAACCTAGGTATAGAGAAAGTAATATCTCTAAAAGAAACTTTTTACAGAAGAAAAGCATAATGTTTGATACAAATATGAATAAGTTCATCATTACCGTAAAGCATATAGATGTCATGCGTTGTAATTAGGATTACCTGAATACCTATGAGAGACAGAATGTCAGAGCCACTGAATGTATTATACACAAGTTCGAGTGGGGATGCGCATGCGCCAAATATAATATTTTTTCAAGGGCCATTATCTCTTATGATAAATAACCAGATATCTATATTATCTATAATATCCAGATATTATTAATGACATTACTAGAATTATTTCATAGTAATTAATTGTACGAATTTAAATTCGGATTAGATCATGTATACCTTTTGTGTAAATGATGAAAGGTGCTGTGAAAGGACAATAAATTACAAGTGGTACAATCAAAACAAATATCTCTAATTCGGTGTTAATAGGACGGTAGAGACAGTATAAGCCAATTGATTGGTGCCGAGGGTATAATAGGTCCCGGGCCACACCAGATGGGTGGCCAATTCGCGGCAAAGCCAGTCCTTTCGTCCTCTATCGCCTGATTTAATTGATACGGTTCCACCTACAACAGCCGCCAGACACGTATGCTCGCCCAGGTAATGATTTATATTGGGTATCGAAGCGGGTATGGGTTTCCCTTCTATTATTATCCTTCTCATTACTGCATCAAAGACAACGATTCTGAAAACAATTTAATATAAATAATTATGACGAGGCCATTTACAAACAATTAGGAATAAAATTAAAATCAGAAATAAAACAATATATATCATCCACGTTCAAGTAAAACTTACAAACTTCAAAAATTCAATGACTGCATTTTTTCAAAAAGGTTATTTAATTAGGATTAAATGTTTAAAATTCGATCTGGTACATTCAGCATTAGTAAAAATATCTGATGTGGACAACACATGACTGTCTTGTACGCCTATTAAACTATAAAACGGTGGTTCAAAAATTGATCCTGAATTTGGTTACTAGTTTACTCAAAAACGACACTCGGCGTCGCGACATCCATCTATTGACACACACACACAAGCGTTCTGGAGGTCTCATTCCATTATTATATTACGTTTTCTTTCAGTAGGTAAAAAGTTCCCAAGAGATTTCTTCGTGTTCCGTGACAGCACTAGAACTGTCAATGTCACTAGATAAAGCATTGGAAATCGATAGCCTCGACATTTTAGGGGGAAGAACCTACATATTATACTTTTTTTTTAATGCCTTGTTATGCTGATTCCAAAACACCTTACACTTCCCCCCTATCATTATAAATGGTCGAGTTATGGGCTCATAAGATCTCTAATCGACCGCCATTTTGAAACAAACTGACGGATGGTAATGTCGAGTTCCGAGGATCATCCTGGGTTGACCTGTGGCATTGATACCGAATCTCAAGAAAATCGGTCTAGTAGTCTCGGAGAAAAGCCGCGGTCGGCTGACGGATTTTTTTTTATTCGATATTTGGATTCTACATATCTTGACACTTAAAACCTCAAATTTTGTGGGGGAGGGGTTACAACAAGTTTTTTCTTGGTCGATTCCAAAGGTCTATTGTTGGAAATGAACCAAAAATATCACATATAAACCTTTCGGCAAGTTTAACGTTATTTAAGATTGGTTATTCCAAAGATTTTAACGGACCAAAATTTCATAGTCAAAAACCAAGGTTGTGGTTCCGAAAACGTATTGTTACTGATCCTAGATAATGCCAAATTTTTTTGTTAACACTTTAAATTATGGTGTAAATTTGTACAAAATTTCAAACTGCATATGTGAAGCATAAATATGTAAAACTATTTTTTTTTGAAACTCAAAGGGGGTCGGTCCCCTTTGGTTGGCTGTTTATTAAGAAACAGATTTTGTTAGATAAAAAATTTGAAATAAACAGTTTTTTTTTAATGGAAAATCCAAATCTGACCTCGGTATCTGAGAAAACAATCGTTTTCCACCAAAAAAATTATGTTGAGACGATTTTTGATGTTTTAATATTGTTAACAAGCACAATACTGAATGGTGTTAAGGATGAGGTTTTACGATTGGGGATGGCTAAGAAATTCCAGAACAAGGTAGAACGAATGATAAAGGATTTTTCGATGGAGGCATATCTATGAGAAGGAATATAAAAGTTTGTTGATTGGAATCTCATGTTTAAAGAGTGGACCAAGGAGCAGTGGTAAACAGATACATAAAGATACAAAGTACTTTATTTTAAGCAATAAATATTACTCTCCTTAATTACACGGTAAGACAAGTCGACAAGAGGTTTCTAACTAATTTCACGGTTGAGGGGTGCAAGTCTTCGAGCTTGTCAGGGTCGTCAGTCAAAATTAGAGCCTGTGTTAACTCTGTTAGTATTAGCTAATTAAACATTGACTTTGATTATGCAATCTCTAATAAAGAAGAATCTAGTTTATGCCTTCCAAGTATTTAATATTTATAATTAAAGTTATATTAAAGGATACAAAAAAACAGGTTTTCTACATTTTTATCTATTATCGAAACAACACTTGAGGGTGATAAGAACCTGCATATTAATCAAAATGTTCCTCTGACTAAACTGAGCCGTATTATTTATTATGAGGTCATCAATAATTAATATTTTTTGGAATATATATAGTTATAAAAAAGTGAAATTTTCTAAATAATCAGAAACAAAATGTGGAAATGGGCGAATATTAAATACACTCATGGCTACTGAATTAAATTTTTAATTTAGTTTTACAATGCAATTTCTTTCTCTTTCGAATATAATGGAAGAGAGTACTTTCATTCGCGATGATTTGTAGTGATGGGTTATATTGCGTTTTTTTTTTCCAGCATTAAAAAATAAAATTCCAGGACGACCCCATTAAATATTGCCGTCTACCTTAGGGCATTATTGGAATTTAATAATAGCACTCAAATAAATCGCACAAAAATGGATATCCTCACTCTTTTTTTGTGATTCATGGCCCACAATTTTAAATTCATAGAATATGGAGGGTGAAATATTGAAGACGGTACCTCGGCTCTCGGGTCGTTAGGAGGAGGATGCAGTGACGTCGTTGGGAACCACAGCTTCCTTTATTTTAAAGTCTAATTTTAAGGGGCGGCTGCTCCGTTTCTGTCGGAGATCGCAACCACCTAGATATCATCTGCGACATTTAACATTAAGAGAATAATACAATTTGGAGGTTGTTGTACCGGTGGTATGCAACTGGGTCTGGAAACTGCAAAGACGAATCTTATAAAACAATTCATCATCATTTTAATCTCATTTCAATTTCATCGAAACATATTTCATATACCAGGCTACCTAATTTAAAGAGTTGTAAAATGAGAGAAGGGGTAATGAACCGACGGGTATTAAGCGACATGGGTTGTGAGATCTTTAAAACTATTAAATGTTAATGATAGATTTCCGAGATATTTGGAAAATATAATAATAATTTATATATATATATAATATATATATATATATATATATATATATATATATATATATATATATATATATGTATATATAATTTAATAAAATAATTAATCAATATTTCGCCTTTTTATTTTATTTTGTTTTATTCGCTTTTATCAAAAGTACTGAAAACCAGTGAATTTGCTGCCTGGAAATTTTCATTGTGACATGACAAAGAATAATATCAAGCGCCAACTCTACTTGATACATATTGGGGTGAATCCAAAAAAATGACCGTTTAAAGGGTAAAAATGAAGCTTATTTTTTTCTTACATCTCTGTTAATTTTAATATTCTAATTGGTATCTTTTTAATCCTAATAATATACTGAATCACTTAGTAAACATAATGTCTCTCTGTGAGGTTCAGGATTTGTTTGGCATTCTTTCAATCAAAATTATGTTGAGGTATGAAATTCAAGTAATTCTGCGATATTATTGAAAATGAAATTTTCAGCCGCGCAAACGACGCGTTTGATACCGGAAGTTGAAGAGGAACTTAACCTTAATGGAGGTGGCTCGCCAAAATATATGCCAAAATACCGATACAAGCTTGGAAAGACAGCCGGGCTCAGGGTGACCATCTGTTGTGGACAGCGAGGCTCTACGACATGCTGAGATGGTCCAAAACAAAGTACTCGGCAGCTATCCTCCGAACTTGGTTTGTCACAGTCAAGTATGAATCATCACATACACCAATTAAGTAAAGAGAAGAGAGCATGTAGAGATCTTCCACATGTGCTCACATTGCAGCAAGCCGAACCTAGTCTGGAAGCATACCATTTGCTACTTCAAAATACAAGTGGTGAACGTTTCATTAAAAGGATTGTCACCTGCGATGAAAAGTGGTTATGCTGGCGCAATCCTAACAGAGTCCTTATATAGTTTTTGGAATTTTAAAAGTGTAATCCACTATGAGTTTGTTCTGAAAAGACGTTCTCTCCATTCAGAGCTTTATTCACAACATCTGCAACGAATGCGAAGGCGAAATTTCACGTAAGAAAAATATAAACTTAATTTTAACCCTTGAAACAGTCATTTTTTTACTCACCCCAATACCTGATAGAGAGTTTACAGCATATATTTTTCTGAGCAGTTACCACTTATATTTTCGTGGACGTTGAAGTATAAGTCCTTAAGCCCCAATTTTTAATAAGTTCACAGTTCATTTCTTGACATGTCAGACCACATATTTTCACCTGGCAAATATCACTGAGTCATTCCAGGACTTATTTGGCTTTAATGCGATGTATAAATTTATTCTGTCTATGTATGCTGTTCTTTCACCGGGAAGAAACATTGTCATACAAAATTCACTAACAGGACTTTTTGGCTTTGAACGCCGACGATGATCTTAGAATTGGGATCAGCAGCTTGGGAAAGTGCTGCAAATTATGAAGTATTGAGTCATAGAAAACCGGGTACGAAGAAAACCTTTCCAGGATGCGGCTCCTCTTTTCATCAGGTCTCTCCTCTTCTCAGATTCTATTTCTGGAATAATCCATGGAATGGGGGCCAATAGAAAGCACTACTATCTTGAATGGAGCTTGGTGTTCAAGGAAGGTCACAATATTGGGAAAGGTGTATTGAACTATTTCATCAATAGAGGAGTTGCTGATGTGCTCTATAGGGTAGGATGATGATTCAAAAAAACGGATTGATATTTTTCTGAGTTAGTGCATCAGGATATCGCGGATAAAGAAACCTGGATTAGATCATGTGATATAAGAAAAACCATTGTATTCTAGTATTTAAAGGAGCATTATTAAATGGTCTTAAATTCCAAAAGATAAATTTTAATTTTCTAAGAAAAATATATTTATATTATAATTTTATTAATATAATTAATTTATTTATTGCTTTATAATTTCATTAATACTGCAGTTGTTAGTTATTATTCGGGCGAAGATTCATTGAAATACCATTAACTTATAATTTGAATATTTTGAAAATAACTTGTTGGAAACGATTCTATCTTAAGAACAATATTATGGAGTTGTATTTAAAATACTTTTCGTACACTTTTAATTGGTTAAATACTTTTTTTGTTTTGTTTTTTCGCTTTAAGGAAAGTAAAGTACAAACAAGTTTTTTAAACAAACTTTTGACTATACCAAAATACTTACTAAGAAACTTCGTGGAAGTTAAAGCTATGTTTTCCTTCTTGCACTTCAATACTTTGATTAACCCTTGACTTTCATTTTCGTTATGAGAGCAGTATTTCATTCGGGAGGACTAATTTGTGACAAGAAGGAGAAGTGGCTAACTTTAAGCCCAACAGCAAGATTTTGTTCCCTTGACTTATGATTGGATGATTATCCCATGGAGAGGATGAGTGTGCCCATAAGGTAACTCAACGTCTGATAGATTATTAAAAAAAAATTACTATTGACATAGGCAAGCCCACTTCCTACTTCCTAATTGGAATGCTGAATTAAACAACAAATTATTATATTAAATATTTAATTTTATGAAACACATATTCAGGTAATTAATAGTTATTGCAAGAGTTTCATTTTGAATTAAATAAGAAAATTCCTTATGATTCTTTATTACTGCAGCTTTAATAATACTTGTTTCTCTATCACGTCATTAACACGTCTCATGTACTTATTATCACATTTACTTGTTGTATATTCTTTTTACAGTTGTAAATTTCAGTAAATTAATTTTTAAAAAAAATTTTATTCATTTATTTGTGACTAACTAGCGCTATTTAGTACAATGAATATTGAGTTTATAGTTTTTGTAGTCGTTTATGTTTAAGCACCTGCTGTCGAATGTTCATATCGAATTCTATTCTCGACAAAGAATTTTAACACTGCTGGGACGGGGAGTCCATATCTGATATAAACGGCAGTTGACGCTTCGCTGAATCAATGTACACCCGAACACACAGCTTCAAATCCTATCTAGATACAACCAAATCTCTTCTTTCTCTTTTTTATTATTCTTTGTTTTTATATAATTAAATTAAACGAGATAAAAATATAACCAAAATGGATTCTACTAAACGTTTTTTTTTTTTACTGGCTTATCTATAATACAGTTATAAAACGAAATAGTTTTCGTAATGGAAATGATTTACGGAAGTTATTTATTGGTTCATAAAATGGAGATGAGTAATAATCATTGAAGTGTTTTATACTAAAATTACAATGAACTACTGGTATTGAAATAGAATACTGGGAAGAAAAATATCCTGTATAAAGTAGTGTTTTTTTTTTCGTTTCTTTTTTCCACAAAAGTAAAATAACCTCGCTTCCTTTTAAGCATTCTCTCAAAATATATTTTTCCATAAAGATCCGTTTTTTTTTTGTTTTTTGCCTTCACAGAAATAGTTATTGTTTTCAGGAAGCTACTTCACTAAATACTTCAGGGTCTGATAAAGGCAAATCGGACTTTCAGTTTATGTTACCTTTAGAGTTTATAGAAGTAAATGTCTTAATGTAATCGTACGAAAAGCTTGACAAGTCAAAACACATTTAAGCATATTGCTTGAAATTCTCGGAATATGATAATATAAAATGATTTGATTAATCAATAAAATCCTATTCCGTTGTATTTATTTATTTTTTGTTTTCATTTAACAGATTCTCCGAAAGAATAAATAGAAAAATTGCCTAGCAAACAGTTTTCTACTTAATTATTTTATCTGTTAATAATCGAATGCCTAACTATTTATTTAAATAAAGAAAAGTATTTCTCTTCCTATTGTTTGCTCTGTATATTTCGTCCTTTTTCATGATTAACTTTGCACAGCTTAGAAAAAGACAAAATAAAAAAATAAAGCCTCAGAAAGTTTTAGGGCCTTTAACTTAAACTTTAAGCAGAGAAAGTACCACAACGCATTCAACTTCTCATCCATTTTATATTTTGGATCCTCTTAGGACAAGTTTAATAAACAAAATGGGGTATTATTTATATTAATTAAATTATTATTTCATTACAACAATATCCTTTGAAAGAAATAATTAAAAACAAAACATAGAGTACAGAAAATAAAAACAGGGAAAGTAATTAATTTTTTCATCAACGAAAGGTTATGGGTGCAAATATTTTGCTCTATATACTAATATTTATGTATGTATTTTTTTTATTATAACATTTTAGCTGCTCTAGAATGGATCTTTAACGTTAGGCCAACGCAGATATTTTTTGTTGTAATATATGCTATCTTTATTTTTAATTTCATAATTTATATATTTATTCTGCCTCTGCCCCTAAGAGCCATCAAGAGCGTATTTAGTTATAACTTATAACTATATAATTATATATATATATATATATATATATATATATATATATATATATATATATATATATTTTTTTTTTTTTTTTTTTTTTTTTTTCGGTTGGCACTATATACCATGGAGATCCTTGGCCGCGCGATGTTGTATTCATACAGACATGTATTGCTTGCGGGAGAAAAGACAGCCTGGAGTGACCACCCAACCTCACGTTGCAACGAACCATGGTTTCCATGGTGCAGCGGCAGGCTATCCCATAGCTCCATAACCGGTCTTTTGGGGGAAATTCGGGTCATTCCCACCGACTCACTCGGGTTCAATGATCAAGGGGACAGTAACAAGCCGGTCAAGATCCACGGATTATGGCTGTTCGGAGTCAGCAGGCGCACGAAGACCCATATTTCTTTCCCCGAAGCGGACCGTCCATGGACCAAGCCTGCGGGAGGCTATTTTTCGTCCTGGAAAACCACACCGCGATTCGCAATTAAGGTACACGGGATAGGGTCATCACGCCCGGTCTATGTGAGTTGCCTCCAGTAAGCTGACGGGCCTTACATATCCGGGGGAGGGGTTATAAATTGCTTGAATTATTAATTAATTAAATTAAAGTAATGCCGATATCGAGATTCGAACTCATAAACCCAAAGTTTGTGAGTTCGAATATATACATATATATATTATTTACCAATGAGCTTAAGCAATTAAGTCTTAATATTTTCGATTGAAAAGGTTGTAGTTTTGATGACAGCTTTTTGTTGAACACTATTTTTGAGGCATGTTCAAGAGATGGGCATATGTATTTAGTTTTTGTCTAATTTGCAGTTTAAAAGTTTGGAAAAAAAGTGAAAAGTAATTTCAGTGGTTTTTTTAGCGCCTTTTTTTTCATTTTGACGTGTAGTAATTTGACGACTAAATGAAAATCTGTGGTAATTACCAACAGAAGAATACTGTGCATGTACGTTTGTTGGTAACAGCTAATAGGTTATAATGGTGTATAGGGATGTCATCGAATTGTGTAAGTTATATTTTGAGATTTGCTGTGATTTAATTGTTTGAATTAATATTTTTATTCAATTTGGATTTACAGTTTAGTCTTATTACTAATTTTTTTTTTAATAATTGATTTTCTCACAGTATAAATTGGATACACTGCCTTGATGCTATCATTTATATAGCCATAAGGCTTCTTTTAAACGGTTATTGAAATGTAGGAAAAAACTTTATAAACTACTTCACTTTAACATCATAAAAATATAATTGCCTCCCTTGACAATTTATTGCTTCAAAATTCCGAAACGATCCTAATTATAAAGTTGTTCTAGCCCATTCATAAATTCACAACAGAACCGAACATTTATTACTTCGGTATAGCCTTTTATCAACGTTTGTTAGCCTCATAAAGTGAGGAGTTAGAAAGTAAACTCTTAATCTCTAGCGCAGTTCTTCGGACTAAGCTTAAATAACTCCTATTTCCCCTCCCCTTTCGCTTAAAATATATTCTGTATTTAAATTAACCGTTCTTTCAGGCCTCTTGCCCCAGTTCTGGTGCAATACATCCAGAACATAGGCGCACTGTTACATAATCCATTTAATTGTCTGACCATAAATTTGCATTACTTTATAATATAAATGTACTTCTAAAATTAAAATAAATTGGATTTCTTTTCAGTGCCAAAAAACATAAACGATCAGAGCTTAGATTAAAGCAAGATGTGATAGTGTGAGGTACGACCTGCAGTCCTTGGGTAACTAAGAAATCTAATATGTACGGTCTCTTAAGTCTGGAGCTTCTATAACAATATCTGATACAATTTACTGGGGTTATTTTTTATTTTTTGTAATCACTTGATAACATGATATATCTGATTTTAAAAGTATACCAAATAAAAATTCCAAAATGAAAAACACCAATTTTTACACACCTAATCGCCAAATCCTCCTGGCTTACATCGAAACTTAAGACACCAGACTTACTTAATTTTTTCGTTATTAAAGAACTGCAGGCTCATTCCTCATACCATCTGATTAGCTCTGGCCTATGCTCTGATCTTTCGGTCATACATTTAGTCCTCCTCCACGAATCGCAGCAAAAGAAAAAAAGTCACATGCACCTTCAAGAAGGAATTAAACTTGCCGATTGCTTCCATTATTTGTTATTGCTACCGAGGAAATTTACATGAAAAGCTCTCGTTTCTTATCTCAATGGAAATCATAAATAATTGAAGATGTTTTTAAAGTTTTAACAAAGATCATATACAACAGCCTGCGTGTGCATCAACATCACTGAGAAACAAAAGAAGTGTCCAGCCGAGCTATCCGCAGTATATAAGGTATCTGATCAGAGCTAACAGATTATCTCGTAAGGTACCTAACAAACTATTATCAGAAAAGCAGAATGTAACCGAATTAATAGCGAACTAATACGGTAAATACAATGATTTAAACAAACGAACTACGACATATTTTTTGGATAATCTCACTACTGACAGTGGAAGTTAAGGAGATATACAAAGAGATTTCTTAGGCATCAGAAGGTGTCGGACAGCGAAGAATCTGAATTATTTTCTACTCATCTGTCGATTGTTTTCACACACATGCAATGAACATGAAAATTCTGAACAGGAGACGCTAGATATATCTTTACTATTGGTACTGCCGCCAACTCTATTGATCCGTCTGATATCTTTCTTGAGATCAAGAAATTTCCCAAAACAAAAGCCCTTGGAAATGACCTGATCAATGTTGTTCTACTGTAGCATATGCCCAAAAATTTCCTCCTTAATCCAAAATCTAACAAAGTAAAAAAAATTTCCTCGTACCGACCCATTGGTTTATTTCTAAATTTTTTGAAATACTAATTTCCAAACGTGTACTTAACATTCTGGCTAACAAAAAAATACATATTACCCAAACACCCATTTGGATTTCGTTCACTTCACTCAGCCATCTACTAACTACACAAAGTCCGGACTACATTTCAATCGCATTAGGAAATAGAATATTGATATACTGCAGAGGTATTCCTTAATGTAGTTCAAGCTTAATGGACTACTTTTCATACTTCTATTTACTATCTCATACTTCTTCCCTTTCTACCAGACAGAGGATCAGAGGTCTCTTGCATACACTTACTCAGGGCCGTAATGCCTCAAGAGTCTATTCTCGCTCACAATAATATCAATTTAAGGAGACGACAGGTATTCTCACTAGATATGCAGATTCTTACAATAACTGCATGATTAATTTAAACAATGAAAAATAAAACTTAACGACAAATCTCAGCGCATTACAATCACTCTTAAACACAAAACCTTCCTTCCAGTTTATATTAACAATGAACCCATTCAACAGACCACCACTTAGGAAAGACTTTCGACTGAATGATGACTTGTAGTCCATGAACGTGAAACAGAAACAATTACACATAAACGGAAGACTATGACTATTTTATTTTTCATAAGCGATCGATACTGAAAATCATACTTATGCATCCCTTTTAAAACCTATATGGATCTACGCATCAGAAATTTTCGAGTCAGCAAAAAAGGCATTCAAACAATACAGACTTTCCAATCAAATCAACCAATTCGAATTCGAATTCCAATCAGTCTAGAATTCCAATAAAACGTTGACTCTGGTACGTCAGTAGCAAAATATGTCCACATTAATGACGTTCAATACCATCTTCATAGGAACTTAAAAAACAAAACGATTTCACGACAAGCTCAATGCATATTACGACAAACTGATACAGAATATGGCGACAAAGGTCATGCCTGAATTATCCAGAAGGAAGCTGTAAAGGAGAGATCTTCTTATGTAATATCATATAGAGTATCTCGTTAGAGTCACATCCTAAGGGTGCTGACCTCACTAATGCCTGCAATTTCTTTTATATTATATCCATATCGCATCCACTAATTGCCGAGATTTTGGGTGACAGGTGTTTATATAATATCAAAGATAAACCAAAATATGAATTTTGGAAATAATGGTTAGAAGATGACTCTATTAATGGCAGAAACGCTACAAAAATTAATATATTATACTGATGGTTTAAACTTTGATAACATTAAATAAACGTATGAAATAATATGATAAATTCTAATAAATGAAAATAAAAATTAAAGTTGCTTTTAAATGGGAAAGAAACGAGTTCGGAAGTAAGCTGCTTTAAAAAAAGGGAAGAAAGTGCTGAGAAATTGTGGTTTAGTTATTAGCTTCTCTGAATAAGAATCGTGGAGACTTGAGATTCCAGGGATCCCGAAGGACATTTTTTTCTGAGGGGTTAGGTCTAGAAAGGGGTCCAGTTAGAACGGTGAGAATAAATTGGGTAGCTGAGAGAATAAAGAAGAAGCAGTCCCGTTAAGAAAGACGAAATCATGCTAATGAAGAATGATGTACGGCTGGCTACTTAACATCTGTAGTTCTCGTCTTTATTTAGGTATTCATTAAATTTTATATAATAAACAATCCGTATTAAGATGCTGAGTAGTAATCTGTTATTTTTAAAATGCTATTTCGTTTTAGCAGTTGGTAAATTTTAGATTTTTTTTTTCCTGTAACCTGAAGCCTGTTGGTTCGAATAAATTCTCAACGACATACATATGGCAAGAGTTTTTCAAAATTTATACAGAATAAAAAGAGAGTTCATTCTAAGTAATTTCTGTATACAGTAATTATTTAAAATGACCCCTGCTGATAATTACCTCGAAAATGCATTCTAAACGAATTTCCTTTTTAAGACTACATCTTATTATTTTGAAGATTAATTAAAATGGAATGAAGAGCAGTTAGGGACTAGTCCTAATAATTGACACATCCGACAAATTCAGAAAAGTAGTTACAGAATTTTGAAAAAGAAAAATCATTCAAAGAAAAACCATACAAAGAGGCGAAAAATTCTCAGTCTGTCCTGATTTATTGTAAAGAGGGTGATTTCCCAATAAATAGTCATATCTCGGTACGAATATATGCACAAATGCCAACTTAGAGCAAGACGTGTCCAATAAGCTAATTCCAAATCATTGCTATCAAGAATTTGAGTTTAATCAGCTAAGTTAGATTAGTGCGAACGTAGTGCGGATATGTACCCCTAATAGTGGGTAGAGGTCTGCTTTGACATGGCGTCATTATAAGAAGTCCTACGAGACTAGACTTTAGTTGAGATATAATGCAATACTCAGGAAGCGTAATTTTTCTAACTGATGATATGGAAAGAACAACACCACAATGTTTTATTTTTTTAAATTATATTGTGTTGAATATTTGGTTCAGAAGGAAGAGACCACCTACACAATACCAAACAGCATGACCTGCACCGGATAAATATTATTGTGTAACGGCAGAAACAACATTGTTATCAAAAAATCCTGCTGTGTTTGAACACGTTAGTTTCAGGAACTACCAGTCTGATTTAAAAATACTTTTTGCGTTAGATAGACCGTCCATCGGAGAATGCTTTAGATACTAGGCATATATAGAAAAAGACACTAATAGGTGAAACTTATGTTTTTATTGTGTACCAACGTTTCGGCCTAAGTTGTAGACCACCATCGAGGCTAAGAAAAAAAATAAGAGGATAGTTACCTTACAACTAGTAGGTATTTAACGGATTTAACGGATAGTTAAAATACGAAACTTAAAATACGAAGTATAAAACATAAAAATATACATAAGTAAAAACAAGTAGACAGATATATTATACCAACTTCTCCTTAAATTACAACTACGTTCAACTACATTAACACCAAAATTAAAAAGTTCGTGTAATCAAATTATTTCCACGGATATCAAATTGTCATGACAACGAATCGTTCGCAAATTGGACACTGTATGCCTATATCCCTGGGTCGTAGCGTCGTACTATTAAGCCAAAAGTCTTTCTCAATGCTTTCTCATTTAACGTAAATAGAATTTTTCAAATAGGACTTGTGTCTAATTACTAAAATCTGCGCATTCAAACACACAAACTCTTCAGCTTAATATAATAATATAGATGTATCATTACCAACAAGTAATTTTCGAGGAAAAAAAACCTTTCCACATGACATGCGCCAGGAAGATGAAATTTATTAAATTACTTTTTTGATATTAATGATTAAAACAAAGCTAATAATAAGGAATTGATAAATTATTTTAAACTTATATAAATTTGTTTTCTTGAAAACTAGTTTCGAATGTTATACATTCATCTTCAGTTCTAAAAACACGCAGAAAATTCAAAATATAGTTTGGTATTATTGAACATATTAAATTAGATGTAATATAAATCAGTATTATGAAACATTTATGAATTATGAATTTAATTTAGACAAAAAATCAAATACATGTTACTACTCACCAAGGTTTGAATTGATTATATCAAACAGAAAAGTTTGTAATGGTTCCTTCTCGCATTGAACTAAAAATGAAAGAAAGGTAGGTAGGATGTTTATAGGTAAACGCTTTAAGGGTCGGGGTTTTTTCAGTAATACCGATGAGTAATTGATTTTTCTGTTATGGATGGAAATAAATTTAAGATTGGACTATTGGAGAAATTTATTTGGTCATTTAGGCCAAAATGTGTATTGTATTTGAAGGAATTCATTATTTCAAGTGCTTCGTATATATTTAATTTGAGGCTGTTTTCAACGTGATGTATTAATTTAACTCCTGAGTCTTTGGTGAATTTTTTTTTTTTTTTTTCATTTAAATGAATTGCGAAGTTGAAATTCTCTGTTTTATTATTATATGCACCTATATGTTCCTTTAATCTCTGATTTAGCGATCTTCCAGTTTTTCCTGTGTATTTGGTTGCACAATCATTACAATTTAGTTTTTATACAACGCAAGGTAGCATTCCGGAGAAAATTAGAAGGAGATTGCTATTTGAAAGTTGTGACAACCAGCAGTCAATGTATAATTCAGAAAACCATCATGATTCATTCAGACGCTCAACTCATAGTTGGCACAATTAATAAAAGCAATTGAATTGCACTTGGAGCACGTGTCATTCACGATCAAGTTGAAGCAGAAGCCATTTGGAGCAATTCCTATTGTAGGTACAAAATCCCAGACTTGTGGAACGCATATTCCTGCAAACTATATATCATGAAATTCCATAGAAAGTAATTGTTTGATTTGAATTAACTTATGCTTACTACATTCATAAGCCTTAACGTGGAATATATTTTTTAACGTACAACCAAATTTAAATAAATGCTTGTTAAATTCTCGAATTTTCCTATCAGAACACAACGCATTAGTTTAATCAAAAACATCCGCAAGGGGGCCCATCCTACTCCATTCATGGCTCTTACAAAAGGCTTAGCTCACAAAACTTTAAGAGCTCTAAATAAGCATCTTTTATTGTTAAACTTGATAATTCCGTCTGCAAATTGGCGACCGTAAAACTTTATGTTATTGCTGTCTTTCTTTATTCTTTCTCCAGTGGGCTAGAAAAACGACTTAATGTCATACTAACATCTTTATTTGTACTCTACTTATTATTGAAAGAGCTCAGTAATTTATTTATGCTTTATTTTAAAATTAAATTGAGAATATACGCATATTTATTTATTTTGATTTTCGCTTATTAATCCTAAGGGCCATACTATGAACAAAAGAGTATTTATAATATGTATTTTATTAAAAAATATTATTTTAGTTTTATTTGGTTTTACGTCTCTACCCTAAAGGGTCATTGGAGTCGAGGAATAATTCATATTAAGTTGCAGTATCTAGTGCTTTTCAAGAATTTAAACAAAATTGTTCTTACTTATCTATCAGTATTTCTTTTAATGTTTTCGATAATCCCATTTTTTTCTGAATTTTTTGAATCGGGTATACTCTAGCAGTAAATGATTTACTGTTTGTGGGACTTTATTGCACTTTTGGCACGTGGGTGCTTCTTATGGAGAAAAATGAGATCTTCTGCTGATTCGTTAAATGTGCCATTAATATTTTATTTAAGAAAAAAAAAACAATATTGTTTTTATGAGAACAAGATAAGCCTGAAGCACCATGAGTTTTTATGTATTTGTATTTATTGAGCGATAGTTTGGATATTAAATTCAGTAATGGATTCCAAACAAAACACCTCATGTTCTAGAAGCTTTAATAATTTAAACGAATGAATTCAATAATGAATGAGTTCTCAATCAGGTAAAGAAATTTAATTTATTAAATATTTATTAAAAACAGTACTAGGGTAAAATATTTTTATTTGAAGTATCAATTACCGAAATCGCTTATCTCATTAGGAATCATTAATTAAATCTAATGCAATAATTAGAAAAATATTAAATTCCAAATAACGCAAATTTTATAATATCTAAACAGCAAAAGAATAAATAATGAGATGTTCAAAAGTCAATCTTTATATTTGATGCTCAAAGAATGTTAATAAACATAAACGATTCAAAGGTAAGGTCGAAATTAAATTTCTCATACTTGCAGAATAGAATAAAATATTTACATAAACATATTATGAAATCATCATTAAGTGCCTAGTCTCTAAATTATTTACAAAAAGTATTAAAAGAAATAGCAGCCATAAATTTCCAAATATATAATATACACTATATTAAAAATAAAATAAATTATCTCCTAACCACTTAAATATTCACATATAATATTTAATGCGTAATTTATAATGCAAATTGTTATCAATAATAAACTACAATCACCATTTAAAATTAGGTCTTTGATTAATTTTTTTTTTATTTTTCTTAGTGCCTTAAACACCCATTTCTATATCACTTGTTTTTTTTTTTCGGTAAATAAATAATTATTTAGTTATAACTATAAAATATTATAACTGAAAGGTAGCTCATCTGTCGATCGAAGTATTTGTCATAGTAATACTAAACATCCGAGGAAACGTTCGATCTCCTCCAATCCTACTTGCTCAATACCAAAGATATATTTACTCTTGTCTCGGAAAACCCGTCTTCTCACTCCGCCATACTCTGTTTCGGAGGAAATTCGGATCCTTTCCGAAGAAACAATTCCAATAAGGAGGAGGAAATAAGATCTATAAAAGAGGTGGAGACAGAATGTAGAATGAGCGAAGTTATATAAGGAAGACTTGACAGAAGGGAATCAATATCATTTAGAGCAGGGCCACAGTTCTCGTCCTAATGCCAGGCATTAAGAGGATCCCGGCCGGCGTTTCACACCATCCTTGCCCCATCATAATGATTAGAGGCTGTTTTAACGGGGTCATTAATTGCGAAATATACTGTTCATCTTAAACGATATAATTATTACAGATGTATATTATTATAACATTCTTGAGATATTATGATTTGTTGAAACGAAAATAGCATTGTGTCAATATATAGCGCCAAAGATAAATATTCATATCAATACTCAACTTATGTAATGAAATTAAAGATAGTTAATGCTATCATAAAAAAATTGATGTGGACTCGACACGATTTCCTTGTGCGCCTCTTAAACTATAAATCGGTTTATAGTTAATTAAATAAACTATTAAAAAAAAAGTTGGATGTAAAATAAAAACAGTTTCATATAAAGTATCACTTCCGACTGCCAAATTTTAACAAAAATCTAGAATTTTATATCTATTTATACTAATGTCTTATATAACAAATTTGAGATGTTTTGCATTATATTGTAGAATAATTTTTGATGAAAGTTTATTATAACCAAGAAATAAATTGTCATTTTCACTTATCCAATACTTGTTGTTGCTACAAAAAATCTATCAGTTCATCTATATTGACATATAATTCTTATATAGCAAAATTTAGAAGTTTTTCATTATATTTTAATATAATATTTGATGAAAGACTACTAAATTTGAGAAATATATATATAATATATATATATATATATATATATATATATATATATATATATATATATATATATATATATATATATATATAAATCCATAGGGCAAGACCTCGGAAATGAGTGGCGTAGACGCAATAATCAGGAGGTATATAACACATATATATAATGAACCTGACGTAATAACGTTCTTTAAACTAAACCACCTGATGTGAACTGGTCATGTGAAAAACAACTAAATACCAAAAAAAAAATCCTGAGAGAACCGATCTATGGTAAAAGGTTTTTTGAAGATGGTTAGATGGCATTATTGCTGATGCCCGAAGTATTCTAGGAGTCCACAATTGGATGATGGCTGCGCGAGATCGTGACAATTGGAGGAGGTTATTGCAGGAGGCCAAGACACGGCAACAAATTGTAGTGTAACTCACAATCAGATAGATAAATATTTCTTTTTTTCTGGTTATTGTGTACCGTTTCGATGTATTTTTTTTTCTTTCAGATTCCTCAGTAGCTTATATGGTAAGTATCAGCTTATTTATTTATTGTGTATGAAATAAGACCTATTAGATTCACTTTTTTTTTTTTAACCAACTATCTATGTTTATTAATTACCCATTCGTGACCCACTGTCGGAGAACTGACTGTTAAATTAATATAAAAAATAAATAAATAGATTTATAAATGTATCTGTTAACTAACTATTGTAATTATCGCGAATGATTACCTGTTGTTCATTGAGAAGTCTATCTCTCTCTATCGCAAACAATATTGAAAAAAATATTATAATGTTTTAAATATACACGACTGTTTGCTTCTGTTTCATTTTATATTACGTATAAGTTCATGATCATATATTATAATATATAAATAGCAAATACTTGAAAAACTGAAAAATATTCTAAACGAAAAAATAGTTGTCGTCGGATCCTGGAAAAATTTATACGAAACCACCCCTGAGTTTTATGTATGCTTTTGATTAAAAGAAGAATCATAGAAATCAGTTTTGGGCAGCTGGAGAGTGGTTGACGTTCCAGCTATGTTCAATAAGCATTCCATTCCATGCCCCATGAGTAAACGGGAGACCCACTAATCTGGTGGAACCCATGTCAATTCTAACCGAACCAATGGTCGGGAACTATTTCCTCAGGGTAGCCATCGAACACTGCCGGTTCCATTCATTCCAGAAGCGGCCACCCTCATTTTCTTATTCTCGCATCATCTTCCTGTCAGTTAAGCGTATCGCTCCAACCTGATCAAAGCGGCCACCTTAATAACATCGACCTCTCCCATTAACTCGGTGCCAAGCGCGGAGCTCGGCGCAAATCCATTCGTACATTAGATCAGTCTCTTCTTTTATTTTATTTATGCTAATCTAAAAATACTAATATAAACTATAATTTCTTTGGGCCCGATAGTCTCGCCGAATATAAACGAGCCATGTATTTTGTGGAGTTTCAAAGTTATTTTTTTAACATTCGGTACAATTTTTAGGGAGAATTATTTGTGGTTTTCTGTCCATATTTTTGAGGAAACTAGTGCTTCAAAACTGAATACGTTTTATCGAAATTTTATGTATTTGCATTCAAATTGAAAATTAAATTATAGATATATCATTAAGAAATAAAAATAATGTTTTTTTAAGACAGCAACTTTAATTAGACATGACATTTTTACCTTTTTTTAAAGTTCTAAGTGCAAATGAACGTATCATCATATTTTTAAATGCATTCCTGTAAATTATTTAAACCATACGAGCTCAGAAATTTGATTTGAAATATTCATTCATTAAGAGTACATAAGTAAACTGAAAGATGAATTTACTGAATTGTTCGTTTAGATTCTTAACATGCAAAAATAGAGTCTTGCTTCATTCTGATTCAAAAACGAGATTTTTCTCCGATGTATAATGAATGAGTCTTAACAAAGCTTTATATGCAGTAACCGTGTTCGCTTTTGGCATCGTGCACGCCAGATAAGATATCCTGGAAGAGATCAATCATAAGATCTTTTTACCAATCTTATGCAATCCATGTATGAAAAAAAAAAAAGACGCCAGACAATTTATCACAAACTCCCTCTACTCAGTTTTATCTCCGCTAAAAGATAAATCCTTCCCTTTATCCTTAAAGTGGTTTTTTTTTGTTTTGTTTTTTAATGATGGAAAATAATCATAATCCAGTTTGTAGAACTTAAGATAAAGCAGGAAATCATCCACTTGTTTTATAATTATGTTCTTTTCATTATCTCCATATAGAATTTTCACATTTTTCCAACAATTGAAGAATAAATGGTCTTATTATTTAATAACGAATTAGCTACTTCATCGCTGTAATAATACATATAAAAAGCAATCATAATGAAATCTGATAGGATAATTAATTTTCATTAGCAGGCTCTAGAAAATGCTACAAAAGTACAATAATTCAAAAAAATAGTTGTACTTGAGTGTTGCAAATTTGATAACAGAATAAATATAATTATATATTTTTTTCGTTTTATTAAATTACAATTTCATTGACAAAGGCCGCCGATATATCGGTCAACATTATTGTAGAGCTGTTAGAAATGCTTATTTTGGAAAATTATTTTTTCAACAATCAATAAACGTCTGCGTTAATTAAACATTTTTATACTATTTTTTGATTAACGTTGAACGACACACTGACCATCTGCAAGAGAAAATTTAGTGTGCCACGGCAGGTTATTTAAACGTGTTCTAACCGAGTCCGTTCAGGGTTCTTCAGGTTTGCTCGCTTTCCTTTTCTATAATCTAGAACAATTTCAAAGGTAGTTAACGGTAGTTGGTACAAAGATACACACGCTCCTCCCTTCCGATTTTGTTATTCACGTGTTTTTGGTACGAGATTAATTCTACTGACTAAAGAATAGAGAATAAGTAACGTGGGACGTTATTTTGATGCTTTTGACGTTATTTTCGCAAATAAAAATCATGGATAAAATCCTCTTTTTAACACATTCATTGAGAGGTAACATAAAAAAAAATATTATTGAATGTATCAATTATTTGATGAAAAAAGGATATCTGCAATTACTAAAAATGATGCAGAACCATTTCCGTAGTAAAGTTGAGGTCCAACAAGTTTAACATTGATGCTTTGATTGTAAATAAACAATATGATGTTTTTCTTTACAATGTCTATATTTTATACTTTTGTCAGATTCAATTTTATTTGCAGAACTTTTAGTGAAATTGATAAAACTTTTAATTTTGGAACTTAATCCATTTTTTATAATTTAATGTTAATTTACTATTTCATTTAATTAATTTGCTATTTTTACTTCCTTCTACGTAGTAAAGTATTGTAATCGCGAAAATTTTCAGCTTTCAGATTTCAACGGAAATATCCATTTTGACCAACCCTGAATCCATTTTGACTAGTTTCGCCGTGACGTCTGTAAGTACGTTCGTTCGTATCTAGCACAATTCAAAAACGATATTTCGTAAAAAATCTAAAATTTTCTATTTAGGATTGCTTTTACATCTTGTTGAGTACTTCTTTTTTTAGTTACTATATGAGTACTTAAAGTGGTACTTTACTTGAAGGTCATAATACGTTTTCATCAAAAAGTATATTAAAATATGATGAACATTTTTTCAAATTTATTATATAGGACTTATATATTAATAAAACTATTATACTATATTTCAGTTAAAATTCACATACCGGAAGAGGTTCTTTACTTGAAGGTCATAAATAGACTTTCATTAAACATTATATTAAATGCTAAAAATCTCAAATCTTGTAAATAAGACTTTTATGTAAATATAAATAACATACAAAATTTCTGTTAAAATTGGATAACCGGAAGTGGTATTTTACTTGAAGTTCATAATAGGCTATGTATATATATGGTTGTCCAGGACTCTGATGCATACAAGAGAACCGGTCGGATCAGTCTTCTAGAGAGGCCAGTACATCTCCCTATCTCAAGCCCTTGTCCGAGGAGAATTCCCGGGGTTCATCACTTTTAATTTTAATTGCACACCGCACACATTCTTCATTGTAATCTTCACCAGCCTTACTAATTTAAATAAAAATTAAAAAAGAACTTTTTGGAAAAAAAAAAGAAACAGAAAATAGAGATGACGTCAAAATTGTTCACAAGAATCACTAAAGAGACAGAAATAATTTTTCTTAGGATAGTAAATTATTAAGTAACATTAGTAATTATCCCAAATGAACCTGCAAAGTACGATAAGTTATTTTTTTTTATGTCAGTGCCCACGCTGCTGCACAACTTGAGAATTTTGAAGAGAAGAACTTAAAAAACTTAATAGTTGAAACGAACGAGCTGTGATCCACTCTACGTGGCTTGGCACCAACATAAAAATAACAAATTAAATTATTGAATTGCTTAGGTTGATTTGGAATTGTTACTTCTGTTACTTCTGTATATTTGTGATAATATTTACATATTTTGTTTAAAACTTCAGCCGCTTAAGGCGCCAAAGGTTACAGCTGAGGGAGGTAATGTGTAGGTAGCAACATAGCTTCTATTAAACGTAGAAAAATGTTCCAGCAAAAGAAATATTAAAATAAAATAAAACCAGCTTAATTTTGTTGATCACTAAATATAAAATAAAACCTATCTGTAAAAAATATCTATGCATTACCTACCTCCTAAAACAATTTGAGTGAATTTGGGCATAGATGTAAAATTCGAAATACAACTCCAGTTTATGACAGCATATACAAGTGTTCTGCATCTTAGTTAACAGCCGAAGTTGATTAAATAAAAACTTAGAGTACAATATCTTGTACTTAAAATACTGTAGTACTTCTTGGTAGACTATAGTATTGTATCGCCAGGTGGTCGAAGGAATGTTACGGGTACCTGAAGGAACCTTTTGGGTGCAGGCATTTGTCCTGAACAATTCGCTTACTCTTTTCAACTATGTTTCAAACATTCACATATTTCAAACATTGTCGATTTTTAGTCATATTTTCGGAATGTCCTAAAAGAGAAAAATTCTTCTTAAAACAGAAAAATAAACGCCAGGTCTAATCTAAATAGATCTGCTACATAGTACTTAAATAAAAAGTTCAATCGGTGGTTTTTGTTTACAGAGGAGAAAAGTAAAAGCATTTTGTAATTTTGGGGGAAAGGAAGTAGGAGGCAGCATCCGGACCTCCTGGATCTCTCCTTTGGCTGTGCCACTGGTCCATAGGTAAACAAGGCCCTATTTTCTGACAGAGAGAGAACTCCCACAGCTACTCACCAAGGAAACTACTTGCACTTCGTGTGAGGTGGGAAGGAAATTGTAGGTCCTACCCACTTTCTATGTGGGAGGAGAGAAGTACTCCTGATATTCCTGGAAAGCTACCTGACTGGTCATATCTCGGACACTGAAGATCAAAAATTGTGTGCACACCTCAAGACTAATGTTGATATAGATAGATAGATAGATAGAAGAAAAACTTTATTCTGGGACTAGGTCCCTTAAGAATAACATAATCGAACAATTAAAAAATAAAACAATATCTGGCCATAAGATTACAAAATAAAGATCAATTAATGTTTACAATATTTTCAATAATATAACAATGCAAATTCTTGTCTTTAAAATATAAACACAATAAAAAAAAAAAAACATAATCGAACAAACATAGGACTCAACAATCTAAAAAGACTCATCAACCAAAAAAAAAAAAAAAAAAAAGAAAGGCAGCACATTCTCAATGCACTTACATATAATATATGTAAATATATTATGGTTAAGTGTTGAGATGTTATGCTGTGGTGTACTGTTTCAGTATACTCATTGTACTGTATTAGCTGTTGGTGGGAGATGTGCTCGCATGTCCCATTCATGTGACGTCATTTTATGTCCTTATGATGCTTAAAATGGTGGAATGTTGGCTGTTTAGTTATTCACTGGTATATGAGAGACTTGAGCCATTGTTTTTTGAATCTTCCGATTATATACCAACAATACATTTTTTTTGTCTCTATTTCGAATTATTTTAATCTTAATACCATATTTCATGAACATTTTGCAATGATTTTTATTATATTTAGCTTTATCAACATTCCGGATAGATACTAGCGGTTTAGGGAAAAATGCTTGTGCAGCAGAGCTGAATTACTAAGATTGTATTTGAAATAATTTTTAATAACAATTAAAATACAAAATCGAAAATATCAAAATGGTGGGAATGGAATAAACAAGACCATCAAGGAATATTTCTTTAAACACAACTCAATTTACATACAAGTTTTTAACCCTCAACTCAATTTGTAGGGGCTGTAGAGGTGCACAAATGATTAAATACATCATCATAAAACCGGTCAATGACGTAATTGTGGTCGACTTTTTGACTGAAATTTAATCCCACTCCTATATTTTTGTTCTGCCTGTAAAAAAACCATGCATACCGAATATAAACTCATTTGATCCAAAGAGGTCCGCTGGAAGTGCGTATCTGTCTCAGAAACTGTTCTGGAGTTATAAAATGGATTTAAAACGCATACTCCCCTCTCCCCTTCCTCTTCCCCCTTCCGATTACCTGCGTCAAAATCCATTATTTTCTGGTAAAAAATCACTAAAAACGAATGTAACACGAACGAACGTTTACTTGAATAATTTTACAACATATTTCCAACAATTACCAAATATTTCTAAAATCTGTCATCCACAATTGATAGTCAATATATTGGAGTAATTTCATTTAAAACTTTTGATCGTTCGTTTGCTTTAGAAATAGTCGGCATTAGCAATGGTTGTAGCTCCTAAATATCATAAACAGTGGACAGCTAAACTGATTTTAATGGAATAAATTTTACCTGGAGTCGTGTTAATTTGTAAAAGTTCTTAATATCGGTGAATATCATTAGTGAGGCAGAAACAGTTTGAGATAATTACAGAGAAGGAAAAGGTCTAGCTTTTTTCTCGACATGGCCTCGTTAATCAGACTTGGTATAAATCTCCCGCTCCATTTCTTCAGCGCCCCTCATTTGGCGCCCGACTGGGGGGATGGGGAGGAGGGCCGTGCTATTGATATCGTGTTTTATCCCAGCTCTTGCGGTATTCTCTTAACCAACACCAGCTCTTTCTATTGCTATTCCTGATAAATTGAGCGGAATAAATCACACATCAGAGCCTTGATTATTGGGCAATAGTTGCGATAATTTTTTTTTATTACAAGGCAGTTTAATTATTTTAATAATAATATTGTATATTAAATTATATAATAAGCTAATTTATTTGTTACATTCTATAATAAATGGTATTTTTTTTTCCTATTTTTGAGACCTATGGTTTATTTAAGCGGAAAAAGACATTCTTTTTTAGGGTATTGCTTTCGAGATAAGAAAAGTGTGTTTTTTGTCACAACATTTGCAAATGTCAAGCTTCATATATATATATATATATATATATATATATATATATATATATATATATATATATATATATATATATATATATATATTGTTACGTTAAAATTTCGTGATACTTATTATTTTATTTTATTTTTTTTAATGTTTATATTAATACAACTTTTGAGAGACCTAGTGAGGGCGTAATATTAGAAATAGTTTTAAGTTAGGTGATAAATTTAATTACGATCCCAAAACAGCTGAGCGAGAGGCAGTGATGAGAGAGACCGCGCCAGCTGGGAACAGAGACAAGTGACGAGAGAAGTCGGGACTTTGATCGAAGTGCACGAGGTGCGGGATTTGTTTTCTCTATCCTGTACGGTTTAACGAGATTTTTTTTGTTGTGGTGTGCGTCCAAGGCGTTAGAACTTCGCGCCAAACGAGAGTTTATAGCGAATTTCTCGAGAAGAAGACGAAAAAAGGACATCGCCGGAGAACAAGAAGAACCGAGAAAATAGGACTGGCTGCCCCATCTAATTCTTCGGATTTGTAATTTTATTTCTTTTGTTATTATTATATTTATATATATTAAACTAAGGATAGTAATTTTGTTTTTGTTTGAGTCCGGCTGGAATAGTTTCTTTTGTTTGTTTTAAATGTTTTTATTTTTTTTTTTTGGTTAATAAAAGTTTATGTATATTTTTTTTTTAAACAAGTTGTTTTATGTCATTTATTATATTATCCTGGTATTATTATATGTTACCATAGAACATTTAGGAATGTCCATGTAAACTACGTCTCTCAAAGGGTTTAGTGCTTATATCAATATAGAGTCACACTGAGGCCCTGAGTTCGAAGCTACCTCCGGCAGGTATCTTTTTTTTTGTTAATAATTAAATTAATTTTTTTTATCATTATTTTTTTTTAAGTGACTTAAGGGTCTTTTTAAGAATTTTTAATTAAATTATTTTGTTGATCAAGACGATTAAATAATTATTTCTTTTTTGTTAAATTTATTTTATCATTGTTTTAATTTATTTATATTGGTATATGTTTCCTTGGTTTTTTTTCTATAATTTTTTTCTTTTAGGGTTTCACTGTTTTCCTTAAAATAGTGTGGCGTCCGAACTTATTTTTTTTTTTTTGACAGGAGATATAATTGTATTTTATTTTTGATGGTTTGGTGAAAGTAGAAGGGTTGTGGATTAATAAATTTTTTTTTTTTTGAACCTTAGCGTCGCGACTGGGTTATCGGCACAATATTGCCCACTCCCGTCGGGGGACGGAGTGTGGTAGCATATTCTTGGCGCCCGAACAGGGACTGTTTCGGATAAACGATTTATAATTTTTAAAACTAATTAATTTGAAAATAAAATAAATTTTATTTAAGTATAGCCAACAATCCAAGATCATGGATTACAAATTAGATATTGAAAGACTCGCTTCCGACGAGTTGGAATATGAACTAAAAATCAGAGGATTCACGGGGATAACGAGGGTTGGGGATATGAAATCAAAATTACGGTCCCTATTAAAACTAGAAAGACAAGGAAGAACTATTCATCCTACCAAAACTGATTGTGATACAGATGATGAAATTAATATTTGTTTGGGGAAACTCAACGAAATCAAAAATAAAGTGCCGAATGCCAAAGGCTACGAGGTAAGGAAAATTGATGCAACTCTACAGCATGTATTAAATCGATTAAGGCGTATTCAGACCGAAGATGAAACCAAGAAATCG
This sequence comes from Rhaphigaster nebulosa, assembly GCA_948150685.1. Taxonomy (NCBI): domain Eukaryota; kingdom Metazoa; phylum Arthropoda; class Insecta; order Hemiptera; family Pentatomidae; genus Rhaphigaster; species Rhaphigaster nebulosa. The sequence goes on from OX411309.1 coordinate 70,312,922, forward strand.
GCGATTTCGGAAATGAACGCGGCCTGCTTAGAATATTGGACCGCTATAGGGGTTTTAGGTCAGGATTCAGAAGTAGAGGGTGACGCTACGATTGAGGAATATGAAGCCAGTGCTAGGTCGGAAAAACGGACGGATGATTCGTCGAAAGTGACGACAATAATAAGGAAGACCCAGATCCCACCAAAAGATTGGGGCATTCATTTTTCGGGAGGAGTTAGTGGGCTTAGCGTTAACGCGTTCTTGGAGAGGATTGAAGAAATTCGGGAAGCCCGTAACGTTACGGTACAAGATTTATATCAGTCGGCGTTTGATCTTTTCGAGGGAACAGCCTTAGTCTGGTATAGAGCCATGCGGAGGGAGGTGAACAGCTGGCATGAACTAGTCAGGGAGTTGAGAAAGGAATTCGAACCTCCAGATTATGAAGATCGATTGTGGGACGAGATTAAAAGGAGAACCCAAGGGCCAACTGAAACGATAGGAATTTTTGTGGCAGTGATGAAAAATTATTTCAGTAGATTATCAGACCAACCTACCGAAGAACAAATGCTCAAGGTACTATTGAAGAACCTTCACCCTTATTATCTTGATCGATTGGCCCTAGTGAATATCGAAAGTATCCAAGATCTAATCGACTGTGGACGAAGAATAGAAAACGCGAAGTGGAAGATTGATATTCATCAACCACCCCCAAACATTCGAGGTTTGTTAGAACCAGACCTAGCATATACCACACCTCCTCGTCGAACATATGATCGAGAACAACCGAAAGTCTTCAATATGTCGACTTCGGTCCAACCTATCAGAAAAATTTCATTGTTGGAACTGTTTAGATACGGGGCACTCATTTCGAAGATGTACGGCTCCAAGGAAAGTATTTTGTGAACGATGTGGTCTAAAAGACGTCAAAAGGAATGCTTGTCCCAGATGTACAAAAAAGTCGGGAAACGAGAAGAGTGCCCAGGTCTGAGTGAACCAGAGCCTGGTGCCTTCTATTCGTTCACAACCAAGTTAGAATGGCAAAAGTGGATAATGGTGGTACAGGAAGTAATGTCAGGCAAGTGTGTAAGACCAATCGAGTATGTGACCCACTTGAATGACAGACGCCCATATGTGCGGATTAAGATTTTTGGTCTAACCTTTCTGGGTTTACTCGACTCTGGAGCTTCTCTGTCGGCTATGGATGGTAATTGCTGGAATAAGTTTGCTGCATTGGGGCTAACCATGAAGGAGGAACCAGAAATTAAGATATCCACAGCTAATGGCCATCAAATGGAGATTTTAGGGTCGACCGAGCTTCCAGTTGAACTCAAGGGGAAAATCTGTTTAGTAAAATTTCTGATCATACCTTCATTGACTGCCGCTGTAATTTTGGGAATGGATTTCTGGCGAAAGATGCGTTTACTTCCGGGTATGGAGATGGGTCACGAAAGAAGATTTGTCTAAGGAACATGATGGAATGAGATTATCTCGAGTATGCTTGTTGGTAAAAGAATTTATCACCAAGCGGAACACGAGAAAACTAAACTCGTTGATTAACCAATGGAGCCATTGGAAAACGAAAAACATTGGGATGCACAAGCAGAGTGGAGCACATCGTAGACACTGGTGATCACAAACCAATAAAACAGCGTTATTACCCAGTGTCTCCATATATTCAAAAAAATTCTGAACGAGGAATTAGATACAATGCTGAAAGAAGGAATAGTAGAGCCCTCTAAGAGTGCGTGGGCTTCACCAGTAGTTTTTGGTTAAGAAACCGGATGGCAGCCATAGGTTTTGCGTGGACTACCGCCAAGTGAACAACGTGACCAAACGGGACGCCTACCCCCTTCCTTACATTTCTAGCATCTTAGACAGACTTCGGGATGCTAAATATCTCTCATCACTGGATATTAAGAGCGCATATTGGCAGGTTCCTGTAGAGAAGAACAGCCAGGAGAAAAACAGCTTTCACTGTCCCCAGGAAGAGGCTTATTTTCAGTTTACCCGCATGCCATTTGGCCTACACAACAGTCCAGCGACATGGCAAACGGTTAATCGATGCGGTCCTAGGGGCTGACTTGGAGCCAAACGTGTTTTGTTTACTTGGACGATATTGTTATCGTGACATCCGACTTTTCAGAACACCTCCGGGTATTGAGAGAGGTTTTTTGAACGGCTAGCCGGAGCAAATTTATCTTTGAATTGGGACAAGTGCGAATTTTGTCGACCAGAACTACGTTTTTTTAGGATATGTGGTCAACGAGTCGGGGTTGCTGGTTGATCCAGAGAAGGTCGAAGCCATCCGCAGTTACCCAACACCTACTTCTGTGAGACAAGTGAGACAGTTTGTAGGGTTAGCTTCATGGTATAGGCGGTTTGTTGAAAATTTTCTCTACTATTATCTCCCCACTTACCTCACTGCTGAAAAAAGGGATGTAAATTCAAATGGGGTGAAGAAACAAGAGCGAGCCATTCAGTATTTGAGAGAAAGATTAGTGAAGGCCCCTATCTTGGCTTGTCCAGATTTTGAGAGACCCTTCTTATTGCAAAACAGATGCTTCTAATACGGGACTAGGGGCAATCCTATACCAAAAGTATGAGGAAGGAGAAAAAGGTGATAGCGTACGCTAGTCAAAGCTTAACGCCAGCCGAGCGGAAATACAGTACAACCGAGCACGAGTGTTTGGCAGTGCTTTGGGCCGTAGAAAAGTTTTCGCCCTTACCTGGAAGGTATGCCTTTTACAGTTATTACGGACCACCAAGCGCTGAAATGGCTTCCACAATCTTAAGGACCCTCAAGGTCGATTAGCCCGTTGGGCCATTAAACTACAGCAATACCAGTTCACGATAGAACATCGGCCTGGTAAGCAAAACGCAGCAGCTGACGCATTATCCCGAATACACGAACATGTGGTTGGAAACGATCGAAGTGATTTTTGATGACCTTGATTCCTGGTACGTGAAAATGTTGGATAAGATAAAAAGAGATCCCGCTAAATATCCAAGTTGGAGAATAGAAGGGAACAAAAATATTCAAGAGGATCGTAGACAGACGGAAGATCCTAGGAGAGGAGGCTCCCTGGAAATTAGTTGTGCCGAAGAGTAAAAGAAAAAGAGGTGCTTTTTGATTGTCATGACGATCCTTTATCGGGTCATCTAGGTGGGTTTAAAAACACTGCAACGGTTAAGGGAGCATTATTATTGGCCCGGAATGGCTTCGGACACTGCACGGTATGTAGGACGCTGTGAAAACCTGCTTGGCCCACAAGCCTTTACAAAGAGCTCCTGCTGGATTAATGGGTCAACAAAGAATCGTCGCTAGGACCATGGCAGTTGGTTTTCTGCTGATATTATGGGGCCTTTGCCTTTGTCGACTAGCCGAGTTTATTGTAGCCTTTTCCGACTATTTTACTAAATATAGTGTTTTCGTACCGGTGAGAACCGCCACTGCGAAAGCTGTCAGTAATTTACTAGAGAAGGAGGTAATACTCATGTTTGGTGCTCCACAGACGGTTATATGTGACAATGGGCCACAGTTTAAGAGCCGGGAGTTTCGAGCAAAAGCAGCTGAATATCAGATCGACATCTCCTATACGCCGTACTACCACCCACAAGCAAACCCGATGGAACGACCTAACCGAGTGATCAAAACTCTTATCTCGTCCTATGTGAAGGAGAACCAGAGGCAGTGGGATAAAGAGTTGCCTAAGTTAGCGTTTGCGATTAAAACGGCTGTGCATGAGGTGACAGGATTTTTACCAGCCTACTTGAATTTTGGTCGAGAGCTACCGCGTTCTGGTAAAGAGCATCCCAATTGGGATGATGAGGAACATAGCGATGCTGACTGCCGAAGAAAATATGCGGACAGGCTGCAAAACGTACCATTACTGTTCAAGGAGGTACAGGACAAGTTGGCACGAGCTTACGAGAGAAGCAGTGCAACATACAATCTCAGGAGGAGACCTCAAGAATACTCCGCGGGAGAAACAGTCTGGAGGAGGAATCATCAGCTCTCAGAGGGAGCAAATTACTTCAACAGGAAGCTGGCACCCACCTTCGTCAAATGCAGAGTTACCAAAAGAATCGGTGGTCTATTGTATCAATTAGAGGATATGGACGGACGAGACGTTGGAAAGTGGCACGTAAAGGACCTGAAACCTCACCCTGAAGACGAGGCGATGAAGTAG
>OX411309.1:70317290-70353739 GCA_948150685.1 Rhaphigaster nebulosa
TAAATTTACAAAAAATATTTAACAGACCTCTTGGTATAATATAAGACAAAAGATAATTTATTTCACATTTTGGTGCCACAATAAAGGCTAGATGCTCCATTATTGAATAATTTACAACTTTGTACAGGTTCTAATGTTTTTTAAATATATTAAATTTGGTGTTCTTTTCAATTAAGTCTGCTATGCCTTGGTTGCTGATTCCCTTTATTTTTCTTACTTCCTTGTACAGTTCACATTTCATTTACATGTTTCTAATTGCTAGCTGTTTCCTTCCATGGCTACATCTTGGTGTGGTTTTCTTTCCATTAACCAGCTTTGCCTAAGCTTCGAGTGCCCGATTCGATTGCCCTGCAATCGTGATTTCCGGAAATGCTGTTCTATGACTTTCCTAATTGTTTCGAGCTTGTCAATTTCGTCTACTCAGAGCCAATTTTCATTCCATCTAGTTGTAGTTAGTTTTTTTTTTTATAAAGGATTCAGTGTCCCGCAAAGGGACCGAGTGTCGGAGTACAGGGCAGAACCTTTTTTAGCAGAAATATTACCCATAAACATTAGCATGACCTGGGATCCACATGAAATTTATAATTTTTAAATTGAGATTATATTATTATTATTATTATTATTATTATTGGCTAATGTAATGCCAATGCTGGCGAACAACCCTGTTGAACGTTTTGTAAAAATATTTGGTAAATAATAGTGAATGATTTCTGAGCCAACTATTACCTTACAAAAACCAGTGAATAATAATTCTGTATTTTCATCACTGTACACCCTTTATAATAACTTGAAGGGCATTTAAGAATGAGCCGGATTTTTCAACATGCTAATGAGAGTGAAGTGCAAAATGATAAAATACTTATATGTTTTATTTTTTTATATTATCTCAAAAAATTGCATTCCGACTTCATTGTCTCCACATCACTGACAAAAGCGACACTATTAGAACTATTGAATTAGTTCTATTGGAAATCCGAATAAATGGAAATTAAACAAAATATCTGATGTGATAAAAGTATACATCGATAATATTTGCGTAAAGAAATCTAGAATTGCTTATTAGAGGAAATAAACAAATAAACATATACACTCAGTGGCCAATAATACGATAATGGGACACAGTGCTTCTCTTGCCTATAACGGGAAAAACATATGTCAAAGCATGAAAAGAAGACTATGGATCTAACCGGAATATACATATAAGTATACATGGCTGCTTACAGATGATCAAATCATTCATGGAGGAAAATTGCTGATTAATTCCTCACATCAAACTCCCCTCGGGTCGTACAAGATCCTTCCTTGTAATTTCTCTTGCTTTCATGACTAAACGAACAACATACCGGAAGCATTTCAATCTATATGGTAATCAAAAGGAAATATTGTGGGAGCTATTTACATGAAGGCATTTTCTTCAATATTGCTTCAGCGCCGTTTCTTGTTCAATCTTGTGTCTTCTGATTTGAATTTTACTGAAGGGTGTACTCCCCTTTTAGAAGTCGTTTACCCTTCACGATTGGAAGGCTTGTCTTGATAAATATTGTAGATTATTATCTTACTATTAGTTTATTTTTGAAATTCGTAAAAGTTGAATTAAATTGTTTCAGGCTATGATATTTTTTATTACTTATATTACTTATAATTTATAAAAATCTAAATTTAAAATTAAAGATTTTACAATCATATATATTCGAATTTTGTATAATATAGGGCGCACTTACGCCACATTACCTAATTATTTTTTCATTTAGGGAGAGTATGAAAAAAAAAGGACCAGGACGATGTTACGGTTTTCTCCACAAAACAAAGGAGAGACAAATTTGCCTTTCTAGTACGAACATGGATAATGGTGATTTTACTAAAGCTAAATAAACATTATCAGAGATACTCGCTGAATATTTCCTCGTCAGCGACAAATAAAAAAAAGCCCCCGCTTGGCTTGCAAAAACTCTATTATTTCAGAGCGGCGGCCCTCAAGGGGTGCCGGAGATAAATAAGTCCTTTCAATCAGCCATTGATAATGAAGTTTGTCGGACGTGAAAAACTCAACATCCGATAACCACTCCATCAATCATCGCCCCATCACTCATTAATTCTGTGAAGAACCCTTCGAAGAGGATGCCAGCTTTGGAAGGGCCTGGAGTGCCTTCTAATCTATTAATGATCTCCAGGACAGCCAACACCAAAACCGCGGAGTATTTTGACCAAATTCCGGTCCAGGGAACATCGGCGACATCTGCAATGGAGAACGGAAGTTCTAATTTAGCGAATCCCCAACTAAAACACCATTAATTTATATATATATATATATATATATATATATATATATATATATATATATATATATATATATATATATATAAATAAGCATATAGTCAATTTTTGTTGCTCCTAAATAGTAACCTTACACTGTTATACTTTGTAGATTTAGTTTACAATTGCAAAAATACAAAAACCGAATTTGCGATCTGATTAATTTGAACAACGATTTGTGAGCACCACAACCGACTAGCAACATTCCAATGACAGAACTATAGTAGAAGGTCCCGATGCCTTCTTATTTTCATGCATCATGAATTACTATAGGGAAACGAGGCTGAAACTAGTGGATATCCGTAATTGTAGGGTTTATAATAGTAGGAAAGTTCTGTAGATTGGGCTAAATCTGCCATATATGGGGCATAAAGGTGATCATTATATCTGTGACAAAGTAAGGAGTATTAATGTTTTTACGAAGGATTTTGAATAGTAAGGATCAGGTACGGAATGGATTCGATGGTTGAGCGAAGCCATATAGTTTGACGCTGCTTGTCCAAATAGCCCTGTTTATTGGACTCAATGTTATTGACCATTTTCTGAGAAATTAGAAATTTAGAACGTTTGCCCAATATTTGATGAAATAGGTGTAAACAGATAGTATTTGTTCATGCCAGTCTTTTATGGGGATTCCTGATGAATTCATTGGTAGCGGATCTATTTAACATTGATTGAAGGAATGTTATTAAAGGGCAAGCTGTAGTAGGTTCACGGTGAAGAGTAAAGGCGATTTGATGAGCTATTTTGTGATTTATGTCAATCTTGTATTATACACCTTTATTTAAAATTTATGATTTTTGGGGATAATATGCGCCTGCATATTATAATAGCCTTATTATTCACTGATCACCTATGTTGCGTACGCCAGGGGTCACCAAATTACGGTCCGCGTGCCAAATACCCTAAGCCACAGTTTATTTTGGTTACATTGAACATTTACGATGCAAGTAAATCATACAAAATAAGAATCAGATGTTTTTATTTTACGACCTATTAAGAATAACTGCGGTACATATTGAAACCGAGCATTTTAACTGTAACTAATGATATGACTATGTCGGTAGGATAAGTTAGGTCTTGGCCCATGGGACTTAGTGGAGGAGTCAGTTTGGCCCTCGGGGCTTAGTAGAGAAGTTGATGTTGCCCGCTGGCTGAAAAGTTTGGTGGCCACTGCCGTACGTGATTAGGGCAGTGTTAGGATGGATCAGGCGGCTATGTTTATATTTTATTTTATAGATAGATAGATAGATAGATAGATAGAAAATACTTTTATTAATAATAATTACAGAATTTGATGTTATTTACAAAATTGTTCAAAGTATTATTACTGACATAGCTACGGCTGTCTGTCAGGAGCGCTTTTAATTTGAAAATGATTATATATCATTATTGTTTATTTATTTTTAAATATCTAAATACTTATTAAGTTAATAACTAATTTATTCACAAACAACCCAATAATAATAATAATAATATCTAATTACATCTTATATAATCCATTATTAATCATTAATTATGTCTTATATAATAATATCCTACAATAATATCTCAATTATATCTCAGATAATAATATATACTTATATCCAACCATTAGTATACCACTCATTATACTATTCAATAATATCCAATTAATGTCTGTTTTATCTATTTATAACATATATTATTAATCAATAATATCCAAATACTCATTAAGGTATTAATAATTAAAATTTTGAATAAGAAAGGAACGGTAGATATAGGCTTCCTTCAAGTAACTCACTAGAGTTGCCCAGTCTTCGCCATTTAGGTATTTGACCATATCAGTTTCAGTGACAGTAACTGCACCAAAATGTTTTTTCCTCATTCCCTCTAAGACTTTACAACGTCCTAAATAATGAAATACATCTTCATTTTCTCCAATATTACACATAGAACAAATGTAATTCTGTCCCTGAATGAATGGTCTGTAGTTCAAGTTGAGAAGTTCGCCTCTAATTTTAATTATGACACTTATATCAGATATAGGTAAATTTAAATTAATATAATCAACATCAAAAGATAATTGCTTGTAGATTTGGTGATATTGGCCGTTTAAAGCTCTTTCCCTATAACACGTGTCATAATAGATAATAAGGCTAGATTTCAATGCTTTCAAATCTTTCCCCAATTGTTCAGCAGAACTGAAAACTGGATTAAAGTTGCATTTGACCTTCTGGGACCAATTTATCCATTCCTTAAACCATAGTAGTTTCCTTTTGATCACTTCTTCTGCAACCAATTTTGTTAAACGACCTCCATCTAGATTTAGAGTCTTCAATATGTATTTAAATTGCAATTGAAACGTAAAAACATGAATTGGTGAAATTTTGGCCTCTAAATATATCATGTAATTTGGAGTAGTTTTTGGCAATTTAAATATTTTCTTAATGAAGGTCCTCTGGACACTTTCTATTTTATCAGTATATCGGTAGCCCCAAACTTGACTCCCATATGTAAGAATTGATCTAGTTACAGACTTAAAAATGTCATTTTTTGCTAAAAGAGGAATATGTTTATTTAGAAATAGATTATTCCAAACACTATTAAGACCAAGCAAAGCATGGCGAGCCGTTTTATTAAAGTGATCTGTGAGTGTCAAACTGGGAGACAATGTAATTCCTAAATACTTATATCGGTTGACCACCTTGACTGGTTGATTATTAAACTTCCAAGAATCACGTTCACTAAGTTTTCCTCCACCCTTCCTAAAAACCATGATATTTGACTTGGATAAATTCACTATCAAATTCCAATTTTTAACATAACATTCAAGCTCATTTATCATGTTTTGCAAAACCGAAGCATTTTCAGCAAGAAACACTATATCGTCTGCAAATAGTAGGAGTTTTATTCTGTATCCTCTAAGCCATATTCCTCCACTCAGGCAATCCTTAATATCATTTACAAATAAGGTAAATAATAAAGGGCTCAAGTTGCAACCTTGCTGAACTCCAGATATTGTTGGAAAAGTTGTTGATCGGCCACGTTTATCGCACACAGACAAGTTGGTGCCAGAATATAGGCTTGCAATAGCTCTGATAAATTTTGTTGAAACTCCCAATTGTGACAGTTTAAACAGGAGAGCATGCCTATCCACAGAATCAAAGGCAGATTTGAAATCTATAAAGAAGCAATAGACTTTCTTGAATCCTTCATGCCATTTCAATTGAATCAAATTGGTAAGGACAAAAATATTATCCATTGTAGAATAACCTTCCCTAAATCCAGCCTGCTCCTCGCAACAGCTTTTTCTCTTGCACCCACGACTTTAGCCTTCCAGCTAGTAAACTCGTATAGACTTTTTTAATGGTATCCTGTAAGACTATTCCTCTATAGTTACTAGCCTGATTTGGATCACCTTTCTTAAACAATGGTAGTACAACAGCCTCGTTCATGCTATCGGGAACTGACCCTTTATCAAAATAATTATTAATCAGTTCTAGTAGCAATTCTAGAAGTGTTTTAGGAGCAAACTTGTAGAACTCATACATAATACCATCCAGACCAGGTGCTTTACCATTCTTAAATTTAACCAGTGTGCAAAGGAGGTCATTGATATTGAAAGGACAGTCAAGATTAACGTCTTCTTGTAATGGAGCAGCATAATGGATATGAGACAAAGTTTGACGCGGATTAAAAAGTTCACTAAAATGATTGACCCAGACATTCATTTCAATATTATCTCCGCATTTATAACCTCTCTTTTTAAATTTATTCACCAGAGTCCAAAATTCACTCGAATTTTTAGAATTTTTAATTGCATTGGCCGTATCCAAATAATAGCTCTTACACTTCTGTTCACACAGGTCAAAATATTTTCTCCTCTCCGTTATATATTTCTCCCGTACAATCTTTGCTCTAGTTTTCCTGAAAAGATTTAATAACTTAAATACTCTGGTTCTATTTTTAAAACAATGATGATCAAACCAAGGTTGAAACGATTCGAATGGCTTGCCACAACTCTGCATACACTTCGCACTATCTCTTATTATCTCTTTCAGGACCTGCAAATCTATATTTTCACAAGTTACAATTCTCTTTTCCAGATTATTCTTATAATCGATACATTTAGAACCGTTCCAAATTAGTTTTGTATTGTTGGGTACAAGCTCTTCTCTTCCTTCTTCTAGTTCTAATTGTATAATGACATCAATTGCCATATGATCTGACCAAATTACGTTTCTTACAGAGAAATCCTTAACCAACTTGATACTGCTAACAGATGCCAAAGCAAAGTCTATTACTGAGCTACCCCTAGGACCCAGATATGTAAATTCCCCTAACATGTCGCTTGGAGATCTCCCATTTAAAATCAAGAACCCATGATCATCACAAAAATCCAAAATTGATTTTCCTTCCGAATTTACTACATTATCTTTTGAACTTCTAGATTCTGAAAAACAACCCAGATCCAACGTATCTTCCTCAATAGCCTGACCATCACCCAATCTACCATTCCAATCTCCCAACAATAGAAACTGTAAATTATTATTATTTACAAGAGCCTCAAGCAAGCAAAAATTTTCTTTCCATTTATTTGGTCCTAAGTAAATTGGTAATACATGTAAACAGTAATTTGAGCTTACCTTAATCTGAAGCAAATCAACACTATTAATAGTTATAAATTTACAAATACCTTTAGTTATTAATTCGTTCCGACAACAAATCAATATACCACCTATCGCCCTTCCAAATTTTGCCATTCTAGTGGCTGAAATCCATAATAGTTTATAATTTTGAAAATAATTTGAATAAACCAACTCATGGTTTTCTTCAATAAATGTTTCTAATAAACAAAATATATCATACTTATTTAAAAAATGAAGGAAAAACTTATCTTTAATTTTATTTTTAAGGCCACAAATGTTGTAACTTAAAATATTCAAATTTTTGAAACTTATATTAGAGTAACTGTTTTTTAATTTAGTTTGACAGACAGCCGTTACCTGCTATTTATTCTCATTTACGCCCGTGGGTGTTGAAGCATCTGTGTTAGAACTGGAATAGTCTTCTCTTTCAGACTGTGTCTTCGATCTTGCATTTCTTGACTTTCTTTCCTTCACACACTTTTCCCTAGTGTCCCAATAATATGCTTTACCATCCATAAATAGAGTATCATTCCTGATAAAAACCTTTTTATTTTTATCTTTTTGGTACATTTCCTTACGAAATTGGGAAAGCATTCTCCTCCGCAGTCTAACTGCGTAAGAAAAATCTTTATTAATATAAAACCCAGTGCCCTTAAGTTTTTTGGTATTTCTCAAAATCATCCCAGTAAGGTAATTATTAGCGAAAGTTACCTTAATTAGTTTCTTCAATTTATTAGGCAACCCAATACTCACAATACTGACAATATCACTAAGTGATATTTCCACTCCCAAGACATCACCACAAAATTTTATTATGATATCTTGATCTGATCCATTCAAAGAGTCAAGACCAGAAAATAATAAATTATTCCTTTTGGTGTAATTTTCCAGATATTCTATTCGATTTTCTAGTACTTCATTCTTAGTTCTTAAATCTTCCAGCGCAACTTTTAGATTCTTATTCTCGGTCTGCAAATCTTCAACTTGTAATTTTAGTTCAGAGATATCTTCTTTTCTTGCTAACTCTTTCGAGTCTATCAATGCACTAAACTGAGCTAATAGATCTTTCATTGACATTTTACCAACTTCTAACTCACCTCCCATCTCTTGTACGATACTCCTGACAAAACTTGGTTTTTTAACTTTAACAGTATCCTCAGAAAATTCTGGTGATGAACGTGACCTCTTGATTCTTTCTATCTTTGACTTATTCGGTGTCTCAGGTTTTACTGTTAGAAAATCTCTTATTGATTTAGGCATTAAAATAAATATATTCTGGACAATCAATGGATTGATTGTTAAGAATTTCGATTAATTATCTTTTACAAATTATAAAGATGTTATAAAATAACTATCTTCAATAAACTCACTGCAATATGTAAAAGCCTATTGTGAACATCAATAATAAACACTCCATAACAACAAAACAATATGTGTTTACTTTTCACCATATGCGCTCCCCACCACTCACCGCACACTCTCAGCAACTGCTAAATCTGTTATAAAAACACTCACAATTTTTAGAAAAACGGCTGCATAGAATTTAATGAAACTTCACAGTATTAAAATAAAGCTATTAATCTTTATATATGCAAAAAACCATTACAAACTAACAACTATAACCATTTGAAACCAAATTGTAATTGAGGAGCGATGTATTCACTATCAGTTCAAGGTAGGCACTCTATTTTATTTTATATATCAATAGTATGAATAACAACCATAGATGGCACTATTATTTGCTGAACTTTCACTGAAAATTTGAAATTAAAAAAAGGTTTATGTTATATTGGAAACTTATATTTTATATTTTTTAAACATTTGCAAATTGATCATCTATTTTTTTTGTTGCAGACATATTGGAGCCCACGATACAGCCTGTGACTGTAGAGCAGGATTTAGAGGACAGTACTGTGAAAGACTAGCTCCACTTCATGGTAAATGTTTATATATACCTATCATATATTGATATTGAAGTAATTCCGATACTCAATCTAAAAACGCTGCAAATTACTACAAATTGGTTTATTATTTCCATTTAGTAATATTTCAAAAATATCTATTCTGTCCAAAGAAAAAAAATTAAGCGGTAGGCACCAAAGGAAAAGAAATTTGAAGCTTGTCACAAGATGATCGCCGTGAGAGTTCCGAATTGAGAGTGTTAATTTAAAAAAAACTGTGTCAATGCAAGTAGGCTGTGATGTAAAATGATACAGAGGAAATATTCGATGTGCACTTCAGTAGAAAAAAAAACGAAAAGACTAAGGAAGCTAAACGAAGTGTAGAAATAATGCAAAGAAGGATACAGCAGAGAAATACGAGGAAGGCAGAAGCCCAATAGATAAGTCAGGAGACCACGATGACTAGCCGGAGAATCAGTCTACGAAGTTCATTACGCTATATCTCAGCTAATAATGGCTCGATTAATGTGATCTTTAGTTCGTTTTCATTAGCATTCGTATAAATACAATAAAAGCACCAACAATTTTGCTGACGGATTTTTTTTTTATTCGATATTTGGATTCTACGTATCTTGAAAAGTAAAACATCAAATTTTGAGGGGGAGTTACAAAAATATCTTCCTTGGCCGATTCCAAAGGTCTATTATTGAAAATAATAAACCAAAAGCATTTAAAGATAGATATTTTTTTCCATTTCGTTTTTTTCTTTTTTCTTATTTTAATGCCTTGTTATGCTAATTCCAAAGTACCTTACATTTCTCCTCTATGTTTATAAATCGCCGAGTTATGGGCATATAAGATCTTTAATTGGCAATTATTATAGATTTTTTGTTTTCATTTTTTTTTTTTTTTAATGCCTTGTTATACTGATTCTAAAACACCTCACATTTCCTCTTTATCTTTATAAATGACAGAGTTATGCTTATATAAGATCTTTGATCGTTAATTATACAGATTTTTTGTTTTTCATTTTTTTTTTACTTTCCCTTACCTATATACGAAGCACATAGTAAGGGGATGTATTGCGATCGTGAAAATTTTCGAATTCGAGTTTTCGACGGAACTAAGGTCCCCTGAGTCCAAATGACCAAACGGAAATCTGTACAATACTGAAATTACGTATCTAAGGTTGGCACATGCATGTGATGTTACAGCAACATTTTCGTCAAAATCAACTAACCGGAAGTGCCACTTTATATAATCGATTTTACACATTTCTACAATTTTCTCGAAAACGGTTCTAACGATTTTAATTAAACTTGCCTAAATTATTCTCCATAAAGACCTTTAACTTTTATTTATGTAGTAAATCACTGATGAATTGCAGGGAAAAAAGTTATGATAAAAATAATACTTTATTTGCGTATAACGTAAAAAGTATGCATTATACGGTAAATTATGTGTAGAATTGTATGAAAGATAATTAAATTATCTAAAAAAAAATAAAAGAATCATCAAAATCGGACCAGTATTAGCAATGATACAGCGCATCTGGATAACCGGAAATAGCTATTATATCATGGATTTTACACTTTTTTACAATTTTCTCAAAAACAGCTCTAAAGATTTCGATGAAACTCTCCTAAATTATTCTTCATAAAGGCCTTCATAAACGGTATGGGAAAGTTGTGTGATGCGCGCACCACACCAGATTTTTTTTAATGCCTTTTTACGCTGATTCCAAAACACCCTACATTTGCTCTCTATATTTAAAAATGACCGAGTTATGGGCTTATGAGATTTCTTTAAGATTTCTAATCGACCGCCATTTTGAAACAAACAGACGGATGGTAATTTCGAGTTCCGAGGATCATCCCGGAGTGACCTGTGACATTGGTACCGAATCTCAAGAAAATCGGTCCAGTAATCTCGCAAAAAAGACGCGGACGGCTTGCGGCGGACGGACGGATTGTTTTTTATTCGACTCTACGTATCTTGAAAGGTAAAACCTCAAATTTTGAGGTGAGGGTTACAAAATTTTTTTTCTTGGTCGTTTCCAACGGTCTATAATTGAAAATAATAAACAAAAACCATTCCTTCGGATAACTAATAATTTAAAGGTTTAAAACAACTTTTAATATCTTTAAAAAAAATTATTATTTTAGTGCACTATTGAGTTAATGAAAATTATTATATTTTGGTCTCTTCTCCCAATTAGGTACCCCCATTAAAATATTTTCTATCATTCCCGTAAAATATTATAGGCAGGATAAAGAATAAATAATCTTTATTTGTGAATTAGAAATTATGATCGATATTTAGCAGTGAATATTTCTGAAGAACATTCTGGTCTCAGACTTCTCACGTATAGGGTTCCACATATTGTGGGATAACCACTAAAGCTGTTTTTAGTTGAAAGAGCTGAAAGATTTAAATATAGGTGTAAATTCAGGTGAAACGAATAGCACATTTTTTTCGTTTTAATGAGAGAAGAAGAAGCTCCCGTTAAATATTAAAGTAAATGACCACGAAAACAAGCGACCTAAAATTTCGTTTAATTAGGAATTACGATTCGAAGACATTTAAGGTTTTCGGTGCACTATTGTAAACAAATTAAAAACTGAAAGATTTAAAACATACCAGGTTAATGATTTATTAGGTGCCTCAAGCCTATCTTTTCGTCTAAAGGTTTTAATCTATAAAACGACTATACGTCCGGCTCTATTGTATGGCGCACCATTCTTTTTACCTGTTGCAAAATCAACAGAAAAGGATTTATAATAATTAAAAATGGAGTATTAAGAAAGAAAGTGAAACTGATTTCATTACAAACAATTAAAACATCAAGGCTCCATGAGCAATTAATTATAAATGCCAAGAGTTGCGGATTTACTAACTGAGAGGAACGTCAAATTTTTGGAATCAGTAACACATGTAACAAACCTCTTATTCAGTGAGCCTTCTGAAGTACCCCAACGATGACAAAAATTATCTCACAATTAAATTTCAGTTTTAGTTTGTGAGGTCATTGAAAAATAAAAGATGAGTCCCCTCACCTAGTTATCCATTAAAAATTAAGACAAATTAGCAGATATAATTATAAAGATGAGAATTTCTTAAAATACAATTCTGCAGAAAACGGAGAATTTCCGAACAACGAAGATATCAGAAACCTAAGAGGTTATGGGACAAAAAAAAAATGAACTATTGAAGTATCATTTTCATGTTTTTCAATTGTACAAAAATGTAATTATTTTTAAGATAATCGATAAATGATCAGAAGATGATTATAGTGCTACTATGTTGCTACTGAAGTCCATCCCTAGTTTCTAATGGTCTCTTTTTATCTTACAATGTCGACTTATTTTTTAATGGTGAGAGTTTGGTTGACCGTGGGAAATGTACGTAGTACTATGGTAGGGTTGCGGTCAATAAATAACACACAAATAAGAAAACTTATTATAATGTGTGCTTACGTAAAAAAGTGTTAATGGATAATGACAACAAAGTATTTAAAATTATTGTGAAAATATAGAAAGAAAGATGAGTATAATTATAACTATATTTATATTTCTTTCTATATTTATATATCTATATTTTTACAATAATTTCAAATTCTTTGTTATAATTACCCATTTACATATTTTTCTTTATTTTTTATTATTTATTATTATTATTCACATTATTCTTAGCATTTTTTCTTTATGCTTTATTAACATATTATATTCTTCTATATTCCTTATTTTTCATATTTTTATTAACATATCGTCGGGTGTACGGTAAATTAAGGAATCTGAAAAATACGGTTTTTGAGATATTTGGCACAGAGGCTGCGTTTTATGTGTTTTACTACCTGTCAAATTTTCACGATTCAATCTTTATTACTTCCTAGTTAAATAAACAATTTCATTTTTGGGAGTACACGTTTTTTTATAAATACTAATAATGGTATAGTAACGAATCTGGTATATCCGTTAGCTTGCTACTACTGGCCTGGAAGATTTTATCAAAGGGCATTTGGTAAAGTTACGAATCTGCCACATTCGTTAATTTGCTATAACAAAAATTGGATGAATTGTGTGATGCGATTGCTGGAAAACTATTGAATATGGTATATTCGTGAGCGTACTATCTAATAAAATTGTAAACAAACTAGCATGGATGAGTTCAAAGAAACGAGGGATAGATCTGTTAATTTGCAATGAAGAAATAATCAGGAATTTTGACTCCGTGTGTTTTGAAATTACGAGTAACGAACGCTTGATAAAAGTTTTAAAATAAATTTGTTTTATTTTTATATTGCTTACTATAATGCATTAACCGGTTCATTTTAATTTTTAACTAGACAATATTCACTAATAATCAGGTTTAGTTGTAGGAAAAATAGATAGAAGCCAGGCATACAGTTTTTTAACATTTAGATGCATAATGTACCGCTTATACAAAGAACATCTATTGGATAAGAAGCCAGTAAAAATTGTCAGATACCGACAAAAATTTTGTAGTTATAAATTAAAAT
Source organism: Rhaphigaster nebulosa (assembly GCA_948150685.1). Lineage (NCBI taxonomy): Eukaryota > Metazoa > Arthropoda > Insecta > Hemiptera > Pentatomidae > Rhaphigaster > Rhaphigaster nebulosa. The sequence goes on from OX411309.1 coordinate 70,330,634, forward strand.
TTCATAAACCACAGAAAGATTTGTGTAAGAAATGTGTTACATTCAGCGAGTTTTCCAATGAACAGCAGAAAGCAAAAAAAAACGAATATAGCCAGCACTTAAAAATCAAAGAATTGTCCAGACAAAAAAGGGATTATAGATGCTAAGAGTGACAATGGTGTGCTCGCATTTAACTTTGACTTGCAAGCGGTACCCTCAAGACCTAAAGATGCAGGAGAGCAATTTTTTTTTACCTGGGACACAAAGAATTTAGTTGCTATACTTGGAATGGGGCCGAGGGAAAGAGTGGCAGTATGGAAATCGCTACGTGTATTTTCAAGTACGTCATTTCAAAAATCAAAGTCTCTTGTGTTCGAATGATATCAGACAGCTGTAAAGGCCCCCCCAAAAAATACAATTTTTGCTGTATGTGTTTGCACCTTCTAAAAGTCCATCCCATGCTTAAACATATTGATCACATGCTTTTTGATACAGGATACAGTCATATGGAATGTGACTCAATCCATTCAAAAATCGAACACGGTTACCGTGTTACCTCCTATGCATGACGATTTTATCGACTCCAACCACCAAGGAAACGAAAAATGCTCCGAGAATGATCAAAGTCCGGAAACAAAAGGCAAAAATAGTAAACCAAGAAAAAATATTCCAGAATATTGTATGGCTGCAATACACGAAAGATTCAAATAAAATACGTTAATTTGCAGAAAGAAAAGAGGGAAATCACAGGAAGGAGAACCAACTTAACCTATGGGAAAAGGTTTCCTATTTCCGAAAATAAAAAACAAGATCTTCTGAAACAGCGCACTGATATATTGATCCCTAAGCCCTATCAGCAGTTCTATTTAGACTTAATTTAAGATAAGACTGTCAAAGACAAAAGCGAGAACGAGGAATCAATTACTTAATTTTTTTTAATAACCTTGGAAAAAAATTAGAAAATGTTTGTTCTTATTATTTTGTTATTAAAACAATTTTTTTGAAATATGTTTTTTTTATACTTAAAATGATCTTTCATATTTTAAATTCTAGTTTTTATTGTATTTCAAATGAATGAAAACCTGACGTTATTACGAATATAACCAATGGATTCCTCACCAAAAAATCATATAAAATTATATCTTTGAAAAATCACAAAGGCAGACGCCGAATTACACTAAAGGTAAAAAACTCTCTTTTGTCTCTCCTGAAAAGTTTAGTTTTTGCAGATTCGCTAGTTTAACGTAAACCCTGATAATATGATCAGAATTTTCTTTATACTCTATATTTTTTTCATTTTACTGTTTTGTTAACTTTACTATTATTTCTGGTACTGACTATTGTTATCTTGTTTTTTCTGAGCCCTGACGATGGCCAAAAAATTAGGCCGAAATGTCGGCACACATTATAATAACTTTTCTTATTTACGTGTTTATTTATAGACCGCACCTCAAACTAAGATTCTCCTACGGACTTATTTTTTAATTAATAATACCATTAAATTAATTTTTAATTCTGATTTTTCTCATTTTTACTCCCGGAGTCTTCCTCCTTACGTAATTACTAGTCTTTATAATATTAGCACTATCCACTTTCTAGGGTTTCCTAATTGGGAGCATGTCAAGGAATTTGTTTCAATTTATTTGTTGCTGTTTCAATTTTTTTGTTCGATTTGTTTCAAGATGACTATTGGATCTCTCAGTTCCTCACGGGGCATCGGGGCTTTCCTTCGAAGTAGCACAGCCTTGGAATAGATGTTGACCCCCTATGCATCATTTTTGGCGTTCCAATTTTTGGAAACTGCCGAACATGTGATCACGACCTGCACTGGGTTTGGGTTACTTAGAGTCAAGCTAAAGAGGAGTTCTGGCATCTACAGCCTTGAAGATTTCCCTCTTCTCGTGACTGTAGAGAACTGCCCGTACTACAAAGCCTTAGAGTAAGGAGGGAAACAGTGCACGGAGCCCATTACAACATTGGATCCAGAATATGGTAGCAACTCGTCGTCGGAAATGTTGACCGCGCAGATGATGGAAGATTTCTGAATTGAAATGGAACACAATACATTTTATTGCTTAATATAATAAAATCAAACCCCGTATAGCCAAAAGGCAAAGCAGAGTGAAAATAAAATTTATAAATAATGTTTATGAATAGACAAACAAGAGGTTCTCTTTATAGTGAATAGAATGAATCTTTTTTTTTTCCAATTTTGAAAATAGTATCTATAAGATTTTTTTTTTGTGTGTGTGTGTTTATTTCTTGTTTCTGAACGATGGTAGTGCTTCGCACAGGCTACTCTTGATTTGTGAGAAAATTGGAAGTTCTAAAAATATAAATCAAAATAAAATAATGCTAAATAACATTATGATCATATCTTTATGTTATTTTATTGATATTCCTTTTATTTCAGCTTGAAAACAATTTTTTTTCATTATATTTATTAATACATTTTCAAAAAAAAATAAATAAAAAGAAAAGAAAGAAAAATAGAACAGAGGAAAGTTTATTTTTAGGAGAGTTTATTTAATCTCAGAGAATCCCACATCTTAGAGCTGTTTCCAGTATGGGAAGCACTAAATCTTTTGTGACTTATGAGGCTAGCAATTGGATCTGCCTCCTCCCAATTTCTGATTCTTAGCACATTTAACTCGTTTTCGGGTAATTAGTTAATTATTTTTACATGATTACTTTGAGAATATAAGGTTTTATCTGAATTCCATCACTATTTGTTCATTAATATAGATGTGACCCTTAAGATTTTTCACCAAATCGTATGTTGCTAAATTATAATAAATTAAATGGAGTTTCCAATATTGGACTGTTTTTCTTTTTATTACAGAGTCCATTTATTTGTTTTTAATAATATCATAAGAGCATTAACTTAATCAATAAACTTAATCATTTTTTTACTAGAATCTTATGCAGAACGTCTTCCATGTGCAAAACCACCAGTTTTATCTAAATTTATATAATTACTTAATATTATTTTATAATTTTAACTCATATACTTAATATAATTTTACCAGATTTTATTAAATGTATATAATTCATTTTCTAAGGTTTCATAATTGAGACACTGCCAAAAAATTGTGTTCATTACATCACAAAACTACAGTAAAAAATCTTAACATTCAAAAGTTTATGAATCATAATATACCTTTTTTGTGGAGCATTCGGGCATTTTAAAGAAAACTCTGACACAGTCATAAATATAAAAGGTATACAGCTCAGTTTCTTTTAGTTTTTCAGTTTCACAACTATATATATATATATATATATATATATTATATATATATATATATATATATATATATATATATATATATATATATATATATATATACGCATATAATATATATATATATATATATATATATATATATATATATTATTTGCGTAACATATAAAATATGAAGGAGTGAAAAGCAAAGGGGTGTAAGTGACAATGAAATAATTTTGTGAAAATGCATTTTAATGTTTAAATAAGGCAATGTGAGGTAAGTGCGTACTATATTTTAGAAAGTTTAACCATAAACTACTTTAAAATTTTTATTTTTGAAGCTAGATTTTTTGTCTGTTTTAAAAATATTCCGGAGACGATTATGTTTAAATAATCCATTCCTTAAGCAGTAGTGCTTTTGAGGCAAGTGCAAGATAGTTCGGTTTCCAGAGGATAATGATCTAATCATCAACAGTTAAAGCTTGTCTGAAATTTATATCTAACAATCTTCATTGAGTTATGAAAGTAGGATGTGAAATATAACTGAATAAATGGATAGGAAAAAAAAATGTTTGTTTGTATATGCTGGTTCTTGTTTTAATGCCCCGGTAAAACATGATAGTAACGTATAAGTTTACACCACATTTACGTGTCCTACAACAGAGATCTTCACTTGCCCTTACTTACCGCAAAAAACACACACAAAAAAACCTAACAGGCATACTAGTAGATAAACACCGAAACAGCTACACATCACATGTTGAAAGATCCACTTTATCCAACAGGTTGAAATTAATTTCTTTACAACTCGTTAAACTTTACCTTAGCGAACTCCCTTGGCTGATGTCTCATACATTAGTGTTTAGACTTCATGCTTCCTAAAGGTAATCTCTTACCAGTTCAGGGTTTGGATTTAACGAGACGATTACGCACTTACCACACATTACTTTATATAGGTAAAATTTAAAACTTTTCAGTTTTTGTCATAGTTACATTAAGGATCTACAGTTGTTCCATCGAATACGGAGCACTATTGCTATTTAAAAACATTATATTTGCATTAACCTCCCATAACCACTTAATCTTAATGACTTAACTCTCTTTGAAAATAACAATCATTTGAACCCCTTGGCTTCTCACCCTATTATACATAATATATATAGGCAATATGTAATATATACTCAAAAAAAAAAGCTTTTGTAGATAAATCCTCAAATAGTTCCTAGTGAATATATGGTTTCTTCCATATCCACTTTAAATTTATTACCGTATCTCTCAGTTAGTCCACTTTATCCTATTAACTAGGAAATGAACTTAGACCAATCCCCAAGGGTGGATCAATAACCAAGTCTAAAACATGAGACAAATCCCGTAATTAGCTGGAGGCTATTTAATTCTCCGAATCTCTAATCGGTTCTTGCACTTCTATTGCACAATTTTATTTTTTAAGCGGTACTTACGCAATTAGTATCACTAGTCATTAAATAGATTCTTTGGAAAATCAAGAAATTAGTCAGAAGTAGATTTTCAGTTTTTTTCTTATATTGTTTTAGAATTTTTATAGTTATGTTTTATCATGACGAGACATTGTAGTCTAATATTTTAAAGAAAATGTCATAATAATTGACATAAAAGATTATTATTATTAACGTAAAAATATTGGTCATCGTTTTGTATCAATTAACTGTCTTCTCGTAATTATTCTCTCTATGATACCAAATTCTTGCGTGTCATCTTTCTATATTTATAAATTATTTAAGCCTATTTTTTCTAATCCATTTCCATATTCTTTGTCTGGCTTCATAAACCGGATTTTTAAACAGCTTTTTATTGTGGATGTGGATGTGGAGGAGCAGTTTTATAACCAGTTCTTTTATTTAATATTATTTTATAATACACTGCGAAAATAGTGGATACTTCGTATCAAAGTGCATCTGTAACTGCATATGAAGCATATGTCAAGAATGTCAAACAGTAGGCGGGAATGGTTTGCAATCTTTCTAAAACGGAATTATTAGAAAAATTATTCCAGGGCCTTTTATGCGAAAAATGAAACCATTAGAATCTCAAGAAACTCTTTAACTTACAAAATAAAAGATTTTCATAATCTCCGACCTGAATCATTTTTCGGTAAATGGCGACTGTTGACTAATCCATTGTTTAATAATCAAAGGTCAGCAAGAGTTTCATCCCTAAGTAACAACTATTATAACATTAGCTTTAATTGTAGGTGTATGTTTGTCATTTACGGAGAGCACTAGCCAAAGGTTAGCACCATCACCTTAGAACATCACAATGTCAGTTTTCCGTCATTGCTGCTGATAAATATCCATTAGAATACATTTATGCAGTAAGAAGACGATGCGTAATAAAAATAAATTCAGTACTAAAGCAAGAAAGAGAGGATAAGGAAAAAAAAGGTTAAATTTTCAAATATTATCCGTAGCTCTTTGTTAAAACTTAATCAATTTTCAATAATACTATGACAAAAAAAAATTAACTGTTCATTTATATCTCCCTATGTATTTAATCTATGCTTTATCCCCACATAAGATCAAAGAAATTGTATGTCTTAATTCCTGATAAATTTTGTTTTGATTTTCTGTTACTTGTTACATAATATCAGGTAAATATTATGTGAAATATTATTATTAAATATATATATATTATATTATTATATAATTTATATATATATATATATATATATATATATATATATATATATATATATATATATATATATATATATATATATATATATATTATTTAATAAATATTATTATGAAATATTATATATTATATAAATGTTATGTTAAATAATGCCTGGGGATACTAGTTTTGTTGAGGGTTAATATTCCGACATATGGGTCTGTTGGTCCCTTTTGCCAGCGCTATAAGTATGCGAACCGCTTTTCAATTTTAGATGGACTCTCAAGATATATTTCAAAACACAAAAGGTAATAAATATTGACGAAATCGTGAGCTGGATTTTTTTTAATTTTTCGATTGCCATGAAAATTCGGTTTAAGGGTTTCTTGACATTTGAAAAACGAATATCAACATTGTTTCTCAATAAAAAAATATTTTATCCGACTTTGTTCCTTCTGAATTTTCCCATCACGCTGTGAAAATCTTACCGTGCTTATTATTCAAAATTCCAGCACCAATTGTGATTGAATTTCGTCAAATTCTACTTTTCACGTATTTACCATGGTAAAGAGATAATTTTATGGATTTTGATTCTGAATTTGATCATTTATAACAATGATGGATAATAATAATAATTGTATTTGAATTATTTGTATACAGTTAAATAATACTTTCGTGGATTTAATTTATGAATTTATTAATAATAATTGTATTTAACTTATTTTTATAAAAAAAAAATAGATTTATTTAAAAAGTTCAATAATAAAATACGTGGTATAAAAACTCAAGAAAATAAATGATCATAGCGGCAATTTATTTTGTTGTTGAATTTTTAAAAAACCTAATTTTTTTTTTAAAATAAGTTAAACATAATTATTATTAATAAATAAAATAATGATTTAACTGTATATAAGTTTAATTCAGTTATTATCATCCATCATTATTATAAATGATTAAATTCATAATTATAACCCATACAATAATGTGTTTACTATCATAAATAGATGAAAACTTGAATCTAATGAAATTAAATAAAAATTTTTGCCGCAATTTCGAATAACAAGCAAGGCAGGATTTTTCACTGCATTTTGGCAGAGAATGCAGACCACTGTGCGAAGTAACAAAGTGGAGTACAAATTTTTTTAGGAAGAAACAAAGTTGATATTCGTTCCACCAATCCTTAAATACGAATAAATTTTTTTACTTAAAATTTACGCCTTTGATTTTATTTCTAAAATCACAAAAATGTGATAACTTCAACGCGACTCCACCGATCCATACGAAACTTGGAAGCGTTTTATATTAGGGTATTTATGAGTTTCAAAGGACGCTAAATGCGAATCTGGTTATATTATGGCTGGCTCATTCCTGATATATTTTTGTTGGCTTACTTCTCTAGAAGCGGCTTTTAGTTTTTTTTAATTTTTTGTATATTGAAGCTCATATAATACAATCGGAAATATTTTTTTTATTATAGACAAAAATTCAAATCGATTGGTATATGCGAACTTTAAAATTCACGCAGAGCAAAGGTAAAAAACAATTATTTAAAAAAAATCATTGAAATTATATAAAATAATTTAAATATATAAAATAATTTAAATATATAAAATAATTTTTTTTCTCGGATCCTAGGGCTCATTGGCAAGAATATTTTTAATCTCTAACAAAATTAATTATTAATAAATTAATAACAAAAAAGGTTTCATTGAAATCGTTGATACCTCGAACGTATCTGAGTCAAAGTAATGTAAACTGAGCTATTAATCTATATATAATTTATAATTATAATATATAATTTTATGTAATATACTAGTCTATGGATTAACTATTCTGAGACTAAATGGATAGTTTAAGTTAGGCCTAGTCTGGAACTATATACATACATGCATCAAAATGTTTTTGTTTTATGTGTGTTATGTCTCTATAAATGAATATTTTCGAGGGAAATAACATTATATCTTATAAATCGTTTATAACACTATGAAATGCTGCTAACATTTTATTCATCAATTTAATGCAAATTCATTATTCGGTCTTGTTTTCTCATGATCTTTCGCCTCTTGGCCCGTATAATTCGGCGTTTTTAATGAAGTTCAGACTTCCTTATCGGTGAATTAATAAGGATGGATGAATATTGAAATTATTTAAGAATAAGATAAGATCCAAAGCTATAGAAGACGTTTCCAAATTATGAACGCAAACTCAATGAGACATTTACAAAACGGTCCTGAATCGCAATGAGACCGACCCCTAAATTATACAATTAATTATTGATGCCACAGAAGTCTACACTAATTGCGAAGCTCCCACTCCTTCATTATTGAATCCGTGCGTGATGAAGGGGTCATTAGCTGGCAGATAGTCCGCCTTAGCGGCTGTATTGTCTCCACAGTGGATAAGACAATTTCCCACTCAATATAATCAGGGCAGAAGCTCAAATCTCGTAGCTTATTTTCAAATGCCGAAAAAAACGAATGAAATTGATTATTAGATTACGGTGTGTATTGTTAGATTTTTTTTTTGGATAATTCGTCATATAGTTGAGGTCATCATTGTCGGTAATATCCAGTTAAGTTTCAAGTATAAGGTCCAGATAAGTTTCATTTCAGGATGGTCGGTACATTAATTTTTTTAAATTAAATATTTTTCAATAAAAAAAAAATCAATTAGCCACTTCAGGATAGTGAAAGATTGTGTTAAATTTTTATATTCAAACGATAAATACAAGATTAATTAATATATCAAATAAAATAAAATAGTGAAGAATAAGAAAAAAAGAATCAATAAAACTTTTAACCTCAATAAATATTTTACAATATTCACATTCAGCCTTGGGAACTCCATACCCTGTTTCTCCTTCATTTACTTAATATGGCAAAGCAGGATTGCGAGATCCTGGCGCTCCGCTCAAACCAAGTGGTATTGAAAGCCAGTGGAGATTGGTTAGTGCATTTAAGCTTATCCTAATATTTGTTAATTTTATCCAAGGGGCAAGAATGTGCGATCCCACCGCCGCATTCAATCCAAGTGTGGCTGCTAGTAGTGCACATAGGTAGACCGAGAAAAAAAAAAAAAAAAAAAAAAAATATATATATATATATATATATATATATATATATATATATATATATATATATGTATGTATGTATATGTTCTAGGAATTCAAATGTACCCCCACCTCTCTCCGGTGATCATCGATAAAAGTGAAAAAAATTCTATTATTTTCAAGAAAAATACGAATAAAACGTAAAGTGCTTTTGCAGTAAAAACAAAACAACTTACTGTCTGAGTCCTTAGAATTGATTATTTTCTATTTTTTTCATTACAATAGAAAGAAAGAAGGAGAATAGAACATTTAAAAAAATCGCCTTTTCTATAATGACGCAAGAGAAAAGTTAAAATTAAAATAATCTTATTCTGATTTGCTATAGCATCATTACCACATTCCTCTTTGGTCTCATATTTATTAATCCTTTTTTTTTATCCTAAAAAGGGTTCACTGTTTCTTCCTTTTTATATATTTTTCTTCTTTCATTTCCCCTTTCTCACTTTATCGTTTCTCCATTTGTTTTTTGTCTTCTTTTCTTACTTTCTACAGTATTATTTTTAGTAATTTCACTTTTTCACATTTTCTTCTTTCTCATTCTTCTATTTTTTCGTTTACCACTTTTTTCAATTTAACTTTCCTATTTCTTATATAATTCCTCATCTTTCCTTTTCTTTTCGAATTTTCTTATTTGTCATTTATTTATTTGTCTTTTACTTTATTCGTTTATATTCTTTTATTGTTCGTTTTATCTTTTGATCTTTTCTAACCTATAAATTAATATTTTCTGTTTTTGTTTAACAGATGTGTAGTTGAATTGTTTCAATAATTTTTATCAAAAAATATTTTCTTAGTGGGCATTCTTATCTATATCATATATATGTGAAGCTTATTTGAAAAATAATGTTGACATGACCGACCGAATTTACTAAAATTATTCGAGGTGCAATACTTAAAGGACTTAAACACGATAAATAACATGAATATTCCTAAACATTTATATTGGGTATATGTTATTATTATTTTGTTATTTTATTTATTTTTTCTGAATAAAAATCGTTTTTAATAATCTATTCGATTCCAGAAATTGCACGCTGATTATATATGTCATATAAATTCCCAACAGCCCCCAAACGCTATTAATAGTAGCGATAGGTTCAGCATAATTATGCAAATATTTAATCATCACATATGTTACCCGCATATGTGTTATACGTTTACCGCATATTGACTCATGAATATTTTAGTTTTTCGTTCCAATTCTCGGCTAATTATGAACGCCGCAAACTGGGGCGAGTGATTAGATTCCTTGTACTTTGGCGCTAACTTACTCCGAAAATTCAGTGGGCAGCTCAAAGTTAATCAGTTTATGTATTTGAGATTGTAGAACTTGAATTCAAGCCATTTTTTCGACGGTATAAATATAATGAAAGATATTAATAAAACATATTTTTTTTAATGATGAATTCAATTAATTCTAAAAGTTATAAAATTTCATTTAAAAGTCAAGTTATAACAGATGAAATATTACATTAAGGTACAATATCATACTACACAATGCTGCAGAACTATATATTCTACTGTAAAATAATTATAACTTTGAACGAAATTACTATTTACTTCTTTTTATTTTAAAGGATTTCGTAAAATTAATTTTCAAATTCACTTTCTAAAAGCAAACTTCTCGCTTCTTGTAGCATTTATTTAAACCAAACTGCTAAACTGAGGTCGCAAACTTGATATGATCGAATTTAAATTGATTAATAAATTGTTAAATATGTCTCTGCATTTATCACTCAAAGACCCTAGTCTATGATTCTTCCTAAAGAATTGAATAGATCTGTTGGAGCTAGTAGAGTTCAGCCTGCCTACTCATATGCTCTAAATATTTCAAATCGTTGGCTCTAAAAAATGTAATAATACACTAGAGTGTTACAAATTAATTAAAACAGAGTAACCAACAATGTTCTCAGATTAGTTTGTTTAATAAAAGCATTCTACAAAAAAAAAAAAAAATGTTCTTTTGTCATTATGTCTCTAACTAAGCAATTTATGTTGAAATAATAATTAAAATAATTTTGTGTAAAATAAAGACAATAAAAATATTCTCGTTACCAGGATATGTATTACTGTATACATTGCATTATTTATTACCTTGTTAAAAACGACATATCATTATCATAAAATATTACTTTATAATTATAAATAAAAAGTTTTTCAATATTTGTGTTGATCGTTTCAATATATTTTCTTGATTTGTTATTTATATGTTCTTAATTTTTTCAATATAGTGCAATATATGTTACTTTGTAAAAAGAATGGGTTATTGCAAACCCAAAAAGGCTAAAAAATAATTGTAATTACTCCAAGTTCAACGATCTTACGTGCAAAATCCTAAATTTCAAACAAGGTGGCAGGTCGGGACAAGATCTGAAATTTATTTACAGAAGTTCAAATCTTTACTAACAGCTGAGGCTGAGTAGTTTTTCGTGCGATTGCTAGCAATTTGTGTAATGGAATCAAATTGCTTACATTGGTTGAGCCTGGGAATAATACTGTATATTTTTAAAAATCGATGTTTCAGCTATCTCAGGATTAACTAGCATTACCTAATTCTTCCCAGCACATGCCATTAGATATTGGTAAAAGACATAAGCAAACTAGCTCTAAATAAAAAAAAAGCTGATTTTCCTTTCTTAAACTATAATCTGATAATAACTTATAATTAACGTAACAATATAAAACGGAAAAGAATCCATGTTTTTCACTTGTATATCCACGAGAACAAATTACCTTTCAAGAGCAAAGAGGAGCATATCAAGGTCAGAGCAAATGTTGCGATGGCTCATATTTGTGTCTGACTCAGAACTTTAACTTGCAAGTTTCTTTTTGATTCGGAAGAAATCAATTTCCTATTGGTATTTTCAACAGTATTCTTTTTTAATTATTTTTTCTGCTTTCACCCATTCTTTATTCGGTATTGATGTTAGCAACACAGATTTTAAGCACTTACTTCTGCGCTTTCTTCTTGATTTACCTTTCGGTAAGACCTTATATTGCAGGTAATAAAATCTAGAACAGGATAAGAGCTATTCTTTTGGAGTTAGCGATAAACCACTGTATAAAGGGATAGAAGCACGCACTGTATTTTTGCCCCACAGGTCTAGAAAACGTTTACTCCTTCTCACCATTTCGTTTTTCATGGCTCAGCAAGGTAGTGAGTTGTGTTAACACTGGAAATTATTTGATGAATAAATTCAAGATCAGATGCATCACTATCAATAGTAAAAATGACGAAAACGAAAGCTCAGGAAGTCTGTTTCGCAAAATCTTTTGATAAATTATTGAATAGTAGATGACCCAGCAATGCTTCCCTATAACACAATCGAAAGTTTGATAAAAATTATTGTATGCATAAATGTAGTATTAAAAAGTAAAATTAATTGAAGTTCAAAATATAATTAGTTCAACAGTAAAAAAAAGATGATCGTTACAGTGAAAGGACCAATGGCCAAAAATACGTTGTTTTTTTTACTAAAAATTTGGCCCGATTACTAAATTTTCCTTGTCCTATCAGCGTGGTTATATTCCGCACTTCTTCCGACCTGCGGTATATTTATGATATGTTCGTATATTTACGAATTTACTATAGGATTTTATATTGCGCATGCGCATTTCGATTTACTGTTTTTATAGAACGTTTCTTCGATATAGGGACCGTTTATTAGATTTTCGATTGTTCTGATTCGGTTTTTCGAATTGGATGTTTTATCGAATATGCTCATTTTGAATAACCATTACAATCTCATTTTTTTTTGTGTGTGTTTTTATTGTTTATTAGATTTTATAGGACGATATACTCAAAATACCCAATAATCGATACCTACGTCGAAGAATTTTGAAAATTAATCATTAAGTAGAAATGCTCGTGGCCGGACAAAATTTCGATAGTAAATTGGACATTCGGAACTTTGAAAATCTAATGAACGATTTCCAAATCTATGAAATCCACCTCCTTCCATCCTCCAAAAAAATAAAAAGTAATAAATATTTAAAAATTAATAAACAATTTTTTTTTCTTTCAAAATTTAAACTACTTGAAATTAGCACTTAATATCAATTATCTAATGAAAGAAAAAAATGTCAGAAGAATATGCCAAAATTACTCATACTGGAGTTAAACAAGGAGATATTTTAAGTGCAATACTTTTTATTTTGTATATATATATATATATATATATATATATATATATATATATATATATATATATATATATATATATATCATCTTCTGGAGTTTATAGAAGACGGAATTAAAATTGAAAGAATAATCGTGAATTGGCTGATATTCGCGGATAAAACTTTACTACAAACTATGATTAACAAGTTTTCATGTTATTGTGGTTTGTGGAATCTCAAAGTAAACCTTGATAAATCCAAAATCATGGTTTTCCGGAATGGTAGACGTCCAGCTGAAGATGAAGTTTGGACATGCAAAGCCCAACAAATTGAAGTTATATCGGATTATAGGTACTTAGGCATAACATTGACTCCCACACTCTCTTTTCATAAACGTTTCGAGCAGAAGGTGTCAGCAGCGAGGTTTGGTTTACATAGCACTTGTAATTCATTCATGAGAAGGAAGGAAGTCCCAATATCTGCAAAGTATCAGGTCTCCGATGCAGTTACAAAAGCTGTCCTTTGTTATGGAGCTCAGGTTTGGGGAGGTAAAAGGTATGAAAAAGTAGAACAGGTGCAAAGAAACTTTATAAAACGTTTGTTTTATCTACCGAATGCTACACTATACTATGCGCTACTGCTGGAACGTCTTTATATTAGTATACTTTCCGAATACACCTTAAGTATATCCTAAAGGTTCTAAATTCCCTGAACCAAAGGCTAAGAAGATTAGCACAGAAAATTGTTTCTAAGGGATTGGCATGGTTCTGTGATCTTCGTGAAGTTTGTACAAAGATTGGAATTAATATTCAGGATCTCTTGGGCACACCAGAGGCACGAAGAAAGAAGACCGTGGATGATGTGGTGTTGGCTCTAGCGAAGTTGGAAAAAGAACTGTTACATGAGAGACTAGCGAAGGCACAATTTCACCAGCTTTCCTATATCAGTAATGAAAACAGCTTACACATGATCAGCACGATAATGAAAACAAGGACTGAGGCACTCAATCTCAACAGGAAACCCTGGAGTTTTGATGAAAACGTGTGTCAGAAGACACAAGGTGTGCAATTCCATTTAATTGCAATTTGTCCAATTTTGAGGGAATTTATATAGGACATGTTTGGGAAGAACGAATGGTCTGAATATGAAGTCGGAATATTGTTGAATGGAAGAAACTATGATTCACTTTATAACTACGTTTAAAGAGCAATGGCTTTTAAATTTGATTATTCATAGATGTGGAGTATGTTTTATTCTTTTATCTTCTCTTTTATTTTTTTTTATAAAGAGAGTAAAAATATATGGAGAGTATATATATATATATTACTCTGTTAACTTAAGTCACTCAAGCTGATGGGATATTCCAAGTTTTATGTAAATTTATTTGTTATGTTTCCATTATTGTGTAGATATGAAAAGAAATAAAATTTACTTCATTCATTCATTCATTCATTCAATATGCCAAAATTATTTCAAAATTCATTATTGTTATTAAAATAATTATTTTTCGATTATATAATAAATAAAATAGAATTAATTCATGTCCAGTTGGGTTGCAATTGAAATGGAAAAGGTGACAATTGATTTGGAAAGGTTTACAATTGATTTGGAAGGAGATACAATTGAAATGTAAAAGGTTACCATTGAAATGGAAAAGGTGACAATTGATTTGGAAATGTTATATAATAGCATTTCAATTGCACTAAAACTGCTAAATAGTGATTTACCTTATTTTCCTGGCTCACAGCTACAGTAACACCATGGAATTCCCATTCACAGCTGGCTATGATCCAAAACATAAACAGAATGGTTGCGGGCTCATGAAAATATGTTTATGTTCTCAAAATACCACTGCGTACTTTTGTCTCGCGTACGTTTATTTCTATATATCCTATATAGAATTTTAGAAACAAAGCCGATAATAAATCTATAATAGTTAATATTTGTAGTATAATAGTTTTAGCGTTCATGTACCTTAAATTAATATTTTCCATACTTGAATTCCCTTCTATCCCCCCTCCCTCAAAATAAAACTAAGTGTTAGATATATTTGGTAACGAATTTAATTAGAAACCACCAACACAAAGCTTAGTGAAGAAGAAAATTAAGTTTCGTCACACGATATTCAAATTATTAATTGAATGGACCCTCTAAACTGTTATGGGCTAAAACTAATCTGTTCTAATCCAATCAAGGCATTTAGGCAACAGGCTTAAACTCCAATATCAAAGCCGAACTCAAAAGTGGTCTATATCAGAATACCCTCATATATATATAACGTATCAAAATTATGTCCTTTCAAAATTGTGTACTTTAGCAAACTATTTGGTAGGATGTTGTTGCTATGAGGTTTAAAGGTAAAAGTCTTACTGATGCACTCTTCTTACCAGAAAAGTAAAAATGTATTCCATAGAGGACTCAGGTAGTAAATAACCTCAAAGGATTGTATAAGTTAGTATTCTGCTTTATTGAATTAGGGCAAAAATATCTAAAAACATCTGAGAAACAACTAATCTATTAATTTTTGTATTTTATGTATTAGAATTTGTGAATAATTACTGGAGAATTCATACTGATACCGCCTATTGAATATCTGAAAACAGCTCAAGGGTTACCTTGAATATTAACCTAGTAAACTGAGCTCATGATTGAAACTCTTCTAAAAATCCAAATAATTAGAAAAAAAATCAGTCTCGCTGTCTTTTTATCTTGTTCTTTTTAAGTTTACATTTATTTATTGAGACATTTTTTTTCCGTTCTTTAAGTTATTATTTCAAATTGATTTATTCATCAACGCCAGAATATCCTAATAGCGCCCCTATGAGGGGGAGGTCACAAATACTATGGATGCACCAACTCCAGGTACATCAAACAACAATCCTCCCAAAAGGCTTTTCCTCTTTAGGTGATATCATCAAATACAACATTGATGTTAAAAATAATTATGACATATTTTCGGATATGGATGAAGATGAAATCTCAGACATTTCAGCCAACATAAATCTTAAAAGTAAGTCAAAAAATCAATATCCCCCTATAATAGTAAATAGTCCATATAATAGCATTAAAGTGATAATCGACCATATTAAACCTAAAATGAAAGAATTAAATATAATATATAATGGTAATAGAACTACTTTTTATGTCTATAATAGTCAAGACTCTCGTCAAAAAACGAATTTAAAGAACAAAACCTCGGTTTTCATTCCTACACCCCGAAAAACGAGATGAAACCAAAGGTAGTACTAAAAGGGATGCCCCCTGAACTTCCATTAGATGAGGTCACCGCCGATTTACGTAATCAAGGCTTAGAAATATATAAAATCTACCAAATGTAAAAAACATCTGGTAATGACTCGATAAAACCGTAGTAATTCTGGACAACAAGGAACAATTACAGAAAATAAATTACATCCTCTACTGTTGTAGCATGGTTATTAAATGGAAGAAATACAGACCAAACAAAGTAATTACGCAATGCTACGTCTGTCAAGAATTTAATCACGTGGCACGAAATTGCTTTAAAAAGCCCAAGTGTCTAAAATGCTCCGAAAATCATCTATCAAAAGATTTTCCCAATTTCTTAATCGATGGATTCATACCGAAATGTTGCAACTGCTCCGAAGAACATTTTTCAAATTCACCGCAATGCACCAAATTCAGAAGAAACATGGAACTGCAATTGAGTAAGAAAAGACCTATTCTAAAAGCAGCACCACGGTAAACATTCAATTCAACTGACCAGACATTCCCAGCCCTTCCAACTCCGAAATCAGAATGGCTTAAAAAAACTTTCCCTCAAATAAATCAGAAAAATAGTGAAACTTCGTTTTCTGACTGTTTTAAAGAAATAAAAGATATTTTTAGCACATTAAATGTAAATGAATCGATAATTCGCTTTAATATTTTATTATTTTAATTATACATTATAGAATTCTAATATTTTTACACCAAATCGGGTTAGGACTAAGAATAAAAAAAAAAAAACATTCTGAGACGACTTTGGTAACAAAATCTTGAAAAAAACAACAAATTTTTTTGGGTTTTCCTCGTTCCATCCCAACCTGAGAATTAATTTGTGTGAATGGTTCATTAAAAAATTCTGATATGAATCGCCTGAAAAAAATATAAATAAATACAAATAGAAATTTACTGCAGATAATCTGGTTTTTAAAATAATTATTTCTTTGTTTAGAATTAGTAGTTTTATTTCAACTCAAATTTCATCATTTTTTATATGGTATACAGTTTTATTGGTAGATTATTTATTCAAAAATATACTGCTCTTGTGTAAAATAAACGATGAGGTCAGTGAAAAGCGCATAGTTCATATCAGAATTGTATGAAGTGCTTCTGTTGTCACATTGTTCGTTGGAATGAACTAGCGGCTGCAAGGAGCGTAGATCATTCCCATGCTATTCTCCTAGCAATACAATCTAGCTGGGAGAGATAAAAATTTTGTTGTTGCTGGTAACGAGAATAAACTCCCACATACAGATGATAGCTGGAGAAAAAAAAAAGACCACTAAATAACACAAGGAGCATTAATTTCATAACTTTTTCTTTTTCACTATTTTTCTAATGAAATGAATTATCTATCATATTCAGTCTAATATACCAGACAGGCATATATAGTCTAGTCATTCTGTAGTAAGAATTCGTTTTATAACTTCTGTTATTCATGGAAAAAAACATCAAAATTGATTTAAAAGCTGACATATATGATGGATATGATCAAGAGTTAAGCTATTTTATGTACTGATAGCCCTCTTTATAACGCGCCTCTATTACCGCCTCTATTACGCCTCTCTCAGAATTAACGTGGGTCAAGGTCTCTTACCAATATCTCATTATTCATTAGAAAAGAAAATTAGGTTAAAACTGTAAAATTGCCGCGAGCTATTCCATTAAATCGACAAACGTATATGCTGAGGAAAAAAAAAAACTTAAGGAATCTGACAATTGATTTTAACAATTGATATACAATCAAAACAATTATTAGTAATAAGCAAACACAAAATTTATAAAAGAAAAAAAAATTGTATTTTATTATAATAAATATCCTCATTCATAATTTTCTGAAACTATCAAATTACATTTACCACTACTTAATTACTGCTACCACTAATTTCGCTTAACTATGTCCTAGCGTGTTCCTTGACACCCCTAATATTTCAAAAATCAATCATTCAATTCCATAGTACAACATTGCTACTTTGATGTACCAATGCGCAATTGTATGTTTATTTATATATATACATATACATCATTCCCTCCCTCATTATCGTTATAATTATTAATTAATTAATTTAAATGTGCTATGCCTAATGATACAAAATAAATTCTTGAAAGGAAATGTGATTAATTTAGTGTGGTTAATATTTATTGCTGTTTGGCAGACGATGAAGTAAAAAAATTTTTTCATTAAACCTTTTACCTTCTTGTTTTCACTGATTTATAGTTAAGGAGAGCTAATTTAATAATGAAATAATACTATAATTTACTAAATAAATGTTAAGTTAAATGTTAAATTTATTTTAAAATTCATATCAGAAAAATCTTTAATTAGCATACTCTACTTATCTATAATATGACACAAAAAATGTATTGCCTTATATTAATTTACAATCAAATAAATTTATCTAATTATGGCTATTATGATTTAATTTCAGTTTTATAATGTTTTAATTTCGTAACCCACATAATATTTAGCAGAATAATAATAATCAATTAATTGTACTTGGTTTATTTGTCCTGTTTGTGTGTCCGTGTGTCTGTTTGTATGTGAACATTATAGCTCAAAAACGAAATGTTGTACGATACTGGAATTACGTATTTAAGATAGGCACCTGCATGTGATGTTATAGCAATTTTTTCGTCAAAATCGACTAACCGGAAGTGCCACTTTATATATTCGATTTTACACTTTTTTACAATTTTCTTGAAAACTGCTCTAAAGATTTTGATGAAACTTGCCTAAATTATTCTTCATAAAGGCCTTCAACTTTTCAAACATGTAGGATATCACCGAGGAAATGCAGGAAAAAAAGTTATATCGAAAAGGAAATTTTAGTTATTCATCATTATAGATTATTGCGGAATTGATATATTTAAATCTAAAATAATCTGTATGAAATATTCTTTAATTTTATAACCAGTTTTATAATTTTTTTTTTTTTACGTCTTACTATCATACAAGTGATTATCTCGTTTGATTACATTGATTATCAGATTTTCAGTTCCTCTGTATATTCCTTCATATATGGAAAGTTCTGCATTTCCGACATTCCTATATTCAGGTTTCAGTATGAATCTTCTTACGATATTATTTCTATTTGACAAGGTCTCATTTACGATTTTTTGTAAAGAATGCGATGTTTTATTTGATAACTTCATTATAATGAAAGTAAATTCTATATATCATATATGATACAACCTCGTAAAATGTAGATGATAATTTATAAAATGGAAGTAGAAGGAAAATAGTCAAACCCAGGAAAAAATAGGTTGAATAACTTCTTGACCCATTTAGGATTAAGGATGAAAATTTGGCCAAGTGTGTTCCACCTTCCTCAAGATCTTACTTGGTCAATTTTATTTACATCACATGCTAAATCCTGCTAATTGGTTCGTTACGCGAACCATCCGTTGATTTTCTTTTTTTAGTAAGTGAGTTTTTAACTTAAACTGCCAAGTATTAAGAAATTTAGATTCTTTAGGATTGTGATTATTTA
Organism: Rhaphigaster nebulosa; assembly: GCA_948150685.1. Taxonomy (NCBI): domain Eukaryota; kingdom Metazoa; phylum Arthropoda; class Insecta; order Hemiptera; family Pentatomidae; genus Rhaphigaster; species Rhaphigaster nebulosa. Next base: position 70,350,447 of record OX411309.1, read on the forward strand.
TTTCGTTTATGACTTTTTATTTATTTTTTTTGCAGACTGCAATGATGAAGTCAAGTGTACTCGACAGTGTCCGTGGGACGGTAGCAAGGAGCAGGCTTGCAGTTGCGACAAAGATGGAGTAGTCGCTCAGCAAGGTGTGTAGCACTTCAGTAAATTTTGTTGAACGGATTGAAGTATTTTCTAACTAACTCCTTTATATTCTTTGATGAAAATCAATCAACCGGAGTCAACCGAAAAAAAAAAAAATAAAAAAAAAATAAAAATAAATAAATATGTATATATAAACACAAAAACTCACTTACATGCATACAGTTATGAAAATCAAGCAAATCAAAGTAATTAATAAAAAGTTCGCCCCACGTACCTTTAAAACGTTTAAAAACTAGAAAGATGCAATTTAATTCAAGAATAATGATTACGAAAAATTGTATTATAAATTTAGATTTCTTGATTGCAAACTAGAAATATTTAGACAATATGTTACTTCATATACATTTATACGGCCAATCTACAATTCGCACACGTGTTTCTGAGATTCTTACTATTACTACTGCCTAAGTTTTCTATGTAATTTCATATTCTTGAATTTATTATGTTATATTATATCGTTTTAACGGTTGAGTTTGCAAATTGGCTGTAGTAGATTGGCCACTTATAACTTCTCGTTAGGATGAAAAACAGTTCATCTCCTGAACTCAAAAACAGATTGGCCCTTCATGTGCAACACAGTCGATGCATACATTTATGAATATATAATATATATATATTGTATATCTTCTATATCGTTACGAATAGGGTTACATATCAGTTTTCGATTAATTTTTAAATATTTCTGAAAGTTTTTGCTTCCTGTGAAACCGCTAATCTGTGTATCGCAAATTGTACTAATGAAAAACGTTACTTGTTTTATTTCATTTTTTTGTCAATAAAGAGTTAAAATATTTAAGAAATATGATGCACTCATATTTTACACATTTCTAATGACAGCCAAAAATAGCAAAAAAATAACAATTTTCCAAACGTTTCTCATTCAATTTCAATTAAATTCTTAACATCATACAATACTTTATAGTCGCATAGAAAAATTGTATATAAAATGCTTCATAGATTATGAACACTATAAATTTCAACCAAATTGTTTAAGTAGATGTATTTAATTGGAATATATTTTATTTAAATAAGAAAAAAAGTGAATCTTTTTTCTATTAGCGATGAACGTTTCAAAGCTTCAAGGCACATTTGTTTTGTTTTTTTAATTTAAATTTATAAAACATTCCGAAGATAATGGTTTTCTATTTTTTATTTTATTTGAAGCCAAATCGTACAACAATCATATCAAATTTTAAAAAATAAATAGATTTACAACTAAGTACAAAATAACTAATCACCGTCAAAGTAAGTACATTTGGGTACTGAACAAAACAATTTCCAAGCATACTATTCTTTTTTTAAGGATGTAAAAGTAGTAAGTTATACATTTTTAAATATAATAGTCAAATATATTATTTTCCCTTGACTATATCATAAGATTTATTTCAACCTCCTTTGAATAACTTATGTTAGGCATATATATAAACCGCTAAATTATTTGCCTTAACTACATCTACCTATCTCTTGGATGCCCATACTGGACTGACTAAATCAAAATGATGCTTGTATCTCCTGACGGGTGCTGAAAACAGTTGCCAAACTATTTAGAATATCTGATTCCTTATCGCTAAACGTCTCTTTGGATTGACAGTACAATAGTGGCCTGGTATTTGCAATTGGTGCAAGCAAAGCAAACATACCAATACTAGTGCTAGTACGAATGTAGGAACAAGAAAACTTTGCACTATTTTATAATTTAGATAAATTTGTCTAAGTGTATTTATTTTTTACATTATTATTACTACGAAGTTTCCAAAACCTTTCAATTTAATCATCGAATTAATCAACTAAAATATTTTTTCCCCTGTTAATCAAAGTGGCATATTTTATTTGTATTAAACATATTTTAAATTTTTTCTATTCTTATGAAAACTCATTGGTTATATAATAGAGATAATAATCCAATCCTTTCAACCTAAAATAATATCATCGTTTTAATGTTTCCAATAATTCTACTCAATGCTAACTTTGATATCTTAACATCGATAACGATATTTCAATCAAGATAACAGATTGAAATTATTTTAAATTATCCGTTTCGAACACAAGGAATATAATATACAATTCTACAAATTAAGTTATACCTGAATTATCTGGTGGGTTGCACGCATCACGCAACTTTTATTTATCACCATCCTTGAAAAAACAATATCTGATGAGGACGACACATGACTTCCTTGTACGCCTATTGAATTATAAATCGGTGGGTCAAAAACTGGTCCTGAATTTGGTTACTGGTTTCCGAAGATTGCAGAATCTCAAAAACGACACTCGGCACACACTGTCGCGACATCCATTTATTGACACACACAAGCTCTTGCTTCTGGTATTATTATGTAATTGTATGTCGTTTTCTTTCAGTAGGTAACAAATCTCCGAGAGATTTCTTCGTGTTCCGTGACAACATTAGAACTGTCCATGTCACTATATAAAGCATCGGAAATTGACGATTTAGACATTTTAAGCGGAAGAATCCTTAACTTATATCTTATTCTTCTGCTGCAGACTTGTTCAGCTCACAAATGGAGAGGAAAACAATTATTTTACTCTCAATTTCAAAACTTAAAACAAGTAATATAATATTTAATTTGAGTGGAAAAAAAAATCGCGTTTGTAACCATTATTACCGAACCACATCCTCTCTGTAGTCAGTTTTAATTTAATTATTGATGTTTATTATGGCCTTCAAGTAAAGTACCCTTTTCGAATCACCAATTTTAGCCAAAATCTATTATATTATTTATATAGACATCAAAGTCTCATTTACCAAATTTGAGATGTTTTACATTATAATTTAATATAATTTTTTATGAAAGTTTATTATGACCTTGAAGTATAGTACCGCTTCCGGTTTTCCAATTTAGACCAAAATATATTATGAAATTTAAATCAATATATAAATTATAAATATTAAATTTGAGAATTATTGCATTATATTTTAATATAATTTTATGGAAATCAATTATTTCCTTCAAGTAAAGTATCACTTCTGGTGATCATGCAGTGACCAAAAAGGGAGGTTCACAACTAGATATCACAGCAATCCTAAATACAAAATTTTATCTTTCTACGGCAAACCGTTTTTGAGTTATGCGAGATACGCACTTACGAACGAACGTACAGACATCACCACGAAACTAGTC
>OX411309.1:70353939-70444786 GCA_948150685.1 Rhaphigaster nebulosa
GGATTTGGATTTAACGAGATTTTATGTACCTATAATGTAAACGCACTTACCACACACAACTTTACTTTAGTTTATTTTTCCTTTTGGTTCAAGCTTCTTAAAATTATGACTTCAGACGTGCGAATAGGAACAAATAATCTACTTGCAAGTAAGAGGTCGGTATTTCCTTCAATTAAAGCGTTTGTGGTGTTCCATAGTGTACTTTCTAGTTTTCAGAAGCACTCCAAGACAGGCAAGATAATTGCTTTTGAGGTATTGATTGTCATTGCTATAACGTAGCAAAGTTCCTGAACATTCATCCTGGATGATTATCGATTCTTTTCAGCTGATTGAGTAAAGTGGAGTGCTCTTATTATCGTCATCAACATACAACTGAAGAAGACCACAAGTTTAACTCTTGTTTCAGCACTGCTCCCGTCATAAAGGTAACCGAACCGTCACTGTCTCTCTCTCACTCTCTTTCTTTCTTTCTACATCCAAAAATTGATTTTTTATTGCTAAACATAGTATTATTTCTGATCCCTGTTCGTTAGCTTCTGAAACATCTTTATTTTGTTTATAGTATCAGCTTTTCAATATCAAAATGCACTATCGAAGGCTAGTAAAGAAACTACAATTTCGTTGTGTAGATCTATCTGTATATTCGAGTTTAATATTGCAAAGGTGGTTGAATAAAATCATCCGGTAAATCGACATGGGCGTTTGGTTGTTAAATTCCTCCAACTTTCCGGGATTTACATACTATTTACGCTATTACATACAGTATATATTGTTTATTAGAATTATTTTAAGTGTTACTAGTTGATTAATGTTGATTGACTTTTTTGACTGTTTAGTGTTTATAGGTTTAGTAGTGATATACAATTCACTGGTTAAGTAGACGTGGTTCCTTCCATCTATGATGGAAAATAACTGAGGCAGGAAAGTAATAATCCTGTTGTATTGCCAACCTGTTGTATTGAGAGAAAGTTCACATCTAAATCAACACTCTGATTTAAACTCTGAAACAGACTAGTATATGACAAGCGTGTTTTATGTCTAGACAATGAATCAAGAACCGGCACAGAAATAAATAAAATAGCACTAAAAAGGAGCATGGATTCGATAAATATAAACTAAGCTTCTTTTTGTTTTATATCTTGGTGTGGGCCTTGGTCTCCTTAATGAACCATCGTTATCCTGCTCTTCTATTCCAACAACTGTTCTCCAATAACGCTCGTTTGGAAGCTCCCAGGGATCTTTGGTAACAGTATCCTTCCATTTTCTTTTCTTTCTCTTTCTCAATTACAGTCTTTTTATCCAAGCATGTTGTACTGGGTATGACCTGGCCATTTAATCTCCAGAGATACCCTATGGTTGCTAATTACGATCGATCACCAAATGAAGTTGTTTCAAAATATTAATTCCCACCTGCCAAGCAAATTGTCTGACTACTATAGGGAATAAGTACTGCATGAGGAAGGACAGTCAGTACACAGCGACACTTCTTCTCTGACTTGTTTTAGTTACCTCGGTCAGGTAAGGAAGGAGATAACTTTCCCAGCTCGTTACCATTTCCTGAATTATCTTATTTGTATTTGTATTTGCATTGACTTCACAGACCGATGATATTTTCAACATTATTACCAAACTAATTTGTATACTGTCTATTAGATACAATTATCTTTTAATCTATACTGGTCATTAATTGTATTTCACTAATTTTAAGTTTTAACATCTCTTGAAATATTTATAATCGATCAACTCACTCTTTTACATATTTTCTAATTTTCCAGATATGTCCCATTTTGAGTGCACATTGAAGCTTATCAACACCTCATCATTGCTTGAGCACGGCAAGTCCCTGGAAGCGAAGCTTCAAAAGCAGGTAAATTGGTTTCTAAAGTTATATGTCATTTCATGATACTGCTATTTATACGAGGCATTTAAAGAAAAGTAAAAGTGATATCACATATGTATATACAGTAAAAAAAACACACACAAACGCGCACGCACTCACACACACACACACACACACACACACACACACACACACACACACACACACACACACACACACACACACACGCACACACGCACACACAAATTTTCTTCTTCTTTATCTTCCTTCTTGTGCCATTACTAGTATGGAGGGGCCTCAATCATTTTCAGATCTCTCGGTTCCCAGTCCTCGCTCATTCGCCAAACATGGCCGAACCATTTGAGCTTTCTTTTCTCTAGGGTGATTTTTAGCGCAGGAATTTTTAGCCTCGCCATAATCCTTTCTTTTCTTACTCCGTCTCTTACTCATTCATTCTCGTTTTTCTTGAGACCCTACGTGAGCACATGATTTCAGCTCCTGTTATTCTGCTTCTTAAGCATGACCCAGGAGCTTCGTCTGCAGCCCCATATCTCGATGGCAAACAATGCTGTTACATATACTGTAATAGATTAGATTAGATTAGCTTTCGCTATCCTGTGTACTATTTCCCAGTCTATTCTCATCTGTCTATTCTCATATGTCCAAGTAGAGAAAGTGCCCAAACACTTTGAGAACCTCACGATTACAATTTACCTCCACTGTCTTCTCCTCATTTCGGAACAGTATCTTATATATTTATATCTTTTCTTTGGTGAAACTTAATTCATTTTATGATAAATAAATAAAGTAAAGTCAATTTTGATTTAATTAGAATTTTTCAGAAAATATCGAATTTATCTACGTTTTTGATTTTTTAGTCTTTTTAGCCTTTCGAAGAGGTCATAACACATTTGGAAGGAGGATGTACTCTTGAAGACATCGAAATCACCCTTCCCCCCCCCCCGGAAGATGGAGGTTTAGTGACTGAAGACGAAATTGGGCATGAAGAAGAATGCGATCTGAACCATCTACCAGGTCGATTGCTGAGACAAAATGGATAGATAGTGATTAGACGATCCGATGCAGCGACTGATGATATAGGTGAACCTGTAGGGGACAAAGAGAAAAGTCTAACTTGAAACAACAGTATTGTTCCCTAGATAAAAAAATAACAAAAAAAAAACAACATAATGCCAAAAAATATTAGAATGTTTTGGGAAACCCAAAGCGACAGGCATAATGCTTTGGTGTCCGACATTATGGGGCGTAATCGTTTTCCAGAAATCCAACAATTCCTACACCTGTCTGACAATTCAAAATTACCTGAAAATGATAAATATGGAAAGCTAAGGGGTTATTTCAATTAACTCAATAAAAACTTCCTCAATATTTTTTATTTAGTAGGATCATCCCACTTATCAATAGATGAAATCATGGTGCCCTACTATGGGCGCTATAGCTATAAGCAGCATATTCGTGGGAAGCCTACAAGATTTGGTTACAAAATTTGGTCATGTGCTACCCGCCAAGAATATTTAGCAACGTTTGAGCCCTACCAGGATGCCCGGGCAGCATCCATGCCGCTCCAGAAGAATTACGGCTTGGATAGGTCTGTAGTTCTGGAGTTATCTTTCCGATTACCTAAAGAATTAGGTAATTATAATCTTTATATCGACAATTTTTTTTACCAGCACGGACCTCTTACAAGAATCTTCTCGTCGGAGAAGCTGTACGGAGACTATTAGAGAAAATAAGACGAGGAAATGTCCTTTGCTATCAAACAAGGAAACGTGGGCAATGAAACGAGGCACTCACCATTTCAAAAACACTGACTCACTCCTCATATGTAAGTGGAATGATAACGGTATTGTTACGGTTGCTTCACTGCCATGGTGCCTGTCGTTTTAGTAAAACTAATAGAATAGCTACCATCGAAAATAAGAGGAAATCCATTCAAATCTATCAAATTCTTTACCAAATATCGTAAAATATTAAAATTACTGTATGGGTGGAGTAGATCGTTTTGATGAGAATCTGCATTCCGTGAGGGTATCAATAAAAGGAAAAAAATGGTAGTATTCTCTTTCCTTGTTTGGGTTAGACGCAGCTTGTCAGAAAGCTCTTGAAGAAAGCAGTCTTGAAGAAGAAGACAAAAATCTCACTTACTATGAGTTCAGAAGCACCATACCTGAAACCAATTGCGCAAAATTCGGTGAGAAAAGGAAATTCCGACTCTCAGTTTCCAGTGTTCCTAAAGACTCAGGAATTTGGCATAATTCTGGGCCAAGTAAACACAGGCCGATCAAATGTGACCAAAAAAAAGTCGGCATTGTAAAAAACACATAAGAATCATGTGCGAGGGTTGCAACGTTGGGCTCCATACGCACTGCTTTTTCTATTTTCAAAGAATTAATAACTTATCATAAGATACTAATTATTAAAAGTATGGTTTCACACTAAGATTTTTATTGTAACAAATGAAATGTAAAATAAAATGTTTTTTTTTAATGAAAAAAATGTCATTCTTAATGATGATTTCCAATTCTCTTACTGGTACAACCAGTGCCCAAGGTCCTCTGTAGGGACCATATGTTATTTTTTAAATTAATATATTTATGATTGAATTTAGACCATAGTTAGTTTAATTTGCTTCATAATAACCCAGTTTAGCAGAAAAAAATAATTAGATTGGTCACGGGCTCTAGAGGGTTAATATGTGTTCCTGTCACTGTCCAATGCTTTTTCTGATATATTTCTTAAGACAAATACATAAGCAGGGGAAAAACTGTGTCTGCCACCCATGGCGAAAACCTGCTTCCTATTCCTCCAGCTGTTCCTTCACAATTCGTTTCGCAGCCTTTTCTTCAGAATGGGCGTGTACATCTTGTATGTCACGGCCAAGAGGCTAAATGGCCTGCAATTAGCACATTCTGTTTGACTGCTCTGTTGTGTCCCTTATAGTCTGAAATAGCCCTTGCAACGCTTTAATGAGCTCATGTCCGCCATACTTCTGGAACTCGAGGGCAATGTTGTCTCTTCCCATGATATCCTTTATTGTGCTTTAAATGCTGCTTTGACCTCATTTCTTGCTCTTCTATACTCAGCAAAGTTATCAGGTGTCTTATTCCGCTGGTAGAACTTCCATGCTTGCTTCTTTAACAATTTAAAAACCATTAAAAATTTAAAAAACAAAATATTAAATATCAAAGGGAACTAATGAAGATCATCTGGAGGAATACTTGTGTTCTTCTTTACCTGGCAGGCAATCCAGTGAAACTTAAGCCGTCCTTACTTTTACCGTGCAATCCAGTGAAACTTAAGCCGTCCAGACTGTCTCCCGGAAGTCATTAAGCCACAACTGATATCTCGGATTAGGAACAAGAAGGGGTCCACAGTTGGCTCTACGAAAGATCTGCGCATATCGTGAACTTGATTTTTAAAAAGAATCAGCTTTCTTTCAGTAGCAGGTGAATAGAAGGACAAAATGAAAGAAAGTTTTTTTTTTTCTGATGGTCATTACTTTTCTACTTATGAACTCTGACAAGATAAGACCACCGTAAAAATAAATAGTAATTTAATAGTAGCAGATATCGAAAAAAAAAAAATTCTGAGGGCGAGAAAAGAATTTTTGGCAAAAACTATGTCTGTAGAGACCTCGGCATTGATATGGGTAGATTTAGAGAAATGTTGCAGACTATATTTTAAATTTTTATTAATTGAAACTTATGTTCCTTCAGACTATAAATCATAGGCCAGGGGTAACTTAGGCTAAAACAGCGGGTGTAGGCCTGATAATGGTCTGAAAGCTAGAAACAGTTTTAATCTCTTCATATTCGTGTAAAAAGAGCATATTGAGATTTGAACCAAATTTCTGCTTGTGTTTTATGAAGGGTGCTCCCAAAACCTCAAAATTTTCGGACTTTTTTTGTCTTCCCACTATAATTCCTAAGCGGTTACGCAATGGAAAAAGTTAATCCATTATGTATATGTTATACTCGTATACCTGTAGTTCATACATACATAACGGATTAATGATGATATTACATTCAGAATACTAATTTGAATAGCGGATGATATTTTCAGTTTCCAGTACACTTTCTCTAAAATTGTTATTTCAATATATCTTGGCATAACTGAAAGAGGAAAAATTGAAAAAAATGTTGTTTTTTAGTGGTTTTTTAAGATGGCGGTAAACACACTAGATGGAGGAAGTCAAAAACATGTATTTTTCACGGTTGGGGCAATACTTAGAACATACTCGAAAATTAAAATTACTCTACTTTCTACAATCCAAAATTATATCTCTACTAAGCTAATAGGCTAATTACCAGAGATCGGGAGATGCCAATTTCGTGAGGTGTATTTGACCGAATTTAAAAGCTTGACACTCCACAATTTCTACTTTATGAGCTTTTCTCTTACAGTAATCATTTCCAAGCTACAGACACATATGAAGTACTCTTTCTCAGTTTTTGACAAAATTGGAAACAATTGCCGTTTTACGACCGCGATTTTCGACCATCCTTATGGTTTTCGCCAAATTTTTATGTTGTGGTACTAATTTAAAGCATAATTTAATGTTCTTTAATTTACTATGAAATAACTTTTTCGATTGAATGCACAGATTAGAAATTATAACCGGAAAAAACAAAAAAAGTCCGAAAATTTCGAAGTTTTTGGGGCACCCCTCATAAAGCACAATCAGAAATTTGGGATAAACTTCAATATGCTATTTTTACATAAAGATGAAGAGATTAAAAACATTTCCAGCTTTCTGACAATTATTTAGCCTACAAACCCTATATTGCTTGGCCTATCTTGTGTGAAATGATATTTAATATAATATGTTCAATTCTATTATGTCTAACAAATTATGGACTTTTTCAAAATTCAGATTGCTCATCTTTATGAACTTAATTGAAAAAAAAAAAATCCTTAAGAAATTCCATGATTAAATTCAGTCCCTTAGTCAGGCAATTTAGCTTCATCCACACCAAGACTAATTGAGGAAAGATATTAGATTACCTCGCTGATTTATGTATCTTAGGAGTGTAACCTAAGTAAGAGGAGATCCAATATAATCTTTTAAGAATGAGAGATTATACTATTATGAGATTTTTCACGTCTTCAAAATCTGCTAATCCAGAAAAGATTTTTTAAATGTTACTATATTTCCAAAGAAAGAAAAGAACTCAAATTTTTTCATTCTTCTTCCGCCTTGATACATCATTTAGTTCTTTCTAAAAATGTAATGAAGAAGCAATGTACTTATGCACAATCCTAACTGGATTTAATAATTAAAATACTAAAGCTCAAATTATAATATTACGATATGTGATTGTGATAATATGAAATATACAAAAAAAAAAAAAATCATTTAAAATTCACTCATGAATAAAAAAATATATGAAATAGTTTTTTAAACCTAGAAATAAACAAATCATGACTGGTGGCACTGTAAAAAATCGAATTAAAATTTGATAAATATTTAAATAAATGAAACGAAGAAGTTAACATAGTGTTACATATGTAAATTTCCTTTCATTTTAAAATACACTTCTTTTTTCTTGAATGAATCTGATCATTTCTCAGTGTCGGTCAGATTTAGTAAGGAAAAACTTGTAAATAGATCTTAAATATGTAGGTACTATGTTTTTTTTTAAATTTATTTAGTTTTCATTGCCATTTTAGGTATTTATTTATTTTTTTTCCATTTTCTCCTCTCATCTACCTCTTAATTTTATTTTATTAGCGTTTCCTAACCGAGTTGAGTGGTATCATATAAGGAAGTGCATAAAAGAAATCCCATATTTCAAAAACCAATACCTTCACTTTATAAAAGTTAAAATAGGCACAATTGTTCTATTGTAGATACGAAGAGCGATCTAAAATATTCATCACAATGCATTTTTTTATAGTTATTTATAATTTATAATTTTATATTTTTTTATAGGTATCCGCGGCCATTTCTCCCGATTTTGGAGATTGAAATTTATTTAGTTCCGTTCAATGACAGAAAAAAAGAAGTTTGCTTAAAAATAACTACTAAGACTCTTTATGTGATAATTTTTGCAAAAAAACTAGTATCCAGGTCATCATATAAAAACGATAACTGAATATTTTAGGAACCATAATACTTTGGATTAATTTTTTCTCTAATCCGAAATGAGTTTTGGACAAAGCTTATTCTCCCCTCCTCACCCTCGTGGTATTCACGTGTAAAAAATTAAAGATTTCATAAGAGGTTCAGAGAAATCGGCTAAAATAACTTACATCCCTAAACAAATTCATTTTAATTATAGATTAAAGTTTAATTAACCAAAGTAGATATATATGTTAGTTTTTAAAAAATAAATTTAATTTTGTTGTACAGGTATAATTTCAGTTTAGAGAGCAAATAATGAATTAGTTGTCAATATTACTGAGATATGCAGGTACCGTATAAAATATAATCCTTTTTCTTTCCGAAACTCAGGCAAATCAATTGCTCAAATTTCCTACGACTCCATTATGTGTTCTTCGCCATGGCACAGTAAAATGCTATTCAACAGCAAAATTTTATGATAATTACTTTTTTCCAAACGATTATATTAATTTAGTATAGAAGTATATTAATTTATTTTTAGTTTATCAAATAAAAAACATCATTAAATGCTGGTAAACGTATATTTGCATATTTAATACCGGTAGTTATGCATTAAGCATAGTCTTTTTTTTTTTAGGAAATTATTAAAAATTCAGAAATGGAATTATGAAAATGAAGTATTTCGTAATAGTGGTTTTTTAAAATTCAAATTGCTAGCCTCGTTACACAGTCAAATCCTGGCAATATTTTAGGAGTAATTTGCCGACTTACTTTTTCTCGTATTAATGAGACCTCAACTACTCCATATTCAGTGCTACATAATACGGCAGATGAACAGAAAAAACGTAAATTTAAGGATATCTATGTGTAAAAGATTATGTAGTCAATTTTCCAATCCTTATTGACGTAGATAGGAGTATTTAATGAATTAAATTAAAAAAAAAATGTTATTTCTAGATCAGTGAACTTTTATTTTATACTAATGAGTCAAATTTTAGGTCATCATAATGACGGTATTAAAAAAAACATTCAAACGAAGTGAATTTGTTCTAGTAACGTTATTAAATTATTCATTGAAAGATGTTTAAAATGTATTAACAATCCCAACCTCACCCTTTTCCACACGGGATGAAGCAAATCCTTCAAAGGTAGAATGGTTGTTAACTATTCCAACTGTCATAAATAACTATGTAAGCAGTAACTTACCCCCACAAACGCACTATAAAAATCTAAACAGTTCAAAATCACCCACCATGATTGGACCTTTATATAAACAGACGTCTCGGAAACAGACGAAGGTGTAAGCACTGTCTTATCGGATAACCACACCCTCCAATTCTCTTTACAACCATTTTCATAAGCGTCTACTGCAGAATTTTTTGGAATTAATCACGTTGTTAGCAATCTATACCGGCTCGGACATCTGCTCTGATTCTGAATCTGCCCTCAAATCTTTACTAGATCAAAGAATCAAAAGGAAGAAACGTTATTATTAGAGTTGAAACTCTAATTAAAACTTTGGAAAGCTCAGGTTTATGGGTATTTTTAATGTCTGTCTGGTCATTGTGGAATCGCCGAGAATGAAAGGACTGATTTGCATGCAAAATTAGCAATAAAAAAAGGACAAGTAGTCACATCATCTTGATATATTATTTATTATAACGTACAAAGACATATAATCTTGAATAAACGAAAACGGATGGCTAGAGTGGCAAGATGTAGGGTTCAGAAATCAGTGAAAGGAAAGTTTAAGGCTTGACTGGAGAGAATAGGTGGTTCTAACGCGTATGGAGATAGGCCTTATTCGGCTCATCCACGGACATCTGACGAAAAAAGATGACAAAGCAACGTGTCGTAACTGGGCGAGAGATCTAACCATAATGCATACACTCATTTATTGTATAGTTCATGTGGCAAATAGGTTCTCTACAGATTCTAAGGACATACTTAAAGAAGATAGGAGAGCTAAGAACTAGAACAACTACGTAACAGCTTTTATTTTTTTAAATACTATTATATTTAAAACATATAACAAAATATAGGTAGTGATGAATTGAAGTATAAATGACATTAGTGTTCGAAACAGTTAAATAAATAAATTATTTATTATTAAAGATGATAAATAATTTATATCAATACATAATTGAAGATCACTTTAAAGGAGTCCATGCAGATGGACGCGAGGATTATAGTTATTAATTATTGGTTAGAGGAATCACGTTGAAAGGGAAGGGGCATTTGCGGATCCTGTCGGAAGATTTTACATGATATCAAAACATATATCAAGCAATTACACTTTCATAGATGAAAAAGTGTCTGGTTTATTTTTTATAATCAATTACACATGAATTCTAAGCTCTTTCAGAAGTTAATAATAACCGGTATGAATAATCGGTTTGTAATATATTATTTTTTTCGCTCATAATTTATTTTGTGTTTATATTTAGATTTATTACTTCATCTTCAAACTGAGCATAATAATAATAATACATAGCATCCATTTCGCTTAGGTCTAAAATTAAAAACTGTGATTCAAGAAAATATCTGTAAAAAAATATATGTAATGAATATGTATATGTGTGTATATATACATTTTTTTTTTTGCTCATAATTTATTTTGTGTTTATATTTATGATTTGATCTTCAAAACTGAGCTTAATAATAATAATAACAATAATAAACATTGAAGAGGCATGCCGAAAGCAAGAAATGGCCCTAGGACAGTACTTCAAACAAAGCGAGGTGCCATTGCATAAAATAATATGCAGTCTTGACCGGGGGCACACTGCCTTGCAATTAGTTTCTCAAGACGCGTCCAACATTATTAACAACAGCGAACGACTGGAAGAATGGAAATCGAAAGTATTACATGGGAGATTTTATCACCAGCTTCAGCAAACTGAAATAGATAAAACTTCGTCTACTGGCTGGCTAGTTAGAGGAAGTCCCCCGAAACAGAAGGCTTTCTTATAGCAATCCAGGATCAGGTCATAGCAAGTAGGTCTTACTGGCGACACATCTTGAAACAACAGAACGTATCAGACAAGTGTAGGCTCTGTGCCAGCACATACGAGTCTATTCAGCACATAACTGGAGGATGCGGTGCGTTGGCTGGCACAGAATACCTCAGGAGGCATGATGACGTTGCCAAAATCTATCACCAGGCGATAGGACTAAAAAGAAAATTATTAAATGACTTTATGCCAAAGTACAATCCTAAACATCTCGTCCAGAGGGTAGGGATAAAATTGTATTGGAATCAGTCGTTTATAACAGGCCATTCCGTGACCCACAACAGACCTGATATCGTGCTGATTGATGGTAATATGAAGATAGCAGAAATAATAGATATTGCTGTGCCGAATGATGGAACCACTAATTCAGTATGTGCAGAATAAAATCGAAAATATCAAGCTCTTGCAGCTGCACTAAAGGATCTGTACACACTGGATAAAGTGATTGTGAGGGCTATAGTGATCTCCAGCAAAGGTCTGATGCCAGTGTCTACTGTGGAAGCGACTGAACGGCTGGACCTCTCGACGGCTGTTATAAATGAAGCCCAGAAAGCTCTCCTGTTGAATACCTCAAAGATTGTAAGGAGTTTTCTAAATATACAATAAAAACAACCAAACAAACATTGACCTGAGTGGTTGGAATTGATTCTTCCCCTCTCCAGGAAAAAACCTTTTTCGAAAATATCGAAAATTAAATAATAATTATAATAATAATAATTATATATATATATATATATATATATATATATATATATATATATATACACACACATATTATACAAGACTGCATATTATTTCATGCAATAGGCACCTCGCTTTTTCTGAAGTACTGCCCTAGGGCCGTTTCCTGCTTTCGGCATGCCTCTTCAATGTTTATTATTGTTATTATTATTATCAAGCTCAGTTTTGAAGATCAAATCATAAATATAAACACAAAATAAATTATGAGCAAAATATATATATATATATATATATATATATATATATATATATATATATATATATATATATATATATATACACACATATACATATTCATTACATATATTATTTTACAGATATTTTCTTGAATCACAGTTTCATTTTAGACCTAAGCGAAATGGAAGCTATAACCTTTAGTAACCTTACCATATTCAGATTCAGTGGCGTACGCAGGGGAGATGAACAGAGAGATATATTCTCCTCCTCCCGAAATATTCGAGAAAATATAATTTTCATAACCAACAACATAACATCTGTGTTCTGAGTAATATTTTTTGGTAATTTTAACAATAGTTTTTGTTGTAATTCTTATGCTTATTCTCAAAACTTACGCCGAATTTGCGGTTATAGACAGTTAAGTGATTATTTTATTTCTTTTCCCCCCATCTTTTCCCCTCTTAAAAAAAACTTAAAAAGATTAAAAATAATATTCTTCGAAAAAAAATTCTGCGTAGATCCTAGCTCAGATTCTTCCGATATCTTTAACTAGAAGGGTGAGGAAAGGGATTGTTTCTGTCTTATTTTTTCCCGGCCATTCGGGGTTACTTTAGGAGAGAAATGTTTTCTAATTTCATGGAAAAACAGTTAGTGAAAGAGAAAAATGCTAAAGGAAATGTCTGACATGCGAAGCATTCCTAACAAGTATCCTGTTTTTATTAAAAATATTAACGAGCCGGTAAGAACAGTATTTTTCCTAATAAAGTTAAATTAATTAATTTTTAATAATTTAAGATATCGAAATTAGATTTGCACCATTCGTTTTAACTTTTATCATTCTTTAAAATGATGTGCACAAAGGGATCATCTGAAAACATCACTGTTACAAAGCGCGACAGGCGCGTACGCGGCGTCAAACTTTCATATTTTCTAGGAGAAAACATTACGCTCTACAATTTTTTGCTCTAACATTTTTCTTTCAGATCAGATGTTTGGCGTAAAATTCGATTGAGCCATCTAAAAATGCCACAATGTTACCCCAGTACTTTGAATAAGTGTTTATTTTTTGAGTGCAGCCTTCAAAATGTTTGAATAAAGTAATGGATCAAATGTCATTGTGATAACATTAATAATTGTTTAACTAGTTGCCTGATGTTCTCTGATAATAACAGAAGACTGGGCAATGTAGGTTTAACAAAGTTTTTGTCAATTCCTAAACAACAGTTATTTTATTAACTATTGCCAAGATGGTGACCAATAGGTAACATTTCTACAGCTGGTTGACCTGTCCCTACTGGGTTCTAGTGGTGTTACAGACAAACGAAAACAGGAAGAAAAACGAAAGGGGATAGTAATGAGCCCAAATGAATATTTAAATTTTGAAATAACAATTGTCCTAATGTTACCCCGTCGGTCCTAAGGTTACCCACTTTAAGGTTTATTCTAAACAGAAGATGATCTAACGCATCTGACTTATTAAGGTTAATAGTTATATATACAGCTGTTGAACCATAAAATTCACTTATGTAATTAATGCAAATAATTAAGGGCAGTGCGTTTTATTTCCTATTTGGTTACCTTTTTGTGCTTTGAAGATAACTGTTTTATTTTTCTCTTTATTACCAGTCATTTTATCATACTCGTTTATCGTTCATTATTTTATACCAATATTGTATTTGTTAATACTTAATTTAAGATTTATTTAAATTAATAATATTTAAAAATTATGTATATACTGACAATATGTACGTAAGATTTAAAAAAACCTAAGGAATGTTAGGAAAGAGTCGAAGGGGTGTAAATTACATAAATTGAGAAGCGTAAAAAATGTACCAAATATTTTTGTGCATTTGGAGCGTTAATAGCCATAATAATTTTCTAATTTCAAAAACAAATTTTCAGGAGCATATGATTTATTAATAACTAAAAAATATTCTTAGTTACGCCTCATCATCAAAATTTTATTATTGCAAATATATTCTGAGTAATTACTTTTATTATATCCAGTTATAATGCAGCAATAATATAACTCTTTAAAACAGCGTAACCTAAGAAAAAAATAATTTCCAAAATAATGTAAATAATACCTTTAATAAATCATTTTTCTTATTGTTTTAGATGACAAAGTATCTAAGGAGCTCGAACCTGGCTAAACTAGAAGAAGCAAAAGTCTTGAACATCAGGTTGGTTTGTTGAATTAAAATTTTACATTTTATAAATAAATTACTTATGACGAAAATAATAATTTTTAAATCATTTTTTCTTTTTTTTTAACTTTTCAAAAAAAATTCTTTTCCAAATATTTATAACATTGTGTTTTTATTGTTTATTTATATGTGTATGTATACCAGTTTTAAATCGCTCCCAAAGTTTGGGTCTCTGAATTTTGGTAGAAATATCTAATGCTATACTTTTTAACTAAATGTTAGGCTGCGTTTATGGGATAAATATTGAAGGATATCGTGTGGTGCTATATCGGGCCTTATGAACACAATGAAAACAAATATTACTGTTTATGCACTGCGATAAAATATTCGACGATAAATTTATCGTTGCAAAGGGCCATTCCATGTCAAATCAACCAATGGTCCGGAACTTGATATCTCAGAAATCAATGATTTTTAGTGGTATTTTTCCCGAATAAAATAGACTATTACACTGGGTCAAAGGTCGGCGGTGAGTGGCGGGAGTGCATTTTCTATCCGTTTCATAATCCCTTGAAGATTATATATGACTGATATAAAAACTGATTTTATATGTATATATATATATATATATATATATATATATATATATATATATATATATATATATATATAAAATCAGTTTTTATATAATATAGTTTTATATAATATAGTTTTTATATAATATAAATATATTATATATATATATATATATATATATATATATATATATATATATATATATATATTATTCCTGCTATAATTGAGCACCTCCAGCGCCCCCCCCCCCTCTTGGATCAAATGAGCTGAAATTCGGTATGGAGAGTTTTCTTCTCGACAGAACGATACCGTAATAAATAGACTATTGCACTGAGTCGAAGGTCGGCGATGAGGGGCGGGAGTGCATTTTCTATCTTATTTGTTTATTTTAGTAAAAACAAACCTTAGTGACGGAGCTCTGCTGCTCACGTTTTTGTTTTTGTTTTCACGTGTGTACTATCATTAAGGATAAAAAAACTAATTATTCATATTAATCCAATTTTTAGTTATCAAGTATGATTAAAAAAAATCATACAAATTAGGTTTTTTGACACATTTTGAATCCTTTAAAGGTTATAGCTCCAAAACTATTTGTCCTAGAAAACTTAAAATAGTGTCATTCTTTTCAGAATTATACGTCTTTAAATTAATATGTATTTTGACTTAACCACGTCAACATTAAAATATTTAAAAATTTCCAAAATGATATTTCTTCAATAGCTCAAAATCTGAAGAAAATTGTTACATTTGTTATAAGAGTGTGGAAAACAAAATCAATATGGGATTTTTGAGGGTTCTATTATAAAAATAATAAAATCTTGTATTTTTATAACAAATTTTTTTCGAACTCAAATCGAGATACATTGTATATTAAATTTATCATTCAGAAATCCAATTCGTTTTTAGTCAATGAAATAACACTGAATTATATAATAAAAAGCATCTTCGTGAAATAAAATAAATTTTACAGAAAAAACAACAAAAAAAACCTTTATTTAATTAATTAATTCATCAAAACACGTCTTTGTCTGGGAATCCAAATTCTACAGCACACTTTTTGGCAAATAAGGGGCCAATTCTAGGCCAATCCCTAAAGAAACCTATACTTCATTTATACGAAATTAAAGCTTTTTAAAAGTTACAAAATTAAATGATATAACACGTGTAAAATTGAAAAATATTTCCTTGAAGTTGGGTATCTGTAGCACAGCAAGAGGTTGAGAAAAACATTCACAATCAAAGAGTTATAAAAAATAAATAAATAAAAATATACCAATAAAACTCTTCGTTATTTGTCCTCCCGAATGTTCCTTTTCAATAGATTTAGCTAAGCCAAACTATGCTTCTTTAAGAGAATTTCGTTTTTAAACATTGTTTCATATATACGATATATAATATACATTGTTTTATATATATATGATATATGATATCAGTCGTCAAATAAAGAAAAAATAATTTTTATAGCATGGCGGATTCGCTCTTCTTGCTCCTTATATAAACTAATCATTTCAAAAATGATAAAACACATGATGAAAAATTTATATCCACATTGAAGAAAAATGATGTGCATGCTTTACTTTAATTTAATTTTAACGGTGAAAGACACGTGCTCCTTCTCGGTACCCATAAGATTAAAGTCTACATAATTTACTCCTAATGGCATTTGGAAAAGACATTTTGATTGCCCTGGGGAATCTCTTGCCGTTTTACCGATGTTATATAAATTTTCTATCTCTTAAATATAAACTCCATGATGGCAGAGCACGTTGGAGCGAGATCCATAAAGTGCCCGATTCGCAGCTGTGTGGGTTCGATTCCCATCTGGTTCAGTTAATATCTATTTAACGGCAGCTCACAGGGCTTTGAGAGTAGACAAAAACTAAAATATCGCATTATAATTTTTTTTTAATTCCAATTAAAATCTATCAAGAGATGATAATAGTCATGAATTATAATTTTTATAAATATTTGTTTAAGCTGTTGTTACTAAAAGTAAAGAAAAAGTTCAAAATAAAGTTGCATTTTGATCTCGTCAGCACTCAGATATTTAATCAGGCCGATATTTTAAACCAGAGGTAAATATGAAATATTTTTTATTTATTGATTCTTCACTCAGTACGAAAGAGATGCCTTTTATAATCACGACTAAGCAGTACAATATATATTCTTTGAGAATCTGGTATGGGTACTGGTACAATTTTTACTTGTACGAGCTATAATCTATTTTAAAAGCGAATTTCTCACAATTATCCCCAAAGTACCCCTGCAATTTTTTGACTATTTATTATCTAGGCATTGTACTTTAGAAATCAGTAGCTCAGCTACGCAAGTGTCCTCGTTAAATTCCATCGTAGGTTTTTTTTTTTTTTTTTTTTTTTTTACTGAGTAGTTTCATCAGTATTAAAAAAAAAAGAAAACTATTTTGTCGTTTAAAACTAGTGATGCAATTTTATATGTCTTTCTTGGATTTATTTACTTATATATATATATATATATATATATATATATATATATATATATATATATATATATATATATATTTATATATATATATAAATATATATAATATAAATATATATATATATATATAAATATATATAAATATATATATATATATATGTATATATATATATATATATATATATATATATATATATATATATATATATATATATATATATATATATATATACTTATATTCTTCAACATAAATATAGAGGAAAAAATATTGTCTAAACGAAGAATGCTTTATCATCTAAGGAATATATTTTGATTAATTGATATAAATAGACCACATTTATTCCGACCTTTTTTAGTGTTTTTAGCTAACATTTCGTGTGATACTAACAGTTATATATGTGATTTTTTAAAACGTTATCAATGTTTAATAAAAATTATTATAAGATATTATGCAGATTTTCGCTTAAAAATTAAATATATATTTAGTCATTCACTCTGCTATCTGCCATAGTATATGATACGTGTAAAATAAATCGACTTTATTAGTGTTTTAGAATTTGATTAGATTATAAACCTGGATGGCATAATCGAACTCTTGGGAGTACGCAGGCGATGGAGATAGATTTACTTTTGACAGGAGGAAAGACTTTTTTTTCCTTTCTCGTTTTTAAGTAAAGGGTCTCTTCCAGCCTTTTCTGAAAATCTGTGAAAGTCCATTTTCACGGGAGTGCTCCAGTTACTTATCTTGAGAACTAGGGAAACCCATCAGGCAGATTAAACGAGAGCGGGAAAACTGCGTAATAACTGACAATCCTCCATTCTGAACTTGAGGTATCGGTCACCCATTTTGTAAAAAAGATCGATGGAGGGTCGTTGTGGCGCCGTCGAATGGAACATTAGCACTTCTATTTTTATTCATTTATTAATTGTGAGCTATGGAATAAAATAAGCATATTAGGTATCGTTATTATTTAATTAATGACAGAAAGAATTAAAAAAAAGAGACAATAACTATTATGATATTATGCTATATTGTTATATTATGATATTATTGTTGTATTATGAGTCTTTAATTAAGCAATAAATAGGCAGTTAGGGTTTTAGGAATTCACGCATCATGAAGACTAAAAAGCCTAAGACGCCATAAAAGTAGACCAGAGATAGCATCTCTCACACCAACAGCCAAAAAAAAAATACTAACCAATTAGTGTATATCACTCCTAAACATTACATTTCAATATGTAACAAGCGAAATGGGGTGTTACTTCATCATATCATATCTGTGCTCATAGGTCTAATGAACTAAAATCTGATCAGAAACATCTTCGGATAAATAATTAAAAATCTAAAGTTACTTGCCGTCCCGTCTCGGCTTCGTTCAGAATAAGGTGGTCTGAACGTAAATTTAATTTCTCGACTGTCATTTACAGACTAAACTTCCATTTTTCGGCAAATGAATTTTATATAATAATAAATTTGTAATAAATAATGGTCCCATTTATTAATGGTTATTTTTAATGGTTGTACGAGTTTCTAGAAATGTTGGATGAAATGGGTCTGCTTCCACTATTATGATTTAATACAAAATATGTTAAGAATAATTGCATTGGTCAGGAAATAAAAGGAATCAGGTGGTGGATTCAATGCAGCAATACGGCTTTACCTGCTGCGCAAAACGTTCCAGCTCTTTCGTTTTTTTTAATTTAAATTCATGGCAACATTCACAATCTTTATCTAATACGCCAATAATAATTTTAGAATATGATGAATATGATATATCTGGTTCATAATCAAATGCAAGACGATTGAGCATCCGCTGTCGATTTATGTAAAACCTAAAATGTTCACTAATAGTGTGGGGGCATAACTTGACTACAGTGCCATTTTATTATCATAGAGTTTGTATATAATTTGACTACAACGCTACCTATTGTTATGAACCATCATCTGGAATACAGATACATATAATATGAATATGGCATTAATCGGTCAAGTTGTTCAGAAGTAAAACAATCACAAAAAGGCACACCAACAATTATGAATTTGAAGTTACATGAGTTTTTTCATCTTTCCCACGGACACCCACGTGTTACGAAATTAATTTTTTTTTTTTTAACTGAAGTATTTGACGTATTCCTACTTAAATTTATTGTTAGATATGTACCAAAAAAGATCTTTAGACGAGCCACAATTAAGATTTAACATTGCCAGATGCTGTGTAATGAAAAAACCGTTCACGGGATAACTTAAGTACTGTGGTAAAATGATCTCAGACCTTACACAGTCTTTTCCAATATTAATCGGGGGCCGAATAAACATTAAGGGAAAAATTTATTTTTTCAAACTCAAAATAGTTATACCGTGGCATAAGTTAGATCAGCTAAAGTCTGAGACTAAATTTATTCTTGACTTATAAATCGGCCGTTAACTTGTGAAAAGTTAAGAAATCATTTTTCTAATATAATGCAAAGACCTCGTTAATTATTGAAATTTAAATGGGTTATAAAATATTTTTCACGTGAGAAAAATCCTCAAAAAAAACCGTTTTATGTTATCATCTATTTTATGGATGCAAGAGTCAAAAGAGGGTATGAGATTGGAAGCGATCATTACCTCCTAACACTGGACAAACTATGGAATGAAGAAACTCCTCGGAAAAGGCATAAGAAAGTTATAAAGAAAATAATAAAGTCCTACAGGCTAAAAGAAGAAGAAATGTCCCGATACTTTCAAGAAGAAATAAATAGGATGGCACGAGATTCTGATCACCCATGGGATAGTGATGATATAGAGCAAAGCTGGTCATCATTCAAGAAAATCATCCTTGATGCTTCTAGACTGGTATGTGGAGAGAAAGGAGCAGGATCCGGCTTTAAAAGAAGTTCGTGATGGACCGATGTTGCGAAAAATAAGGTTCAAGAAAAGAAGAAAGCATGGAGGGACTTCCTTAGCCAGAGAACACCTACAGACTATGAAAGGAACAAGGAAAGAAGGAAGGATTCCAAGATAGCAGTTCTTCAAGCCAAACAAAAATCATGGGATGATTTTGGTCACAATATGGAGAAAAATGAAAAAGAAAACCAAAAGATCTTCTACAAAGTCATCAAAAGAATGAGGAAGGAAAGACCGGATTCACTCAAAGGAATCAAGGACAAGGAAGGAAGAATTTTATGGCAAGAAAAAGATATAATGGAGAGATGGAGAGAGTACTTCAAGGAGCTGCTGGAGGGAAGAAACGAGAGTCCAGATGAGACTCATAATGCGGAGGTGGAATATGCAGAAAACGATTTCATCAGCGAGGAAGATTTGCAGGAGGCTATCTCGAAGATGAAGCTGGGCAAGTCTGCAGAGATGGATGAAATAACTCCCGAAATGATGCGGTATATGGGCAGCAAAGGTGAAGAAATGTTTCTCTCTTAAATCTCTTAAATTTGGTATGGAAAAAGAAAAGGATACCGAAGGACTGGAAGATCGCTGTGGTGGTGCCTATTTACAAGAAGGGAGACAATAGAGTATGCAATAACTATCGAGGCATATCTCTGCTCAGTGTGCCAAGCAAGCTTTATTCAAGAATCCTAGAAGCAAGGGTAAGAAGAGTTGTCGACTGCCAGATCGGAGAGGAGCAGTATGGATTCAGAAACTCGAGGAGTACACAGGACCTAATTTTCACTTTGAGGCAGGTCATGGAGAAATCCATCGAGAAAGGTAAAGAACTTTGTATCTGCTTCGTGGATTTAGAAAAGGCATTTGACAGAGTAAAAACGGAGGATATAGAGCGAGCTCTCTTGGAAAAAACAAGTGGATATTGGCACGATTCTGGCAGTCAGTAGTCTCTACCGAAAAACGAGAAACATTATAAGGACTGGCAACCACACCTCCAAAGAGTTTGAAACGACGCAGGGATACGCCAGGGATGCAGCCTAAGTCCCTTATTTTTCATATTGGTGCTGGATAAGGGGCTGAAGAGAGCCAATCCCAGATTACGACGTTTTCAATTAGGGCATAGGAACCTACTACCTACTTTGTATACAGTTCTCGCTTTTGCTGATGACCTCGTTGTATTCGCTGCGGATGACCGGGACCTACAACACAACGTGCAGGAAGAGTTGAGGAGCATTAACATGGATATTAATCCAGATAAGACCAAATGCATGAGAATGCAAAGACGTCCTCACCGTGTTATGAGAATATTGAGACTGAAGAGATCAGTCCTAGAACAGGTGCAGGATTTTAAATATCTAGGTGCTTGGATCAACGAAAGCGGCTATATCGATGGAGAGGTGTCGGGTGGGAGCAGCTGGTAGATTGTTCAACGCAGTCCGGAAAGGTTTTCTCAACAAAAGAGAGGTGACGAAGAAGACGAAGATATCCGTCTACAAGTCTACGTTCCTGCCCATCCTATCTTACTCCTCCGGATCATGGACCCTTACCACAAAACACAAAGGGCAGATCCAGACAATGGAAATGAGATACCTAAGAAAGGTTCAAGGAAGGACCAGAAGAGATAGGATCCGCAACACGACAATAAGATCGAATCTTGAGGTACAGCCGGTAGAAACCAATCATGAAGAAAATAAACTGAGATGGTTTGGGCACCTCCTGAGGATGAGCACGGAGAGAACGGCCAGGATAACGGATCACCTGGGAAGAATGCGGGAGGCGTTCAGGAAGCGAGGGCTGGACTGGAGCAGGGGGAGAGAATTGGTTCAAGAAAGGGACACTTGGGTCAAGCTCTATAGATGGCATCCCCACACTGCGCAGCGGTGGAAAGAATATGATGATGATGATGATCTATTTTGAAAATTATTGTTTAGTCTTAGTCAAAACAAAATTTTCCCACCTGTAAGCGTAAATAAATAAACTGCATAGATACAATAACAAACAGGGAACATGAAATGGCAACAACTGAAGTTCCAGACACCACTACATCTCACATTAAGGACGATTTGTCTATCTAGGTGGAAATAGTTAACATAAAAAAAAATTATACGTACCGGCATAATGAAAACAACAACATACATAAGGTATATATAAATGATTTCTTTTTCCTACAGAATAACGCCTGCGTAAACACGACAAATCCATCATCATGCGGAGTCAGTTTATTTCCACACCTCGTTGTGAAAGCAGTAATATAAATCAGTACATTTTGTTTTTTGTGAATTTATTTTACATCAGGCAATAAAAGACGACCCAGCTAGTAAGTCTTTATCAGTGTTGGATTTTTTAAATGTAGATTTAGTAATGATTGCTCTCCTTTATTTGGATTAGTTGGTAAACTCTTATTTAGGATTATAAAAAAATACGATTACTAAAAACTTCCATCGACTTCCGCCATGATATTTTTTGTGAATGTAGTCGATATTATATAGAAACAAGGTATTCATGAAGCAATTGCTAATATCTGCTAATCTGCCATTAGGCTTTTTTTTCATGTGTGAATTTCTCAATATAGAGAGTCAATATATGTAATATGTGGAAGGAGTACAGAGATACAAACGAAATTCATACCAAAATAGTGTACCAGTATTTATTAAACAACATAATGGAAAACACGATTTAGCGGAAATTATGCCAGACGTTATTTAAAAAAAAAAATAAGTTCTGAGTTAGAGAAGGCTAAAATAAGGATCTTCTCCAAACATTTTATCAACTCATTAGAACAATGTCACCTGAATACGATATATATATTGGGAATTTATAAGTTTTCGTGACTGAAACCAGAGTTTCATTAAACCAGATGAAACATACATTAGTTTATATTCGTGGTATAATATACCAGTAGCTATGCAAAAGCTTTAGATTTATGGCTCTGAAATTATCAACTATTGTGTGCTGTTGGTATGCTGTCCAAAGAAGCCCAAGAGAATTTCAAACAGGAAAATGTTCAGAGGTCTCGACGAACAAATATTTGTTAAATGTTATGGCTGACATCAGATCCTATCAGTGATCCCTCCGAGAAAATCCAATAAATCATTATGTACCTGCAAGAGTACTTCAATTTTAAAATGCTGGAGATCTTGACAATTGATGGTGAATTCTGAAGATCATCAATTTGTTTATTTCTTTTTGATAATTTGATTATATTATGCTGTTTCTTTTTTTTTAATATTAATTTGTATTTTTCGTAATTGAAATTAACTTTTATAATTGAATGTCCAATTTTTTTATAAACTTAATACAGGACAATTAAAAATTTTAAATGTAAATAAATTAATAAATAAAAATATAAATGTTTAATGCAATTTGTCTATATCATTTAATTTTATTTTTATATTATAAATTTATTCTTATAATAGATTTTATTTCATTAGTATAATTTTGTTTTTTTCAAATTCCTAAATTATATGTTTTGTTAAAAAAGTGTTAACTTTTATTTATTAATTTATTCCTAAAGTGTAGTCTCTTATGTATACTAAAAGTAAATCAGTCGCTTTCTGAATTATTTCCTCTTAAGCGGCCTACACACATAGAAACATCGGTTCGCGAACAACGGTTCGTTTCTCTCTACAGACTGTACAAACAAAGGAAAAACTTACGAACCGTTGTTCGTCAGCTCTACACACATGGGAACTTGGTTCGCCGAATCGTTGTAGGCGAATCGATGTTACCATGTGTATAGGCCGCTTTAGATCTGCCATTCTTCCAACTGAGCGTCGGCTTATACAACCAAAAATCATGTTGACTAAACTCTGATTATTCATTCCACTATTAATTTATTTACTTAAAGTGACATTGAAGAATACCATACATACATAAAACAATTTTACTACGAATGGAAGTAGAATTCGGCTTACAGGTTCCGAAGTTTTTAAGTGCGTCGTTTTGATACTGTAACTTTGAGAGGTGTTCTGAAGTTTATAAGGGTTGAGGTGAGTAAAATTGTTATACACCGGTTCGAGTTTCTACTTGGATTGTCTTCTCAACTGAGATTAAAGCGGACAACAATCTCTGCTTTAACTTCCTGTTATTTCTCCTAGATACACAAGAACTTTGTTAAATTAAAGTACTGTCGACAGGATCATCATAATGATACCTAATTATTACATGGCATGAAACTATGTTCTGTGATGACATCTTAAAACTAAAATCCATATATATTTTTATATCAAGTATGTGTAAGCTATTTGGAATAAAAAAAGATATAATGACACTATGATGTTTGTATTTTCTTTTCGCCTAATTTTGGATTCACATTTTAGGTCGTATCATCGTGGTCTGAACTCTTTCTTCTGGAGGACATAGAAGTAAAAAAAAATGTATTTATACATCTATGGTCAGAAGTATTTCATCGCATGAGCTCTACTCTAATATTATTTTTTACAGAAAAATAATCCTGGACTATTAGGAGTGTCATTTGAAATTTATGTATTGTTTTTGTTTCTTGCCACTTGATAAATAGATATATAAGAATATATATCTATATAAGATATAGATCTATATATAGATCTCTCTCTCTCTCTCTCTCTCTCTCTCTCTCTCTCTATATATATATATATATATATATATATATATATATATATATATATATATATATATATATATATATATATAAATTAACCTGTTTGAGACACTAAAAACAAAAAAAAAGAAAAGGTTTTAATAAAAGCACACAGAGAGAGATCGGTTACAACTGACTTTTATTTAGAAAGTAATCCTCTTTATATAAGGTCTAGGAGTTGTTTACACTCATGAGAGGGATTAAGCTCTGTTATTACCCAGCTCTGGCTCTTAACTCCCCCCCTCCAGTTTCCAGACACTTTTGGAAACTTAAAGGAGTGACCAGTCTGAGCAATTCACAACATTTATCCCTGTACAACGTTACAGCTCCTAGAAACAACCAAATCCATAAACTAAATACATACAATTCTATAAAACAAAAGTGTTCAAACAGAAAACACAACTAAACCACGGCCTGTTGCACTGTTGCACAATAATAAGCACTAGACTGTAAATAACATAAAACTAAGAAATACAATTTAAATAAAAATTATAATACAACCAAAAACAAAAAAAAAAAAAAAAAAAATACACTCTCGTTTACCTTTCCTCCGGTTGCACAGGCGAAGGCACTCCAGACCCCAAAGGAAACTTCAGTTGCTCGATGTGGACTGTTCGCCGCCTCTTAGGGTCCCCAATACTTTCGATCGTTACCACGTTATGTTCGCGTATTACGACGACGCGGAATGGTCCCTCGTATCTCCGCGGTTCTTTTCCCCTGTTAGATCCAATCCGCCGGTATACAACTGACCCGATCTTTACTTCCCCGCGATCCCGTACCTTTGCGTTTTCCTTACCTACCCTGGTTCGTTTCTCCTTTATTATTTTTGTTCGCGCTTTTTCCCACGACTCCCGCAATCGGACGTGGTTTGCCATGATTTCACGGCCGTTCGTAATGTCCCCTATCGTCGCCTCACAATCTCTACTGGGGCCTCGAACCCCAAATAGTACTTCGAACGGCGCAAATCCCGTAACTGAGTGGATTGAATGATTGTATGCCGCAATCGCCTTCCGCATCGCTATATCTGGGGTCCACCCCTGTTCCACGTGGTACACTCTGAGGTGGTCACTTAGGGTGCTATGCAACCGTTCTACCCCTCCCCTACCCTTCGGGTGTTCCGGAGTGTTAAAGTGCCACCTGACTTCTAATTTCCGCATTTCCTCACTCAGGATCACCTTATCGAATTCCCTCCCTTTATCGGATGTTATACGGTCGGGTACTCCGTAAAACATGAACCACGTCTGTAAGGCTAGTAGCACCGATTCCGCCGCTTTGCTTTGGATGAGATGAGCCATCGCCACTTTACTGAAAACGTCTATGGCCGTCATCCACGTGAATCCCCTCCAAGTGAACGTGTCCACTTGAAGATCCCGGAGTGGTAATGTACCTGTTGGCGTTTCTTCTTGTACTGCTTGCGGTGGGTGACGATCATACTTAGTAGTCATGCAGACCTCGCATGCTCCAATGACTTCCTGGATGGTCCGCCGCATCCCTGACCAATAGTACCGTCTCTTGAGTGCTTGTAATGTTTCACTGACCCCTCGGTGGTTGGTCTTCCCCTGGTGGTACGCCCCGGTTAACTCCTTCTGTCGTTCGACGTCTCTGATGGTTTCGACCATTACCCTACATCGAATGAAGACTCGATCTGGAATTTGATCCGTCTTCCACACCTGTTTGATTTTATCCCAGATGGTGGCGTTACCCACATATATGTGGTGTGTCTTACCCGGTTTAGACGCGTCTTTCAGTGCTTTACAGACGAGATCTAATCGTACCCCTGGTTGTGACGAGATAACATTCACGCGTGACCTCCCATAACGCGAGTACTCAATAGCGAGCATCCCCGACGTCTTCGTCTTCCAGATTACCTGGCGCGGTTTATCATTAACGATCTCGTCAATTTCCTCTATATCCTGGGGTCTCTCATCCGTAGAACTGTCTCTGGGTGATGACGTCTCTTCCCTCTCTGCCTCTGTCGTAGCCTGCTCCCCTTCGCCTTCTGGTGACCAATCCTGTAAAAATTGTCGGATGTCTCTCGATGATCCCGCTACGTCCTCTTCTATGGCATTCACCATCAGCGCCCGCGACAACCAGTCGGCGACCACATTCTCTTTGCCGGGCTTATAGACGACGTCCATAGAATACTGGCTTAACTTCTCTTTCCATCGCGCGACTCGAGCCGACGACTCTTTCAACTGTCCAACCCACTGTAGCGGCCTGTGATCAGTCTGGACCCTAAATCTTCTTCCGAATAGGTATGGCCGGAAATGGTCGATAGCCCAAATGATGCCTAACAATTCCCTCTCGAGCGCGCTATATCTTGCTTCGGCATCCGACAGTCTTCTGCTCGCGTACGCTATGGGCCGTTCCCCACGGTCATTCTCCTGGGATAACACTGCACCCAAGGCATACTCGCTGGCATCCGTGGTCACTGTAAACTGCCTATTGAAGTCTGGGAATGCTAGAATAGGTTCCTCCTTTAGGTGTTCCATACATTTCTTCAGGTTGTCCTCCATGCTAGGTGTGACGACCAACCGCGCTCCCTTTTTCAGTAGATTATTTATAGGTACCAAGTAACGCGCCATGTCCGGTACAAACCGCCGGTAATAGTTCAGAGCCCCCAGAAGTCTCCTTATGCCTTTTACATCCCGGGGTATTGCCATCCTGGTAATCGCCTCCACTTTGGACCTATCCGGCTTAACCCCTTTTCGCGATACTGTGTGACCTAAAAAATTTATTTCGGCCAAACCCAAAACCGACTTTTCTGGAGACAGTTTCAAACCGAATTCCCTTATTCTCGCGAATACCTGTCTCAGGTGTTGCTCGTGTTCCTCCTCGGATTTACTGAATACCAACAGGTCATCCATGTAGACCTGGCAGATCCCTTCGTCGATACCCCTGAGGAACTCATCCATTAATCTTTGGAACGTGAGGGGCGCGTTCTTCAGTCCAAAGGGCATTCTCGTGAACTCATAGTGCCCCCGTTCAAACGTGAAGGCCGTTTTCGCCTGATCTCTAGGGTGAATTTTGATCTGGTGATACCCCGCCTTTAAGTCTAATGTGCTGAATATGGTAGCCCCGCTAAGCCTGTCTATTATGTCCTCGAACCTGGGAATCGGATAAGCTTCGTCTTTCGTATTGTCATTTAACTGACGAAAGTCCACAACTACTCTATATTTTTCTTGCCCTGTCGTACTCTTCTTCTTTACTGCCCACAAGGGACTATTAAACGGGGACGAACTATTAATTATGATTCCCTGCCGCTTCAACTCCTCCAACTCTTCCCGGATGTGTTGCCTCAGCGCTTGGGGATACCGTTTTTCCTTCACGTACGTAATTTTTTCTTGTTTTAACGGAATTTCGTGTAATGTCTTTCCCGTGACACCTAATATCTCCCCTTCCTTATAAAAGATGTCCCGAAATTCTTTTAGCAGTAGTTTTCTCCACTCTACCACCCTATTCACGGCCCCCACCCGCGAGCCTCTAACGGCACGGTGACACGTGTATGACCTGCCTCCTATTTTGACATACCACCTGCCAAGTTTATTTTCCACCTTAGCGCCTACCCTCTCTAACAGGTCGCACCCAACTATAGCCTGATATTCCCTGGGCATGCTTTCTACTACATGAACTTGTAATCGTGCTCCCGTTTCTCCCCACTCGCTCAATCCCATGTCCGCCTCACCCATCACCTTACATGGCCCACCTAAGGTTACTAGCCTACACTTACATTTCCGGATCTGAAGTGCCTCCCCCTTGCCACACAACCTCTCCGCCGCTATTTTTGACAGCAGGGTGCTTGAGCTCCCTGTGTCTACGAGGCACTTCACTTCACTGTTTGTTTTAATAATAGGCAACCAATTCTTTGACTCACCTGCTACATTGTTGATGACGCAAGCTCGGTCGCCTCTCTGCGAGCACCCGCCTCATACAGTCGTCTGCTTCCTTCTCACCATTGTCGTCTGCCGCTGTCCGCGATGCTGCGCTACCTTGCGTTGTCGGTTCCAGCCGCTGCTCAAGCTTTCCTCACCGCCACCGCTTCCTGGTTCCTCCTCCGTCTCTGAAGATCCCGATATACTGGATGTGTCCCTGGGAGTTCCGCCTCGCCTGGACGAGTACCTTCTTTTTCGTACCTCCTGAGCGTTCACTTCCATCGGCTCTCCTTGATAGCCCTCTTTCCTGCGATAGACGTATGGACATTGCCTTGCAAAATGCCCCTCCGTCCCGCACTCATAACATCTGGAGCGCGGGCATTGAGCTACCAGATGGCCCGTCCTGCCACACCCGTGGCACTTCCTCTCATCCTTCCTCGGGCCATTCCTTGACCTCGACTGCCACGTCTTCTTCTCCGTCGTGGACGGTTTTTCTCTGATGAATGCCCTCCTCCACGGAGGCGAAGAGATTCTTGGTCGATTGGCGGGAACCTTAGTCCATTCGAGTTCATCTACTTCCATCCTGTTACTCTCTTCTCTTCGGGCCCCTGTATCCACAAGGGCCTGGGCGCACTCGAGAAACGTCTTCTCGGCGGGAAATCCTTCCTTTTTCCCAATCTGCCTTGCCAGCTGCACCTTCCATACTGTGGACAGAAATAACATACGCGCATCTGTTTCCTCCGCGGATACGATCTCTCTCATCTTTGCGTTGAGCTTTTGATACCGCTGTAGCATGATTGCCGCGAACTGCCCTGGTGTCTGCCTGCTTTGCTTTCTTTCACAGAACATCTGGAAAATGTCCTCCTCGATCGTCCATCTTCCTCCTCCGTACACCTTTTTCAACCTCTCCTTCACTATTTCCCAAGAGGTTTCTTCGTCCGCTTGTATGTGGTTCAGAATACCTCTTTTGACCCTGCCGATGAGGTTCGCTCTTAGTGACTCGGCATCACGCGGATCCAATAAATTTTCAGCTTCTTTCGCGGCTAGTCTTGTTGTAAAACGGTCACCGCCCTTGATGAAGTGGTTCAGTTCGCCTAACTCACCAGTGAACTCCCTCAGGCTGGACACGTCCTTCCGCAGCTCCTGAGCTGTCGCCACCTTGACCTTTATCCAGGCCAAAGCGTTACTCCCATTATCTGCTGACAGATTCAGTGTAGCGGGTCTTACAATGCTATTACCAACGCCGTCCGTCATTATTGTTCCGTATTCGTACAATGCGCAAGCAGAAAGCAAAAAAAAACTAAGCAAAAAAAAATTCAATCTTGTTCTGTTTTAAACCGGCCGCTCCCGGGTTTCGGCACCAATTAACGTGTTTGAGACACTAAAAACAAAAAAAAAGAAAAGGTTTTAATAAAAGCACACAGAGAGAGATCGGTTACAACTGACTTTTATTTAGAAAGTAATCCTCTTTATATAAGGTCTAGGAGTTGTTTACACTCATGAGAGGGATTAAGCTCTGTTATTACCCAGCTCTGGCTCTTAACTTATATATATATATATATATATATATATATATATATATATATATATATATATATATATATATATATATAAGAATATCAAATCAATCTACTTACCTCCTACACGAGATAACTTGTAACAGACAGATCTGGTATAAATCACGTAAATAGGATATCTAATAAAATATAATATAAAATATTTCTTAGAAGAAATAGTAAAAAAAAAAACGGTTTGTCAATCTCTGTAAAAAAAAACAAGTCTCCTATTACAAACATAAAATGCGTTTCAATTTTTTTACGACAGACAAATTGGTCGAACAAAGAAAGTAAATAAATTCAAATACTTAGGAGAAACAATTTAAGAAAATAGTTGGAAAGAAATGCCTTATCAATAAGTCATACAATAAGCCCTTACAATACAATAATGAATCCGTAGGCAAGAGAATGTCTTGTTTTGAACTTTAGTTTAGATATCCTTGTCGAGAAGTCCTCGACAAAAAAAAAATTTTAGGTCCAATGAAAACAACGGAACAATAGAAATTAAGAAGTACCGTAAACAGGGCTACTTGAGCCCACATCATTATACTGATATTGGGAGTACCCAGAGAACCAAACACCATTTTTCTGTTTTGATCTCAAGTAAGCCCCTAGGGCTCAAGTAGCCCGTGTTTACGGTAATAAATAAATATAGCAGGTCATAGAAACAATATTGAAAACAATAAGATTGCAATTTTTTCGGTTATATCTATGAGATGGATGATAACAGGTTAACTTAACAAATATTATGTACCCTTTTTGGAAAAAGTTTACGAGGAAAGTATTGGTATTTTACTTTTAATCTAGAATTTTAGAGTTCTCTATTATAGCTTGTTTAATCCTATCCTGTCTGACGGTGCTATGGTCCTTGCAGAACCTTGGTCTCCTCAGTGATCCTCTTCCACACAGACCTGTCTTCGGCTGCCCCTCTCCATCCGTCGACTCCCAACGACCGAAGTTCTTCGTCCACATCCTGCAGCCAATGAAGGTTTCTCTCTGCTTCTTCTTCCACCTGGGTGTCCCTCCATCATCATTCTAGGGAGCCTGCCACGCTCCATTGAACGTGTCCCAGCCATCTTATCATGACACTCTTAATGGTGGAAACAATATCGTGTGTTCCCAAAAAGTTCCTTAGTTCCTCATTGGTCTTCATCCGCCAGCGATCTTCTTCTTATGCTGGCCCAAAGATTCTTCTGAGGATTTTTCTCTCCCACCTGTTTAATAACCTTCTTCTTCTTCTTCTTCGATCTTCCCATTCAAATGGCCAAGTCAGGGAATGACAGAATAAAGTCGACGTAACTCCTGAGATCATCCAGGTCGCCGTACAGCTTGGTCACCAAGTCAGTAGGTTGAGGCCACCTCTGCCTCCGTTGCTCCTCCATAATTATGCATGACTGTAGAATATGCTCTGTAGTCTGTTCGCCTCTTCCACATTCACATAAAGGAGTTGGGCCAATTTTAATTTTTTTGTGGAGATGAG
This sequence comes from Rhaphigaster nebulosa, assembly GCA_948150685.1. NCBI lineage: Eukaryota > Metazoa > Arthropoda > Insecta > Hemiptera > Pentatomidae > Rhaphigaster > Rhaphigaster nebulosa. The sequence continues at coordinate 70,385,389 of OX411309.1, forward strand.
AGTTGAGCCGATTATGACCAGTTCTGAGACGGAAAATTAAAACCTGTTCTTTTCTGGAAAGCAAGTAGTAAGGATCCTGGGGTTTAAAGTCTGGATGTTGATTGTTCCACCTCTGCTGAATTGATGCTTTATTTATAGTTTTAACTTCCTCCAGTCGAGGTATGGAGGTGATCTGAGGAAATTTGGAACCTTCCTTGGCAAGTTTATCAGCCAGCTCGTTTCCTTGTATTCCACAGTGCCCAGGAATCCACTGCAGAGTGACTTGTTCATATACAGTTGTAAGGCGTTCCAACTCAGAGGCAAGCAATATCAACCCCGCTTTCCATTTGGACTTCAGGTTCAAAAGAACTGCTGCTGCATCGGTCAGAAAAACAATTTTTGATTTCTGGCTTCTCTTGAGGTCTATTAGAATTCTCGTGGCCTCCAGTAACGAATCTTGCTCTGCTCTGTAATTTGTAGAGCTGAACCCCGTAGGAATCGCCTTCTCAAGCACATGACCATTTGGAAATTCCATGTGAATGCCTCCGCCTCCATTTCTAGTAGCATTTTCGGCTGAACCATCCGTATAGATTCTGGTCCACAAGTTTTTTGGGTAGGTTGAATTCACATATTCGAGTGCGCGAGCTCTAATTTCCAATTGATCCTGGTCGCTTTTCTTTCTAATCTCTGGAATAGTTGGAAAGATTGAGGGTCTGCAAGGAGACGACCATGGTGGGGAGTCGTCTGTTGCCTTCTTTATTTCAGGTTGAATTTCTGCCAACTGAAGTTCTGCTTTTATTGAACGTGTTTTGTGTAGGAAGCTTTGTCTTTTTATACGGTTTCGTATCCTTTTACCTACACGATCCTTCAGTGGGTGGTTAGGAATGCATTTTGCTTTTGAGTCCAAATTAAGCATTTTTATATCCCTCCTGTCCTCCAGTCTATGCAGGCCCGTAATGGACTCCATTTTATTTATCGGAGTAGATTTTAGACCTCCAGTAATAATCCTAAGTCCCTGATTTTGGACTACAGAGGCCTTTTGGAAATTGGAGTTTGCTGCTACTCCCCAACTGGTTATCCCATACTCTAACGTGGGCCTGACATATCCGGTGTAAAGAGATGTCAGGGCCTTATGATCTGCTCTCCAATTTGAGACACACAATATTCTCATAAGATTAGTTCGTTTTGTGGCCTTTACAACACATTTATCGATATGGCCTTTCCATGTTAATCTTGGGTCTAAGTTGATTCCGAGGTAGTTGGGTTTGTCTTTCTTCGTAATCAATCTTGCACCCAGCTTTAGATGTATGGATTCAGGAGCATTTTTGGATAGGCTGAAGATGGTGTACTTTGTTTTCCCAGTGTTTATCTTCAGTCCCCATTTTTCAGTCCATAAGAAGAGGCCATCAAGTGCGTCTTGCATCCGATATTTAGCAGCTATAACTGATGAAGTCTTGCACCAAAGGGCTATATCATCAGCATACAGCGAGGCGCTAACGTTATTTGGAAGATTATTTAATGCATCACTAATAAATATGTTGAATAACGTTGGGGATAGAACTCCACCTTGGGGAACTCCATTTTTTATAAGTTCGACCCGGCTCTTTATTCCCCTAGAATGTACTCTGGCCTTGCGCGTTTTCAGGAAATTGTGAAGCCATATCAGTGCCTTGCCTGTTATTCCCATGTTTGCTATCTTAAGGACCAGACCTTCTATCCAAACTCGGTCAAATGCTTTTTCCATATCTATCCAAACAGCAAGGGTATGTTCCTGATTTTGGAATCCATCCTCAATTTCCTGAGTTATATATGCAACCTGATCTTCTGTGGACCTGTAATTCCTGAATCCTGCTTGCTCAGGAGCCATCAGATTGTTCTTTTCCAGGAACCAAGTAAGTCGTTTATTGACAATTCTCTCCATAAGCTTGCTCAGGCAGCTTAATAGAGTAATAGGCCTGAAACTGGAGAGCTCATGCTTTGGTTTACCTGTTTTGAGAATGGGAATCACGGCTCCTTCCTTCCAGATCTGGGGGATTTCCCCCTCATTCCAGCTGGTGTTGAAAAGCCTTAGGAGTCTCTTTTTTGCTTTAACTCCTAGGTTTATTATCATTTCATTCATTATACCATCTATCCCTGGAGAACTTTTAGTTTTCAGAGAGTCGATGGCATTATCAAGCTCGGATTGAGTGAAGGGAGTATCGAGATGATTCTGGGTCTTCTTAGAAAATTTAAGATGGCGTTTCAGCTGTCTGTGTACAGTTTTCTTTGTTTGTCGATCTATCTGAATCTCACAAGTCTTACTAATGTGTTTTATAAGCACGTCTGCAGCAGTTTTTCCTTTGAGAAGTTTCCCTCCGCTTTCAAGGGTAAGAGGGTCATACTGTGTATGGTCATCAGCCAATGATTTGGCTAGTTTCCATAGCTTATTGCCATTTCGATCTAAATTCAGATCTTCTGTTTTTTCTTTCCAGGTTTTTCTTTTTGATCAATTTATCTCTCGTTTTAGCTTGGCTGTGACTTCTTTCAACTTGATGCAAGTGTCTTCTCCAGGGTTTATTTCTGCATTGGTTCTTACATAAGCCAGTTCCCTCTCTATAGCCCCAATTTCTTCAGTCCAAAAGGGTTTGTAATCCTTCCGTGCTCCTCTAGGAATACTCTCTCCAGCCGCCCGAAGAAGTGCCACTGTGAATTGCTTTGCGGATTGGTTGACCTTTTTCGATTTTGCATTTATTGTTGCAGTGTATATGTCCGTTAATTTTCCATATTTGTTCCATTGGGCTTTTTTGAAATTCCACCTAGGGAGCGGTATTACTTCGTGTGGTGGGGCTGCAATATCCACTGCAATTCTGATCGGTCTATGGTCACTACCTCCTAGCTGATTCAGAACTTCCCTTTGAGCAACGGTTGCCAGATTGTTCGTGGCGAAGGCTAGGTCCGGTGTGGAGGTTGTTTTCCATGTTCTGGAGTAGAATGCTGGGGGGTCGGAAGGTTGATTGAGCAGTATCAGCGAGCATTCAGTCTGCCATGCTTCAAGTTCCTCTCCTCTGGGGTCATAGTGATCATATCCCCATGAAGGTGAGTGGGAGTTAAAGTCACCTATCACTAAGCAGTCACAATCAGGAATTCTCATATTATTAAGGGAGAGCAGTTTGTCATTAGGACAGTAGTAATTATAAATTTCTATTTGTCTATTCCCAATTTGTAGGAGTATCCCTTCCATTTCTGCTTCATCGTTTATGTATATTCTTGGTGAAGAGATACATCTTGCTGGGATAGAGTTTCTAACCAATGTGATTACTCCGCCTTTCGATCAATGAGCTCGGTCTTTCCTGAAGACCTGATAGCCGCGTATACTGAAGCGCAATTTGGGGTTCAAATGAGTCTCCTGAATACATGCTATATCAATGGATTCTTCATGCAGTCGTTTGGCAAATGGTATTTTTTTATTAATAATACCTTCTGCATTCCATTGTAGTATTCGCAAGGGTTTTGTTGATGGTTTTGGATGGCCAGTAGTATTCCTCCTATTCCCAGTCCTGACTCCTCGACGGGGGAGGTTACCACCGGTAGCAAGAAGGCGCCCCTTCCGATTGGGGCCAGATGCTCCACTCGCCCGGCGGGATTCCGCAAGACTCCTCGTTCACTGCGTCTATGTCCATTTTGAGCCATATTGGGAAGGATAGCGTGGCAACTTGTTTTCCAAACCATCATGAAAGATGTTTGGTTACTATTTTGCGCCTTTCGGCCAGTTACCTCCGACTTTAGCGGCATTTTTAAGGGTTCCCTCGCAGTTCTTGATGTCTGGACAGGGACCCATCCAGCTAATACTGCTTTCGGCTCCATGCCAGTACTGGTGGCTGCTGCTGCCCACCACCAGGAATGTTTATTGACTTTCCAGTCTAGATCCGCCGTGTTTAGTCAAGAGCAGGGCCACCTCGAGCAGGATGCGGTACTTCACCGCGCACGGACGGTCTTGGACTTATAGCGTCCTCGAGAACTCAGCCTAACTTCACAGTTCTCTCAGCTACTTCCCTGAGGCTGGATGAGGACCAGTGTACAGGTCAACCCTGTGCAAAGGTACAACCTCTCCCCAACCTCTTGACCCCGTTTAATAACCTTTCATCATTAAGTGTCATCGTCCAGGACTCGCTTCCATACACAACTACTGGTTGCAGGACCGTACGCTATCCTCTCATTTTGAGGGCTCTGGATGTATCTCGATTTCGAAAAATTTTCATTAGGGACCAATAACATCTATTACCAGGTGTTATTCTTGTCTTAATTTCCTCGCTAATATTATTATCCTGCGTGATAGCAGTGCCCAGATACTTAAATTGTGATACTCTCTCGAAGCGGTATCCAGCCCCCTCGATATACCTGTTCCTTCTTTTTTTCTTGCTGGTTATAAAATATTTAGTTTTTTCCGTATTGATTACCAGTCCTGTTTTCCTAGCAGCTTCTTCGCACTCTTCGAACACTCCAAGTAGCGCATTGGTTGTTCTTCCTGTGATCACTACATCATCCGCAAACGCTAGATGCTGTTTCAATAGGTGGCATATACATTCCCCTGGCCTTGTGCGGATCGACCTCGTGACTACTTCTTGCTAGAAGATTTATTTAAGCATGTTAAATTGATTTAATCATGTTAAATAATACTGGTGAAAGAGGTTGGGTAAGCCTCATAAGCTTCATAGGACATCCTAAGAATTTTAATTTTTCGTACACCACATTTCTGTCTATACTATCGCACGCTGTCTATACTATTGCTTATAGTCTAAAAACAGGTGATGCTGTTCCACATTCCATTCCCGGCATTGTTCAAGCATCCTTCTCATACTGAAAATGTGGTCTATTGTCGATCTTTCCGAGCGGAATCCACACTGATACTCGCCTAGAACCTCTTCTGCTCTTTTTACCACTCGCTTCATCAGCAAAGTTGACAGCAGCTTGTAGACTGTGCACAGTAGTGCTATTCCCCTATAATTTCCACAATTCAGTTTGTCTCCTTTTTTATGGATTGGCAAAATAACCGCCACCTTCCATTATTTTGGCATTTCCTCCTCTATCCATTTCCGCAGTACCAATATGAATTTAGGGTATGAATGTCTGAACATTTCCTCATGAAGTGCTTCCCCTCCTAACCTTTTTTTATTTTTTTCGCTCTTCCGTAGAAATATCTGCTTTTTTGTATATAGCTTGTTCAATACTGATTAAAATTTACATTATCAATTGTTTTCATCGCCTTCGCTTCAGAGAGAGTCCATGCATCGCCCTGGTAAATAACAATTGTTTTGCATCTTTCCTGGGCTCACCTTTAGAATACAACATCAACACACTATTGTCAACATCTCGAGGTTTTAATAATTGAAATATCCTTGTTGATAACGATTACTTGGATTTTCTCGATGTATCACAAAACTTAATGAGAAGATCTAATGTCAGCAATAACATATTTACCAAATCCTTCTAATCTTTAATATTTTCCTAAAGCTCCTTAAATCTCTTTTTCGGGCTTCTTGAACTTCTTTGGAAAGCAAACCTATAGAGAGTACACAGTAGTTGATAATTGCAGAGCTATCAATCTAAAGCTTATGCATAGTTACTGATATATATCATACCACGAATATAAACTAATGTATAATTCTCTGCTTTCAGTTACGAAATCTTAAAAATTGTCAATATCAATATCGTATCCAAGTGACATTGTGCTTAAAAGTTGATAATATTTATGGAGAAGATCCTTTATCTTAGCCAGTAATAGACAAACTCAGAATAACTTTTTTTTTTAAAACTTCAAGCAAAATTTTCGCTAAATCGCGTTTTATTATCCCTTCGGATCTTTCCGTTATGTTTTCTAATGGAAACTGTCACAATGTTTGTATAAATGTTTTTATTATCTCCTTACTCATATCAGATATTAAAAATATTGATTCGATATTGAGAGATTCATGCATGGAAAGGAACCGTACTCCCAGGTTAGCAGGTATTAGCAACGTTTCATGAATAAGTTATTTATATGTGATATCGACTTTATTTAGTGAAAATATCTCGACTAAAGTCGGTGGAAGTTTTTAGTAATCGTATTTTTTTATAATCGTAAATAATATCTTACCAACTATTCGGAATAAAGGAGAGTTCTACATTTATTAAATCAAACACTGATAAAAACTTACTGGATCCTATTCCATCCAGACCTTATGGATATAAACTGAATTCACAAAAAATAAAATTTACTTATTGCTTTCACTACGAGGTGTGGGAATAAACTGACTCCGCATGATGATGGATTTGTCGTGTTTACGCTTGTGTTATTCTGTTAAAATTTGCTCAAGGGATTAATAACTCGTAAATACCTTATATAGGTTGTTGTTTTTATGAGGGCGCCATTATTTATTTATTTTTCAGCTGATAACTATTTTCACCTGGGTTGCCGATCTGTCCCACTGTTCGCCGTCCGCGACTTTTCTCCGAGTCTACTAGACCAATTTTCTTATGATTCGGCAGCAAAGTTACACGTCACCACAGGATGATCCTCAAAACTCTACATCACCATCCGTCTTTTTGTTTCCAAATGGCGGCCGATTAGGAATTTTTTAAGGCCATTTATAAAGATAAAGGGGGAATGTAAGGTGTTTTGGAATCAGGATACAAGGCATGAAAAAAATGTAAAATTACAAAAATTTATACAAATGCTTTTGGTTTATTATTTTCAATAATAGACCTTTGGTATCGACCAAGAAAAAAATGTTTTTCACCTCCTCCTTCCCCTCAAAATTTGAGGTTTTACCTTTCAAGTTACGTATGATCCAAATATCGAATAAAAAAAAAATCCGTCCGTCCGCCGTCCTGTTTTATTTGTTTTTTTTTTATAATTAATCGCAAGGTGATAATATTTCTTACAAAACAAAAAAAAAATTCGAATTCGGAAAATCTGGCCAGCATTAGCTGAGATATAGCAAAATAAACTTTATAGACTAATTATCCGGCACTACAGGTCAGGATGGCCTTCCTGATTTATCAATGGAGGGCTCCGGACTTGCTCCGGCATCTCTCTACTTCATCTTTCCTTTGATTACTTATGCACTTCCTTCAGCTTCTTGGTCTTCTCTTCTCCTTTTCCCACTGAAGTGCACATTCAATATTTTCCTCTGTACCATTTCAACGTCTGATTTCATGCTCTAACCATTTCAGGCTTCTTGCACTGACAAAGTTTCTTCTTAACACTCTCAATTCAGCACTCTCATGGCGATTATCTTAGGACAAGCTTCAAATGTCTGCTCCATAGGGGTCTACTGCTTAATTTCTTTGCTGAACTTGGTAGATATCTTTTATAAAGTATTCTGTGCATATTCCTTTCGAAGATAATCTAATTATCTGTACTATATACCAAAGCAATACGGAAAATCCTGTGAATGGACAGACTAGATATTTTTGAAATATTACTATCTGGAAATAATAAATCATTGTGTAATAATGTGTAGCGTTTTCTTTAATATATTTGTAAGACTAAAACCTGAACCCACCTTTAATTCTACATTATTTGTATTTTGTTCATTAAAACCTGGTATAATTATAATGAGCCGTCTTTAAACAAGATACCGTGTTTTCTTTAATATTTTATCTCCTAATTTAAAATTCTTAACTTGTGTCACACGAGTAGCATTAAATATGAATGTTCTCCTATTGTACCTTTCCGTCAAAATCTTCTTGTCTCTTTGTTACTGAATACTCTACTCGTGTTCCTGTATCTTGACCTTTCAGTATTCATTATTATCACATTTTTCGTATCTAATACTCTATGTATATAATCATTACAAAGTTTTATAATAACAATTACCGATACATATTTGAATATTTATATATATATATATATATATATATATATATATATATATGGATATATGTCCATTATATCCACAATCCACAGTTTTTCTTCAGCTTATTCTTCAGTGCCTTAAGAATAGATGTAGATGGGAAAAAATAATGAAGTTCGACTTGGATTTCGGAGTTTAGAGAAGAGGAATCAAGCTTTGATGATCCCAAAATCGATTCCACGAATTTGCTCAACTTTATTCATATCATTCTAAAACGAATACACATGTGAGATCAGTATACTTCCAGTATGTTTAGCTATTATAGATGACAAGCTTAAAATATCACTATTAAAACCTAATATCTTCGGTAGGAAACCCTTCTCCGGTAGTAAAAATGTGGTTACATTACCAAAAATAAAGTGGGTTTCTCCACTTTAAAGTGTCTATAAGTTGGAGAAAGTAATCCTTAGAATAGAGTTAGATGGTCTGAGGAAATATTTTCCTATTAAAGCCGAGGTTTGCAGCGTTAGCCCAGAACTAGAGGGCTAACTAGGAGATAAGAAAAGGGACGCCACCAATCTTCGCCAGTGACAGTCTTACCGATCCTCCCGAGGGCTTTTCTTTTAGCCTCACCATTTCCTTTCCTTCCGCCAGGCTTAGCAGTTTGTTTTTTTTCATCGAAGAGGTAAATATTAAAAAAAAAAAAAATAACAATTGTCTGGAAAACTTGGCTTTGCTATCGCACTTTAAAAAGAAAATCAAATATAAAGGACATCGTACACAACATTCTTATAAGCGTTGCAATACATATTGACAAACTAACTAAGCCTTCCAGGGGGCACGCCTAAATCCATGATTTCAGCAGGCGCGTGGCGCACAAAATTATCTTATTACTTACAAATTATTATTATTTTGCGTGAATGGTCCCTTTCGGAATTACGATATCGTTTTTGGAAGATCCAGGATGCTTTCATCTGTTCACTGAAGATTCCTTTCTTCCGTCCATTTGGTACCTGCTCTTGGTACTTCATTCTTAAATAATGTATATTACTATATATAATATTATTATACAATAATATACAAATTATTATATAACAATAGCATTTAAAAATGACATAATAAAAAAAAATATTTTTTTTTTAATTCGGTGCTACAATTCATTGCTGAATCAGAGCCCTCTCCAAAAGTATCCGCCATTCACCCTATTCTTCGCTGCAGACATCCAGTCCAGTATTCCAAGAATATTCCTGGAATCTGCACTGACGAAATCTATCCAGCCTTCTCGTTTTGGGTCCCACTCTTCTAGCTTGATAGAGGGTTTCCATGGCTAATGTTTTTGGAATTTCGTTCGCATCCTTTTTGGCGAGGTGTGCTGCCCATCTGAGCCTCCTCACACTGATTCATTTAACAAAATCTGTGTTCTTGAAAAGTTTTGATCTCCCGAGCTAATGAAATCAATAGCCTAAATAGTTTATAATGCAACTCAATACTTCGACTTAGTTCCAACTAAAACAGCAGTTTGCTATTAGTTGAGTGATAATTTTATAAAATCTAAGCATAATTATTTCATGAAGAACTATACATCACGTTAGAATGAAAAATAAAAGGAACAAATGATAAGCATGAACATCTTAATCCGTAAATTATAAAAATCCTAAACTACACCGAATTAATAAAAAACATGATATTATATGACGTTATAAATTATTATAAGATAAAATTCAAAATAATCTGGAAAACAAAATTAAATATCAGTTAATCGTTCAATCTCAAAATTTTAAAATATTTCTACAAATGAAACTAAGAAATACTCTGCTTACATTAGCTTTGAAGCGGAATAAAATACACAACCCATGCACAAGCAAAACAGTCTGCAGAATTTAAAAAAAATTCATGGATAGGCGCGTGGCTTACCAAGTGCACCACTGTTTTTCGTCGTTTTCACGGAACAATTAATAATGTGAGGGACTGAAAAATTATATATTATCAGAAAATCTGTAAAAGTTGTTGATAGACGAATAGAGAGAGGAGATGAAAGTGAAAGTTCAACCAACGAATATAACGAAAAATTGAAAAAGTGGCGCACTTCATACTCCAGAGCATTGGGCTGGATAAAAGAGTTTCTACACTACAATTCGTTTGCAAATTAAACCAATGGAAACAGGCACTATGTTGTTCGTATTCGTTTGTAATACAAACGTTTTTATTCTTTTATATTATATTTGTAACTGCGTTACGTCGCATCAATTAAAGTAATACTAGCTTAAGTTTTTTTTTTTTTTTTTTAATATATTTTTCAATTACATTGCATTTGAATTAAGAAATAGGAGAGAAAGATAGCCTTGGAGGTATTTGATTTCTATATCTTATGGATCCGGTTAAAATTGAGGCTAGTACTGGCAAACAAACAAAAAATCATTGTTCTCAAAACAGAAGCTTTTGACTAAATATTCCTTAGACTAAGACATGAAATAAGTACCTGGTATCAATCTAGAAATAAATCAGGTGGTTGAAGCTTAATGCCTCCGAGGAATAACGTAATCTAAAGAATCAATCGTCAGTATTTTCCTTCTAGGCCCTTCATGGACTTGTAAGGGGTAGTGTTATTTACGATACGCTAACATTTAATATTATTTTTTTTATTTCTGTTTGGTTTACGTATATGTTTGATATATTTCACTTTTCCTATTTTATTAGATGCAAGATAAATATATGCAAGGAAAAAAAATAAAATTTAGTCTATTGAAGTTACTATTATTACTGAAATTGTATTGTGCGTTCAAAATGATTGTTTTCGTTCATTTTAACTTGTTATATGATGGTTAGCTTCTTCCTTTTTTTTTTTTTTTATAGGAATGTCAAATAATACGAAAAATGTTTCTCCTAATGAACCGCTATTTTTGTCTTTTTTTTCTCCGTCCATCATCCACGGCACAGTCCTCTAACATAACTTATTATACCAAATCTCAACCACAGCTTTCCTGAAGACCAGTGATCTATCGTAGCCTACGCTCTCTTCCGTAAAATTTAGTTTGTATTCCACTATAGCATATGTTCGCTACAGGTTTCAGACCTTTCTAGTAGATAAATAGTGTACGGCTGATGTTTCGAACACCGGTATCATGATGATGTCAGGTAAGAACTCACTAAAACTGTTGAGAAGTAATATTACTAATATTAATATTACTAATGTAACTAACTGGATCTCGTAGTCTGTATACTGTCGTCCAATGACAATCGGAAAATTAAGATTTTATAAACAGCCGATTAATTTAACCGTAATTAATAGAGAAGCTTACACAATATATTTGTCATAAAGTAAAATAAAGGTCAAGTAGAAAAATAATCTTGAAAAACCTCCGCGTATTAGCGTTATTCAACTAAATACTTCAAAGAGTTCTTGTTCTTAACAACATCTATTAAAGCAAGCCTGGGCAATTTTCTTTTTTAGTCTTGAGTGCAGGGTTACGTATTGTGCCCTCTCATTCCCTTTTATCACCTTTGAACTTTTTTTTCGATTGTGTTCTTTGATCCGGTTTGCAGTAATATCTTAATGCGGAGTGCTTGTGAAGTGAGAACTTTGAAGTTTTTACTCATTCGGTACATCTTGTTATGTTTTTTCCGAATCCTCTGCTTGAATCGTACAATGGATAATAATGAAGAGTTAATTAGCACTGTTCTCATGAAGTTATTATTTCATTTATAATTTAAAAAATAAGCAAAAACGCAATATTTTCTTATAGATTTATCGATTCATGAAAGTCTATTTTTCAACATCCGTAAATATTCACCCAATTAGTGAAGAACGAAGAAGAAGATGATTCAATATATGACTAATAAAAAAAATCATATTAATGATTAAAGAAAAATGAAATAATGAACAGGTGCCATTATTATTCACTATGACTTACCTTATGAAGAGTGATTAATAAGGAAAATTGTTTGAAAAATAATAATAATAATATTATATATATATATATATATATATATATATATATATATATATATATATATATTTATATATATATATATATATATATATATATATATATACATTTTTTTTTTTTTTTTATCACGATAAAGGCCAGCTGAGGACTACGCGTATATCACATCAAAGTTTTCATCTTTCTTTCAGCCCACACCTTCTTCATCTTTTCTCTTATTTCTCTTCTATGCCCTCAGTCCACCTCTTTCATTCCCCTCTTTTCCTCCTCTCCAGCGCAATCTATTACTCTATTTCTTCCTTTATCTACTCGAGGTATCCTTTGATGTTTTTAAGTTTCATCACCCAGTCAAAGATCTGCTTGATCATTCTATCCTTATGTATCCTTTTCATGTTGCCGTAAAATTTGAACCTTCTTTTCCTCATTGAGGTCTTAAGTTATTCAATACCTTTGTAAAGGTCTTTGTTCTTTTTTTGGCCAGTACTCTTCTCCCACATTCCTTGACTCATAGATACACCTCAATATCTTTCTCTCTGATCCCAGCAGTCTCTCTATGCTGGTAAAACCCGCTGTTTCTGCTCCATTCAGTACCAGAGGTTTTACTACCGTCTCATGATGACTGACTTTAGCCTTTCTGGAGAGTTTCTTCTTTTTGTAAATAATACTGAACATCTCAATCTGTCTATCTTTAATTCTCGACTTTTTGTCGCCTGTCCGTCTCCTCCATTGTAGTGCATCATTTCTCCAAGATGCTTAAACTGTTTCACTGTTCTGATCACTTCATACTTGGTTTTAATCTTTTCCCCTATTTCCTTCCTTATTGTTGGTCATCATCTATGTCTTCTCAAATGATATCTTCAGTCCGGTTCTATCTGCTATCTCTTTCAGCTCAGTGATCTGATTTCTCGGCTCTAGTCCATTCTCTGCTAGTAATGCCAGGTCGTCTGCAAAGGCTTGGTACTTCACTTCACCGTCTTTCCTTCTTCACAATCTGGCTCCTGACCTATTAGTCTCCTAAATGTCTTCATAATTTTGTCCAATACTACGTTGAATAGGATGGACCCTGTTTTTATTTCAAATATATATAGATAGATAGATAACTAATTAACTTTCCGGCGCTATGGTCCATGGAGGACCTTGGCCTCCTCAACCATTTTCCTCCATTCTGACTAATCCGAGTTTTTTAGCAATGTAATTTTCACCGGCCCTACACTGTGTCCTTTTTATCCGCCTTTTATGAGAATTATTATCTGATAATGGACGGAAAATATATATCGGGCGTAGGAGTGATATCCGTACCCCGTGTACCTAAATTTTGAATCTCTTTGTGGTATCCCAGGATGTCAAATAGCCGCTAAGGACGGACTGTTTTGGGGAAAGAAACATAGGCCCTCGTGCGCCTGCTGATCCCGAACAATCATAATCCGTGAATCTAGGCCGATTTGTGATTGCCCTGAACCCGAGTGAGTCGTAGCCTACCTCTGCTCCATGGTAACCGTGGTTCGCAGCAAGGTGAGTTTGGGTGACAGCCCCCTTCAGGCTCCCGCAAAATGTTTCAAAATTTGGGTAAAAAGACCACACCGCGCGGCCAAAGATCTGCTTGATCTATAGTGCTAGAAGAAAAAAAAAAAAAAAAATATATATATATATATATATATATATATATATATATATATATACACATATGTCTTCTTTATAAATATATAATTGTTGGTGCGTCTGTTTTTGATGGTGTAACATCTGAAAGACCTGACCGATTTGATAAAATATATTTGTGAATACGAGACCATGGTTCATAGCTATATTCGGATATAACATGGAGCGCTGTAGTCAAGTTATAAAAAAGGTATATATATATATATATATATATATATATATATATATATATATATATATATAAACAAAAGTACTGCTTTATTTTAATTCAATTAATCCAATTTATTATTTTTATTGATATTATTCGGTATTCTGAGGTTTATATCGCTATAAAGTTACCACGGCAGTTGCAGGCTGCAGCTATCTCAGCTTCTGTCGTCGTCTTAATCTAGGACAGTTGCCGTCATGATAGTTTTTATGGTCGAGCAGTATTGCTTCACTATCAGGCTTGACGAGATAATTGACAATATCTATCACGGCAGTGAGAGCCATTGTCACGTAAGCTACCACTTTACACGCCTTGGCAATGAACTGTCACACATTATCACCCATCAACCTAAACTAACCTTCTTATTAATTGTATGATTCGATTATTTCTGAACTAATAATTGATTTCATCCAACGTTTTTGACGTTATTTAAATCTTGGAGGAGGCAAACAAACTATATTTACTTTACATATTGATCTACAAATTGTTAATGTTCATTCAGCTGTTCTGCATCCGCTAGTTTTCCAACTGTCACTGGGAGAGTACTACCCCGACAGATAACTTTCATCATGTAAACGAGTTACAGGTATTTCCTAGTATCTAAGTATCATGTACGAAGTATCTGACTTGAATTCAGAAAAAATATATTTAAATAAATAAAACAAATGAATAGTTAAATAATAGATTTTGTTTTCTCAACAGTCACCACGCGTGTTGTTGTGGATGATGTTCTAGAAGGGAAGTATCATTTTTCCGTCTATAATTGCTACGCCCTTAATGATTACACGGTTGTCTAGCACACATGTCTCCTTTTTTTTCATCGTGAAGTATCTTCTTGTGGTTACAGTTAGAAAGAGTGGGATCAATTTTTTTTTTAAGTTGCAAGTAGATGTGAATCAATTGAAACTTTGTTAATCAGCTTAAATGCTAACTTTTACTATTAACAATAGATGGGTGTGTTACATATAAGGAAACAAGTCTGTATATATATTTGATATATATATAGATGTGTGTGTATATATATATATATATATATATATATATATATATATATATATATATATATATATATATATATATATACAGGCCTTTATATAGTTATATTTGATGTTAATCGCTTGATCAACATAGTAGAATAATTTCCATCTTATTTTGATTAAACAGTTACTATGTAACCAATTCCTCTACTTCATTTTATATACATTCAGTGTAGGGTTGGAATATCGAAAGAAAAATATCGATATTCGATATTTCGATATATCGCAAAACCAAATATCGATATCCACCGATAATCGGTAGAAAAATATCGATATATCGAAAGAAAATGGATGAAAAAGCAAATAAACCGTGCATTAAATGAGTATAACGTTAAAATGTGATGAAGGTTATGAAATAATATAATTATTATGTATAGAACAATATTTTTATTATCCATGAATCATTATAAAAAAAGATAGAAAAGAATATTACTTTGGTAAAAAAAATATGTATAATAATACATTTTTATCTTGAAGGCTTTTTGCCATATTTCATATATTATATTATTCTACAAATTTAAAAAAAAAAAAACCTTATATTTTTCTAAAAAAAAATTGTATTTCATTAAGTTTCCATGCCTACATTGAGCATTCTCAAAACATTTATATAAAAACATGTAACTCATCTGATATATATTTTAGTAAAATCACCATTTATATTGTTACCTGTTTGTCTTTACATAGAATTAATTAACAGTATATATGTTTCAATCTTATCTACTAATTATTGTTTGGCAACTAAATATTACTTATTCTCATATTTACGCCATTATATTTATAAATTAACATGTGCTATATTTTAATCAATGATTATCTGCAACAATTTATTTACATTTATAGTATTGTCTATTTTATTTCAATTTGGTGAGTGATTGATCCATATTATTTTTTGTTTTGCTAATCATAAACTCTTGAGTTTATTTGAAGGGTATGAAGAAAAAACCTGAACTCTGTTTCATAATAAAGTACGAAAGTACAATTGCGAGTAGACCTATGATTTACTATGCATTTGACATACTGTGAAATGTTGAAACGCAATAAAATTAAAAACTAGTTGTTAGCATCTACCAAATATACCTCGATTCCTATTCTTGAATATTATTCAACATTCCGTGCAGTCAACATATCTGGAGCACTTGTGTGTTCACTCAATATAACGTTGATATGAGGCCGAAGTTCTAGGAAACGTTGGACCATGTAATATTTGCTGTTCCGTCTGGTAGGAACATCTGAAATTAGCTAGCATTTAGTGCCACCTTCAGTGGCTTTTCTTAACTGGTCACAGCCAACAATAGCAAACCAAATTGTAATGCTACGAAGTTTTCTAAATAATTTTTCCATCTAGTTTTTTCGCACACTAGATTTAACAAGTGAGCAAAACAGTGTACACGTTTGGCCTGTGAAAACGTGTCCACTGCCTTCATAATGTTTGCCCATTGCCAGTGACAATTGTTGTTACTTTTTCATTTGAAATGATAAAACGTTGGCACTCATCTTCCAAAACATGAGGTATGTATTGGGATGTATCCGTGTCTGTGAGTTCTCGAAGTTCCAGGAACACTGAGGACATTTCATCATTTGTTTCTAAAATAAAATGAACAGTGACACCAATTAAACTTTTCATCTGGTGGGACTCCCTTCATATGTCACAAGTCAATGTCACTGAATTTACTTCATTCAAATGTTTTTGAATAAGAGAGCGCAGTTCTGAGTATTTTTCATTCAATAATTTTTATTGAATAATACTAATACTAAATAATACTTCTAGAAGGTGCCTTATATAAAGGGGATAGAATTTTAACCAAGCTGAGAAAACTTTGTTTTTCAACTGTATAGAATGGCTGAGTATACTTACTGATAAAATATAAAATAGCATCATTAATTTTTCTTCGTCGTTCGTCTCCCTCTTCAAATGATGCGACATTTTGGAAACTCTTATGTCAGAAGCTTTTGACGGAGGAATTATTTCATTTGCTTCATTTAGAAATAAATGGTGTTGCAGAAAAACCTGACCCTGATGGAGACGAAAAAACGTGCGAATGGAAAGATTTGAGGTGTGATTCCCTTTCCCTTCGGGTTTGTTGTGTTTCCCGATATCCGAAATATTTTGTGACAATATTTGCACTCCGCACTTTTATTGCCTCTCGATTTAAAATGTTTCCACACCTCACTTTTTGGTGGCGACATTTTAGTTTCACTTTAATCACCACACTAACAACAGCAATGAACAACAGGTTAGTGACCGTTAGTGACGCCTATGAGTTAAAACAGTAAGGAAGTTCCAACAGCTCAAAGACAGCGTCCTAGATTGATTAAATAATTTAGCTATAATGTTAAGTACAGCTCACGGATAACATTAAAAATATGATAAACAATAAAGGAAATTTCTAATTAAAATAAAATAATAAAGTTTATATTATAAATATAACCGATATATCGGTGTAAAATATCGATATCATCGATATATCGGGTGTTAGGATATCGATATAATATATCGGTTTTTCAAATCCGATATATCGATATATCGCGTTTCGATATTCCAACCCTAATTCAGTGTGCAAGTCCTATGCCAGGTAAGTTTTACAACTGTTGATTGGAATCGTAAATTAGGTATAAACGCACTTGTAAGTCAAATGTGAGCTTTGTGATCTTGAATAGATTATTGCATTTTCTTATTAAGAATTTAATTTCAATAACCCCATCAATATATAGGAGAGTTTTCATTTTTCCTATATTTCAAATGTTAAAATTAATTTATATCTTTTGTTGACCTAATTATTAAAACAAACATTAAATAATAATTGTTGTTGATTAAGTAATCTGTGTGCTATAATCTATAATTAAATAATTATGTATCCTTTAAAACACAGCTCACCAAAGTCTTTGAAGAATTTTTGCTCGAATAATATTGTTTCATCTATACTTCTTTTTTCGGAGTTGGGAAAATAAAATAATTTTTAATCTATGGATTGGTTACCGCACAACTGCCTTGTTTCCACATAATTATGATAAATTTAATAGTAACTTTTAATATTAAATATATTTACTATATATAATTTATATATAGACTATATTTAATTTAGAACATTGTAAAATTGTTAAAAACAAATATCGATTAAGAGACACAATGCACATTGTACGAGCGAAATAAGAAAATATATATTTCATGGACAACCAATCAGAAATAAAAGTTTCAAACAGAACTGGACCCCTTTCGACGGAATTGCTTTCACGCCGTAACCTCCCCTCTCCCCCATAGATTGGTTGGCTGGAAACTTTCTTAACATTTGGCAAACCATCTAATAGTTATCTATACGAACTATAAATTGATATCACCATTACTCCATTATTCAACTTCGGGATTTATCTAAATTGAAGTACAATAATGTTCTACTTTAATTGGGGATTCTCAGGTTAGGATCAATTTTCATGCTAGAATTTTAACCTTGCAATGGTAGAGCTTGAGGTTAAAACACCTTTACTGTTTGTGAAACTAACATTAATAAATACAGTTTCGGCTAAATGTCTTTGAGCTTACTTGTACGGCCAACAGTTTTTTTTATTTTTAACTCAAAATATATATCATACATATATTTATTGAATTTTCAAAATTTAGATTTTGAGTTTTAAAAAAATACCAAAGAGGTTTTTTTAAAACTCAAAATCAATGTTAATATATAATGCACATACCAATTTTATGATGGTATCTCAATGGAATCATGTAAAAGAAAAAAGGTTTTGTGGAAGTACAAAACATTCACCAAATAATGTCAGGTATGGTAAATAACTTTAAAACGCAATTTGTATAATGACTTTTAACAAAGTATATTTATTTATTTTTTAATTATGGTATACACAATGTATCTCCATTTCAGTTTGATAAAAACTTGGCGTAATAATACAAGATTTTATTTTTTTTATAAGGGAACCCTCAAAAAAATCATCTAGAAATTTTGCCCTTACATTTTGGTTTATTATTTTCTCTAATAGACCTTTGTACTGACCAAGAAAAAAAAATTGAACTCACCCTCCTCCCTCTCAAAATTTGAAGTTTTACGTTTCAAGATACGTAGAAACCGAATATCGAATAAAAAAAAAATCCGCCGTACGCCGTTCACGGCTTTTCTCCGAGGTAAGGTATGATCTTCGGAACTCAATAAGTTGTGTTGTTGTTATCAATCGAAGTATGCTGAAATTTCTTACAAAAGAAAAAAAAAATTATATCGGGCCAGTATTTGCTGAGATACAGCGTAACGTGAACTTCGTAGACTAATTCTCCGGCGATGCAGGTCATCCTGGCCTTAGGTCTCCTGACTTGTCAATTGGACTACTGTCTTCCTCATATCTCTCTACACTACTCATCCTTGGATTATTTCTGCACTTCGTTTAGCTTCATGGCCTTTCTTTTTTCTTTTCCCAGTGAAATGCACATCCAATATTTTCCTCTGTACCATTTTACCTTCTGATTACATATCCTAACCATCTCAGCCTACTTGCATTGCACAGTATCTTCTCTTTATATAGAAGATAGTTCGACACTCTCACGCCGATCATCTTGGGACAAGCTTCAGATTTCTGCTCCTTTATATAAAGGTCTACTTTAAAAGAGGTCTACTGTTTATTTAAAATCTATATGAAACATATATTTTTTTCAAAAAATAAAAATTTCTATATTCAGTTTTTGAATAAATAACTATTTGGAAATGTTTAAGCATCTTATGATTGGTTTGTTTAAGTCAATACATGTTAAATGAAAGCTCATGTAATTATGAAAAGAATGACACTATTTTGAGCATTATAGGCCTAATAATGTTTGAGTTATAAGCTTTTCAATGATTAAAAACGTGTCCAAAAACTGTAGATTTGTTAAATTACTATTCATTTGCAATAGTTATATCAGCTTTATAATGTAATTGTAATAATTATTATTTTCAAATTACTGTTGTACTTTTCAAATAAAATATTATTTTGTTGTTTTTATCGATACTGTTCATTTCAGATATATTTTTGTTTAATGCTCAAAATTTTATAGAATAAATTCATTTTTCGATTTGAACAATGTGTTTTTACTTATTAACTGAATTGAAAACATTAAAAAAAAAAAAACTTTGAGAATAATTGTAGTAATTTTGTCATGTAGTAATGCAGTAATAATGCAAATCGCTTAATATGAGAGAAATGCTTACGGGACACTCCTTAAGGGACAAAAATGTAGAGGTATCCCTGCCATGTCAAATTATAATGAATGAAATGATTTTAAAAAGTTTTGTGATAATTGAGGTGGTTATAATGACAACAATATGGAACGTGACTTATTTTAAGACGACAATGCGTGAAGGTGGGCTCATAAAGTATTTCTTCGTTGGTGGCTGATACTTCAGCTTAGTGCAAACACTACACTCGGAAAAAATTTCCCCAATGTTCCTTTTTTCAAGGAATTTTCTCTGACTTTTTTTTTTGCTTTGTGATGACATTAAAGTGAGGGGACAAAGTTTAAAAAGTTCATAAACATACCTCACTGGAAAAAAAAAAAAAAATAATATGATTCAGAATGCTTAAGATTATGAGTGCAAATAAATTTTGCTAGCATTAGACGTAGGTTAGGAAAGATAAAATTTAAAAGTTTGCCAGAAAACGGATAGTACCACACTGTGTGGTAATGACATTTTAGTAGCATCAGCAATTTTAATGTTTTCATAATAAATATTTTATTATCAATAAATGTTTCCTCAAAGGATAGCATGACGAAAAAAAATCAGGCTTGACTTGAGAATCACCATAATGAGATAATTAAGTTTACGATCTACATCTCTATATATTTTATTTTTCAAACTGTAATTTTTGTTTGTTATTACTTATTGTTTGATATACTTACAGTTATTAAAAAGATTTCAACATCTTGGGCCATTTTCGCCCTGTACTAATTGTAATGTGTATAACTTAAATTAATCAAATTGAAGAGCTCATAAGAATATTCAATAATAATTAATGTATGAATGATTAATAATCTATGAATGAATAATAAAAATATAAAAAAATAAAATAGACGGTCATGTGGCTCGTGAT
This sequence comes from Rhaphigaster nebulosa, assembly GCA_948150685.1. Classification (NCBI taxonomy): domain Eukaryota; kingdom Metazoa; phylum Arthropoda; class Insecta; order Hemiptera; family Pentatomidae; genus Rhaphigaster; species Rhaphigaster nebulosa. Next base: position 70,406,093 of record OX411309.1, read on the forward strand.
GTAATATGTAATATATACGAGATGTACACTATAAGGGTATGCATATTTGACGATTATTAAACATGCTGAATAAAAAATTGCACATTTGCGTACATAAAGGAATTGATATCCTTATCAACTTTACAAAATCTCATTAGAAACTCGTAGAAACTACTGTTCTCGTTTTTGTTGTACTGACTGATTAATCCGAATCCGATCTTTTCCATTTTGATACTCGAGAACTTTTTGGACGTTGCATTCTGATCAAATTTATTTATCCGATGTTATTTGAAAATAGAGAATTTATAAATCCATTATATAACGCGAGACCTGTAAATTATATAAACTGCTATTTTTTGCTTAGGTGTTTTCTCTCTGTTTTATTTCAAAAACCAGTTTTTTACTATATTTAATTTACCCTTTAAGTCCTTAAAAAGTGTCTTAGATTAATATGAATTTCATTGTAGCAAATTCCATACCAGTAAGAACCCGTCTGCGTGGATCACATACAAATTATTAAAAGAAGTATCACTTGAAAAATATTGATGAAGTCGGCGCTGTTTTCTCCGAACGTAATCGAATAGGATTGAATTATGGAATTAATTAGCGATGATAAATTGGTCTGATGCCAAAGACACTTGTCACCGTATGCCAGAAATAAGAAACTTCTATGATCTTCGCTTCTCCCCATAATCATTTATCTCCAAATTTCTCCACAACGCCGGAACATGACTCCATAAGCGTACGAGTATTGTTTACAATTTTATGCTGCATACTGACATTTCTAGCATTTAATGTTTACTAATGGACGTGCGACATGCATATCAACACACAAGAATAAACAAACTGGTTATTCAAGATAAGGCCATATCGCCTATGTCAAAAAATACATCAAGAATAATCACGTAAAACAGCTTTCCAGGTTTTTGTGCTTTCCTCGTTCTTTTAATAAATTATAATATAAAATAAAACAATTATGTCCTTTTGGTTTATTATCTTCAATAATGAACCTTTGTAATTAACAAAAAACAAATTAAAACTAAAATTTAAAAAATTAAACGAAGGGCATTACAACAGGGAATTTTTTATTTGAAGTGAAGAAATCTTAGAATTTAATAGAAGAAATTAGAGGAGGATATAAAAAGGATCGGTGTACAAATCGAAGAAACAAACCCAAGAAAACTCGGATTTTACATCTGTTGATCAGTCCATATAACATATAAAAAAATTCTAGCTACAGGAATAATTGCAATCGCAGATGACTAATTGCACTGGGGTAGTCAATCGGCAATGCGTAGTCAATAACAGTCGATAATTGGACGAAGTAATTTTCAAAACCCACTGAAATGAAACTATTTTCAATGCAATTTTTTTAAAATAAAACTTTTTTTTCTTGAGGCATTTGTTTATTTTTTATAGCCCTTGAAAATGAGTCGGTTATTTTTGCTTTCCCCGTATTATGCATCTTAGATCCGTTTTTTAACCCTTAAATGGCTTAAATTAACATCTATCTATAAACACACTCAAAGTAACATCCGTCCATGAGGCTAAGTTTTTTTTTTAAATTATAACTTATTTCATTTTTATGTTCTCATAAGTCTGTATTATTTTTTATTAACATACAATATTCACACATGTTTATAATCTGTACATGATTTTATTTAGCTCAATGAAATGAAATCTCTAAAATATTATATTGAAATATAATATTTTCTAGTCAAATTTTTGGACAATATAAAATGGAATAAAACAAAAAATGAACAAATGGCAAATATATGCATGATTCAAAATTAATTATAACATCAGACAAATTTACAAATTTAATAAACACAAATTACAGATTTTTTAAGAACACTCCAAGCAATTTGGAGTATCGCATTTCACACACTTTTTTGTCATTCTCTTTTTTGTATAAGGACAGTATCTACAGTTCAATTATACGTTTTTCTGACAGTTTTATGATGGTCGGATATAAATATAAACATTTACAGCAATATTAGTCGGATAGAGGAGTAATTACAATAATTTTAAAGTAATGTCTGTCTCTAAAGCTGGATGACTTGACCTTACACAGTAAATTTTTATTAAAACAGTAAACTAAGCTTAATGACATAATAAAATCACCTGGATAAGGGACTAACTGAAGCATAGCTAGAATCTGGATGTTTCAAACTGAAAGTTACGCAACCTACCGTGAAAAGTATTAACGCTATCCGTCCTGCGGACGGGTATTAACATTTACGGGTTAGTGCAATTTTTTTTTTCTCAGACATTTTCTCGTCAAATAAAATGTATTTTAATTTGAAAATAAATCACATATTTTTGATAATAATAAAGAAATCGTTAAGACCTCTTCCCAAATATGCGAAATCAGCTTAATCCCGAATAAATTCAAAAATCAAGTTAGGTATTAGGACAGTGCCTTACAAAAATAGCGTATACTATGTTTACGATAGTTTCAAAATTATGTCAATTCAATTTAAATATGAATTACCCATAATTGTTATTCCAACCCGATTGCCTCTAAATATTCTATCTAAAATTTAGCTTTATTTGTATTTGTGTTTAGTACAAATTAGTTTGTAATCAATTTAGGTTAATTACCATAGAACTTTGAATAAACAGTCATTGTATGCCGATGGATATCGCCTATTCTTGTACTTAACTCATAATTAATAGATATATATTTACAATGTAACAAAGATTGTATGTTAAAAAGGAATCTTCTTATAAAATAATCGTTCCTTACAATTTCCGATCCATCATTGTAATTGTAGTTTTCATACAAAAGCATTAATTAATTTGCAGATATTAAATTATTGCTAAGGAAATAATTATGTTTACTGAATCATTTGACACTATTTATAGTAGCCAAAATACCCATTTAAAAGTATCCACTATGCTTAATTATTTTTCCAGTTAATTGTTTGGCTTTTTCGTATAATAACTGTAACCTTTATGTTATAATTTTTTGTCAGCTCCTGCTAGATTTTTAAATATTTGCATGATATTGCTAATTGGGTATATAAAAAAAATTTAACCGTTTTATGAAATTTTTATCAAGAAATGTAAATATATAGTTTAAACATATTCAATGCTAACCAATAACTAATGTTCTCGTATGACAATAATGCTTAGTTCATCAGTTGCGGTCGAACGAGAAAGATAACGGTTTCTTGAAACACTATTGAAAAAAAAATCAGCTGAAGCAACACCTGAAATTATTTCAAATGAAGGTGAAGACGTTCTTGACCATCCTACATCGCTACGTTAGTTTGACAATTTCAGCAGAGGAGCTACGTCTTTGGATATCGCTCGGCCACACACTTCCAATAGGAACAAGGAAAAGTGGAACAATCATCGGGAGATCGAAGTTCTACCACACCCACCATACAGTTTGATAATAATTACATCCTCATTCTTATTTAGTCATTGGTCCTTACCAAATACTGTAACCAAGACCCTTAATGGGTTATTTTAAAAAAAAAATTTTTTTATTAATTATTTAATTTTAAATAACTGAAATACCGAACTGATAATTGTTTAGTAAATTGCACCCCAATATAATTAATGCTAGTAGCACTGATACTTAACATAGTCAACTTAACTTTTAGAAGCGATTGGCACTTATCAAGAGTTCATCTCAACATGTCCTACGTTATACCAACAGATTCAGAATAAATAAAAGGATTAGAAACAATAAAATAAGGGAATTGGGAACAAATGGCAAAATTACTTTTTAGTGGAAAGTTCATCTCTTTAAAAATATTTATATTATATTTAATATTTATTCATAACAATACCGTAAGATCAGGTAATAAACGGTAGACCACGGTGATGAAAACTCCTATCAACGAGACGAGAAATTCCATGGGATTCCCGAAGTCTGTAATGGGAATTTAGCGGATTGTTTCGGGAAGGAAGACATAGCGAACTGTTTAAATGAAATCCCGACTTGAAAACTTCAAGTCCTTCCTTAACTCTTCAAGGCTTAGGGTGGAGTCTCCCTAACGCTCTTCAGAAAGATTAAGTATTAAAATGACTATCTTATATCGAAATTAGTACTTTATCATATCAGATGAAATTGATATGGTTGCTGATGGAATTGAAATGTGTGTGTATATACATGTATATATACTTTTTTTTTAAGTATACTTTCAGTCTAATCGTAACTATATATATATATATATATATATATATATATATATATATATATATATATATATATATATATAAGTTGTATATATATACAATTTAAAGTACTTACAAAGGAATATATGTTTGCTGATATGTATTTATATATAATTTTATATATTCCTTTGTAAGTACATTAAATAATTAGAAAGTATAATTAATTCTTGATTAAGAAAATATTACAGAAAATGTTGAAACTATGCTATAACACATTACAGAAAGCCCTAACTAGTTATTGGTTTACTTCATATACACATATAAACATTTCAGCAAATTTTATTATTATCGTGTGATATCTCTCCCTGCTTATAAATTGGATGCCGTTTGTTGTTCAATGTGTTTCCACCGCTCCACTAGTTCGGCTTTTAGGGGTGAAGGTCCACGGAATGTTCGGTGGCATTCGGATTTATCTCCCTAGCTCGTCCTGTAGGTGCTTTATGGAATTGAGGTTGGGGCTGCAGGTGGTCTTCTGTTGGGAGCGTATCGGCCTCATTAAAGTAATCGGTCACCACATATGCAGCATGTGGCTCAAAATGATACCATTGCTGATTTAAGGATCGAATGACGCTACAAAACCATCAGAGAGCCAAATATATACCTCAATGCAGCAAGGCTCTCTCGAAGGAACACGGTATTTACCTCTGCTGTGATCTTAGCACAAACCAATGCCGAACAACCTCTATAAGGCAACCTTTCGGAGAGATTGAACTGTGGAAAACTGTGAAACCTGGATATTTGGAGATGAGCAAACATTGTTCGTGCCCAGGCATTCATTCTCCATACAAACAACTTGTATGTTCCTGAGCACATTTCAGATATGCTATACGATGTTGACCCTTAATTCAAAGTGAATTTAGGAAACCGTCCAAACTGACCGGAGTTTCGGGAAATTCTAAGCCGCTAAGAAGTTTCAGCAGCTTTCTGGAAGTTAATTTGGAGAGGCATTACCAAAATAAATCGGTCGTCAGTGAGAGCAATCGCTCTTGATCGGTCTGAAGCTCGCCAAGTTACCAATCTTTACCTCTGGTCTGACTTCCGAACATTAGTTTCTGCTAACCCTAACGTTCTGACTAAATAACGCTCGCTTCTCCCATCTTCTACCGATTGACGACTGTTTTTGTGTCAAAAATCATTATGAAGTAGCGAAGAAACACTGAATGTCGTAGAACAACAAAATAAAATAAACCGATGGAAGAATCGTTGTTATACCTGGGGGCAATGATGGCTGATCCTAAAGGACTCAGAGGTGAACAGTGTACGGGATTATTGACATAAAATCCTTTAGTAACCACTATATAACCATGTTAAAATTATACGCTCAAAACAAACGTTAAATACATATTTATCAAAAAATATAGAGGGCGCCTATATTTTTGCATTTTAGTTTATTTATATAATCGCAGTATTATCGCTTTTGTTTATATTTGTCTCTTGTTTTCATAGCCTGTTCTATGATAGTGTATTGATGAATATTGTACAATGTGGCATAGTATACGAGACTTTAAGTGTCTACCATAATAGAACTGCCAGAGACAAGCAAACAGATTTCAAGTATCTTGAATGTGGATGGAATTTCATGTATCATGTTATACCTGAAGCACCATTCAGAGACCATTAGCCCATAGCAAAGTTTTTGCCCTTTCAGTGACATTGAAGAGGCTATAGTATACGATGTTCTCATTTGATACACACAAAGGGATAACTTAAGTAGCACCCACTTGAAGTGGAAGCTGCTAAAAATAAATGATCCTCTGCTATCAAAAACTAAGAAAACTGGATGAAGAGAACCGAACGTCAATCTATATTAATTATTCTTCATAGGAAATAAGGCCTCAGCATATGTCATAATTGATTCTACTACTTAAAGTTCCGTATATAATACATATACTATAGATAATAATATATTATTATTATCCTGTTTTAGCTCCGGTGGTGAGGCCAGATTCCACTTCAAAGGGCACCGCAAGGACGGCGGAAGGGTACGAGAGCTTCTCCTGGCTTTGGTCGAGAGAGGTCGGCTGGCCGAGTTCACTCTACTCCCTACACACTTCTCCTTCACTCAAGAGCCCACGCTCCTAATACTGGTTAGAGATATATTATATATAATTAATAATGGTTAAAACGAGTGTTTCTCTAAGGTAGGAAGGGTGCGGTACCCTAACGAAATTTAAAAAGTAATTAAATTAAAATATATAATTAAAATTAAATAACTTGCATTTATTAACTTGCATGGTTTATTATTTCATTTATAAAACAAGAATATTATAATTATAATATAGGTACCATAAATTTATGTTTAATATTTTCAGTGTGCCGTCTGACAAAAAAGGATGTGAATCACAGGTTTAAACAATACTTCCAATTTGTATATGCAGTTAGCTTTTTTGTCAGTGTTTTATAAAAATTAAAATTTATAAAAATTAAATACTATAGTAATATAACGCTTTGGTATCTGTTATTTTATATTTTTATCATTCATAAAACAAACGAAAAAAAAAACTTTAATTAATTACCATTTTAGATTTAAAAGGACGACGGATATAAAACCGTAGGTAATCAATAAATCAAATCATTGAATTTTATCTTATTAATTATTCGACTATCACCAATACTTATAATCCACATAGTTAGTACAATAAATAAATGTATAAAATATAATTACCGCTTACATTTAATTCATCCTCGTAAATGCAATAATTAGACATACTAAATCTCTCGTAAACCGTAAAACCCGTACTTAGCATAAAAATTGAGTATATTTTTAATATGTTTATTATAAAAGCACAATCTCAACTTGGTTAGGACATTTATGTTATTTTAGGGTTTTAAGTTCTGCTAATGACTGAATTAGCAAGCAGTTGACCTGTTGTTTATTAACTTTTCAGATAGTAAAGGCTTAGTATTTTTCGATATATTATGGTCTAATTAATATTTTTATTCATATAAAATCATATACCTACGATTCAGCATGCGATTATCATTGCAAATGTGTGTGTATATAAATACTAGGCAGTAAGAAAATTCACTCACTTCTATGACTGACGATCGACTCAGCCAATCTCTCCATTTCATCTCCTCAACTATCGACACTGTAGGGGTTTGTGATGGATGGTAGTGCCTTTGACAAATGGTTCTTGTTTTCTATCAGTCTTTGGTAGAATATTTTTTAGGAATAAGCAAATATTGAATTTTTTAAGTAACTAGAAGCAATTAAAAAATATATATAGAGAGTCCGTAAATGAATATAGCAAAATATTGAATAAAAATGAAAAAAAAATAAGATTATGAAGACCATTTAAAGAAGTCAAACGATTTAGTTCAGGAATCATGAAAAAAAAGTCAATAAATATAACTTTTGCTTTAAATGGGCTGTTTAAGGATTCATTTTTTAAAATAAAACTAAAAAATGTTTGTTCATTTAAAAATGTTTCTGAAAATTATAGAAGATAGTTAATTGCAACGGGGCGAAGAGACGGGGCTTCAAAGGAGAGGAAGCAACTAACTAGACCTTAAGAAAGCCGGAACGTGAGTTCAATGTAAGGCGGAGTATAACCAAGTTTTCTCGTGGCCTCTGTGGTCTCGGATCTAGGGGCCCGAAAGGATTGAATTACAAGGAACATTCTGCACTAGGAATTTCTAAAGTAGTTTCTAAGTGTTTCTCACGAAATCGTAAACTACACAATAGAGCATCATATACACTTACAATTTTGAATTTTATATGGTTTGCCAATTTTGACCAAAATTTATTATGTTATTTATACTAATTATGCGAGATACATACCAACGTACGAACATACGTACAGACGTCACGACGAAACTATTCAAATATGGATTCAGGGATGGTCAAAATGGATATTTCCGTTGAAAACTGAAAACCGAAAATTTTCGCGATTACAATACTTCCTTTACTGCCTACAAGGAAGTAAAAAGACCCAATAATTATATAGCCTTCGCAGATAATATAGGGGCATAACTCTTTTAAGCACAATATTCAAAGATATATAAACAGACTTAGGCTAGAACAACGCTTGCAAATGGTGCAAATATTTTTCAATTCGAATTGAACAAATATATTATTCACTTCGTCACACTTATCGTGCGATACGTCTATTTGTGGTTGACATAATCGTCCATCCGAACCAGTTATTCGAAACATCATGGATAGTTTTCGTACCACGCCCACTTTTGTGATGCCTTCCGCAAGTGCGCATCTGCACCGAAGAAGTTGATCGCTGCTCTGGAGCGTAGTGTAGGATAATCCTATTTGAGCAATGACTGCTAACATTTTCGTTTCTCAGTTGAATAGGGTCGCTATGGAAGTGCTATAGTTTCAAGACAGTGCAATATGCCATAAAGCGTTCGATACCATCAATTTATTGCTGGAAACATTCGATGAGCAGATAATTTTATGTAATGGACCTGCATCCTAGGCTCCCACGATCGAGTGATCGATCTTACATCTATGGATTATTTTTTGTGAGAATATATGAAGTAGTAAGCATACTTCGATAAACCACAGACGCCGGAATGCTTGGAATTCAACATTCGCGGCATTATTTCCAATAAAAAGCCCCATCTCCCCGATAGAGTGGTCAGAAATCGGACTATTATACGGATTGCACATCATCCATGCCAGCCGCGGATTCCATTTGCCCGAAATCATGCTTAAACACTAATGGTATAAAATTATCTTTTCAATTATCATCAACAGCCTTTAACATTATTTGTATGTGTTTTATTTCTTTATTTCATTTTAATGTTGTATGCTCCTAAAAAAAAAAAATAAACCCTTTACCTCGTAAGATCTGTGATGCTTCCTATCATTTCACAAATCAACTAATCCTCAATGACTTTAATATACCATATTAAAATTACCTAATTAATTAGGAAGACACCTAATCACTTGGGTGTCTTAAGAATGTTTGCATGATGATGATGCCATGCGGTATATCAGTCCATTATCAAACTTGGACCTCCTGCTCTAAGACTATTTGAACCGTCGTTAAATAAATTCTTTATTTTCAAGCTATACTGTCGAAATACTCTCATTTCATTAACAGGATAATAAATGATGATCTACAAGACATAATGTAAATACATTTTTTTCATTTACAATTTAACTACTTAATCACTACTATCGTACTTTAGGCACTATCATCACCATTTTTAACCACATACGATACATACATTATTATCGGTACTGTGTGGAACTTGGATAAAAATGTTATCATGAAAAGATTAAATTAATAATTAGCTCTTGGCTTTCGAAAGGTCTAGACGAGTTTTTAAACGAACCTATGCTAAAACATCATTTGTATCATACGGAAATTTAGATCATTTAGATCACTAATATGTAACTTGAAAAATATTTAGTTCATTCCAGTGAGTGATGAGTCATAAAAACGAGTTAGTTCAACTCATTAGGTGAGTTTCAACTTGATCCCAACAAAGAACTATTTCATCCATATATGGTACGTATGAAAAAAATATATTGTGATCTATTTAACAAAGTAATTCGCAAGAATACATGATTTGATGAGATGGAGGAATGGTGATGCCAATCTTTTGAAAGCCACCAGACCAATCAAGTACCTAGGTAGTGAAAAAAAAATATATAAATAATTAAAATTATCAGTTTATCTTTTTTCAGAACTTCATGTTTAACTAGGATACTTAGTATACAAAGAAAAAGAAAAAAAGAAGATTTGCCATTTACTAATCTTTGTATTCGTTGGGGATAACACCCTAAAATAAAGTTAAACCCCGACAGCTCTTGTTCTGAATGCCCTTAGGAAGGATTAGCAACAGTTAAGCCGTCAGAGACTACCACTCAAACCCGACCGTGCTCTCAAAGCTTTAAATTAATTCTACTTTGTGAACTTTTACGCTTCAAAAGGGTTTCTTCTTCCCCTTTTTTATTCTTTCCAAAATTTACTGGGAAACCGAAAAATGCCTACTACAGCTAAAAATGCCCACCTTGTGTCAGAACAGTGGAAGTTGTTTGTTGAAACCCTTTTAAAACCCAACAAGGCAAACAAATAAGGAATAAAACTGATAATTTTGCGCGATCAAGGTACACGATGCATGATCAACGCTACTCCTTCCTTTAGAATAGGGTCATGTCTGAAAAATGCTCTTGCGGAAGCCTATTTCACCAAAAAATTGATAGAATCTCTTTAAGAAAAAAAATCGAAACTTCACTGGTATTCCTCTTGCTGAAGAACATTAAGAAAAGTGCTAATAATTTACATTGGATGGATAAAAAAAAAAAAATAATAAATAAAAGCAGAGGTAGTATCATTTTAGCTCTATACAAAAATCACCAAATTGGATCCTCACTTTCTTATGATTAATAAAAGTTTAACTGCAGTTTCCAATATTCCCAAGAGAAACAAACTTGTTGCTTCGGTCTCTATTCTCCACGATAACAATATAGTTAAATATAACAGAGAAAACCTAAACTGGAGTGCGGCCGTGAAAGGATCCCGTTTGTCGAGAGAATAAAAAAAAAATGTACAAATTTTGTAAAAAAATTTTAATTAAATCAGCTGATGATTGAAAATCTTTTACTCGTTTTTATTCATATTGATATCTTTTTAAAAAAAGCAATACATTTTTTTTTTCGATTAATTTGTGATAAGCAATATTATGAAGTTTTTTTACTTACTTTCCTTATCCAATAATAAGTAAAAATTATGAAATATTATATTAGAGTGTGAGAAAAAACTAAATATTGAAGTATAAAACTTTTTTTACTTTTTGGATCTTATGATCATTAGGCATGAGAAGCCTTATAGCAATTCAAATTGAGTGTACCACTGTCGGGGTGAACCTTCATTAACTCAATACCCAGAGGAACAACCAGACCAAACACTCGACTCAAAGAGGTAGATTAACTAGTAATACTAAGCACCAACAAATTCTTGAAGGAAAAAAGGAATATTCTACAGATTAAAACATTATAAACATTTATATTTAATATGTTTAGATGTTGAGGGCAGCATTAAAGGTTGCCATATCAAAAATAATAATATAGATAACACCGTTGATTTTTCTCGGCATTCCGAAAATCTTAACCACAAGAGATATCTTCTCAGCGGTTAAATGCTGACTGTTCCTATAATTAAATGCAATTATTAAACAGAAATTATGTAAAAATTATGAAATAATTGCTTTTCATTAACTTGCCGATGTCAACGCCAAAATATTACAATTGATAATTTGTTTCCAGCAAAATTTATCCTTCTACACAAATAGAAAAAACATGCGTGCAAAGAAGAAAACATACCGAAAAATGGAAGAATAAAGCATACTGCTTAATGCTTACTTACTTCAATGACGGAATAAATATGGTCGAATAAACTATTAAAATTATCTACTATTAAAATAATTTATCCTCTGCTGATGAAAAACTTCTTTGAGTCCATTGAGCTTCTTCCTTCAAGTTGGCAGCCGGATAATTGTTTCACGCAATAGTCTAAATGATTCTGAATCGAATTAATGGCGGAAAACTTTAGCGCTGTTCGTTAAGAATTTCTAATTAAGAATAATTAAGATAAATACAATTTAATGAGGTAGAAAAGAAGTTGTCGGTAGAATTACAAATTACTCGAGTTCTCAGAGTATTTTTCATTTTTTTTTCCCGGCACTTTCTCTTGAAGCGGCGGTTTGAATTTACGAGACATTTTTATTATTACAAAATATCTTTATTGATATAAAATTTTAAAGGATTTCAGGAAAATTATATTGGATCACATTCTTGTGCAATGTGTTGAGAATACTAGGATTTAAGGAAATCGTTAAGATTAAATAATAGTAATTAGAATATGGAACAAAGAGATGCCTCCTGTTTCAGCCAATATTAACATAAATAAATTTCATTTTCAAACAAAGAAAAGCAAATGGATACCTGTAGAACCCGAGTCAGTTCGAGGGGACCGCTTAAGATAAGCGAAAGTAAGAGCTCTATAAAATTAGAGATAAGCCCCGGTCGACATGGTGTAACAAACATGCCGACCAAGGATACTACGAACAATAAAGGAAAAAAGGTTAAACATTTCCAAAAATTCTTATAGCATCAACCAATGAGATGGCCCAAAAGGAGAGTGGGGACACAATGCATCTTTTCAAGAAGGAGAAGGGGAAAATAGTAGAGGAGACAGAAAGGACGAGAAATAAGGAGAGTTCTTGAGAGAAGCCAGAAGACGGAGGTTCGAAGAGGGTACAGAGGAGCAGTCCATCGAGAGACGAAGTTCGAGCCAGAAAGAGAATAGGAAGCTGTTGCAGGAGAGAGAGACCTAGACCATTGAGCACCGAGTGTCGAAGGCAACTATAAGATAAGTTCTAGCCCTTTCATTCATTGTGTACATCTATGTCTAATATTATATGGCATCCCAATAACATTTTAAATAAGCGAGAGTTCTCCCAGTATTCTCAAATATATCTGTTACAGTCCATAGATTTTTACAATGAGAGTAATTTAGGTTGTAAATTAGTAAACCAATAGTTTAATTCATAACGTAGCGAAAATAAAGTAAGATCTTCTATCAAATTCCATTATTCTATTAACCCTGCAATTAAGTGAAATGGTGAACATGACACCCTTGGTAAGGATCTCCAATGGTATTTATAATTTCCCAAGCTAGTTACCATAACAGAGGGGTCTGCGGTCTCTAACCTTTTAAGTTAAAATAGAAGTTGATTGATCGGTTTCCTTCTGGAACCGATGCAAATACATACCATATTAGATAAGTAAATGTGGTTTCTGGAACCCCCACCTGCCTTAGAAAAGCAGTTTGCCAGAAACATAGTACTTTCATTCATGTTTTGTTAATGAGTTAAATTCACTCTATAAGCACACGTCCAAATCACTCTATAATTTCACAAAAAAGTGTTCTCAGTGTTGTTAACGCAGTTAATTCAAGTGTTGGTACTCGAATCGCCTAACAATTCGAACTTGAATCGTAATCAAGGTTCGGTCCCGGATCTCTGTGACTAATTTCGAAGGAATTATTCTTCAAGGAAATAAATGAGTAGCTGCTTGGAAAATGAAATAGCGTACAACACCAGACAAGTAAAATGTTAGGATATGAACGGAAGATTAATAATACAATGCCTAGGATCTCTAAAATACCGGTTAACAATTACCTAGTCGACGTTTTGCCCATTCAGGATAGAAAATAAAGAAAGATCAAATATATGCAGACAAAATAAATCACGTCTCACAACAGTCATGACGTAATTAAACAAAACGAAGATAATATGACAACAGTTTAAGATCATAATTAATTTAGAATGAAAGATTAAAGATTAATGAAGAATTATATAGATTATGTAGCTTATCAGCAGAAAACAACAAAAACAGCACACACAAGACAACCGAAAATGCACTAAAAGGGCCAACAAATAAATCAAATAATTACTACAAATTGTACATTAGTAAAATTGTATAATTTATAAAAAATAGCATACTCCAAAGTAAGCGTATATTGTTTTAAAAAGTAGATTTTTATATTTTTCTTTAAAGATCTTTATAAGCATTAGAAGTTAAAATTTGAAAAAAAAAGAAATTTGAATTAGAAAATTGATATTTCTGAATAGATTAATTCATGTGATTTAGCTATTCCAAACATCATCGTTATGTATAACATCTGGTTGCAACACGATTCGATTGTTTAATTTAGTAATATTTATCTTGCACTAAACCAACTTTTTATTTATTTTAAATTATTTACCTCAGTAAAAGATTTTAAAAAATAAAAAGCCTTCGTTCTTAAATAAATAAAGTCCGGGAAAACAAAAAAATCCGTTGATAAATACTTTACCAATCCAGTATTGAAAAAAAAAAAAAAAACCAATGACAGTGTGTGTAGTGCTGGTCGACTTGGCCCTAGTCCAGAGTATTTTACTTTCCCTTTTATATTAGTCTTACATTTACACAGGGGAACATCAAAAAAATAAATAAACTCAGGGAAAATACTGAGATATACTTTAGGACAGAACTACATTACTCCAGTGGTGGCAACAACCACTACTACAAATGGGCTTTGCTCATAGGGGATGTTACTCTTGTTTACAAAAACATTAGAATTAGCGTTTCAGTATTTTGATTCAAAATGGGATTGCCGAGCCGATAACGCAGAACGTATTAATGCAGGAGAATATTTATCATGCATTACTATCTACATGCCTAAACAATGGCGAAGTAGCTGCCTACTACAACTTAAGTTGTAGTATATTTAGAGACGGACGGAACTTAGGTTTGCAGCCTGCAATAACAATCGAAACTTCCCCTGAACTTTGTTATTTACACTACTAGCAACGGGAAATGTTAAGTAAATCCAATAATTAATTAATGAGAGCAAACCTGAACAACTACAACTCATGAAGGTTCTTTGATTCAGTACGTGGTCAGGAAGCATTGTTTCTTGAGCAGTTTATAGGAGCTGATGCAGTCACCATTCACGCTCAACCGCCAGGTTTATTCATATGCTAATTAAAGGTTTCTTTTTCGTAGAAGCTGAGATCGTCCCAGCAGAATCTCCCGACTCCTGATTCGACTCACGGCTGATACAACATAATAAATAAATTAGTTCGATTAAAAATAATGGGCTGTGTTTTACTTCACCAACTTTGTTTCATTATTTTACAACGATTCTGCTCTGCATGCCATATTAAAATTTACGAAATTACGAAACACAACGGAGGAGAAATTAAAAAAAAAAAAAAACTTTATTGAAAAATAAATGATACCATTGACATTATGACTAAGATATACACTACTGGTATAGATCTGCCAGGCCTAAGATATATAGGGGTAGATGCACGAGCAGGAGAGGGAGGTGGCTCAGAGTATCTATCAACTTAACTTGGTTCTTTACCATAACTCAATATGATCGGACTGTATAGGACATCAATCTAAGTTTTGAGCCAATTAAAAAAAAATCAATATGACAATAATGTATAGCATAATAATACTTTACTGCATACCTTCAGTCTGAACAAATCCATATAACAGAATACCATTTATCACCATATAGTTTTTTTAGTCGTACTTTCCCCGTACCATATTAGTTTATAGGTCTGAAAATTTGTATGTGAATTGGATTGGTGTTAGGAGTATTTTGGGGGTCTCAGATTGATTCCCCCACTTCCTCCGGGTTTTCCGATTTTTTAAATCATTTGCGCACCCTTAATACCCCTCCAAATTGAGTAAGGGGGCTCAAAACCAAAATATCTGATGTATATATATATATATATATATATATATATATATATATATATATATATATATATATATTTACTTTCCTAACCTATATACGAAGTACATAGTAAGGGGAAGTATTGACATCGTGAAAATTTTAGAATTCGAAAATTCGAAATCTGTGTTTGTGTGTCCGTGTGTTTGTGAACAGTCTAGCTCAAAAACGGAAAGCTATATGATACTCAAATTTCGTATTTAAGGTTGGCACATGCATGTGATGTTACAGCAACATTTTCGTCAAAATCGACTAACTGGAAGTGCCACTTTATATAATCGATTTTACACATTTTTACAATTTTCTCGAAAACGGCTCTAACGATTTTGATGAAACTGGCCTAAATTATTCTTTATAAAGACCTTTAACTTTTCATTATACCCAGTAAATCACCGAAGAATTGCAGGGAAAAAAGTTATGATGAAAAGTATACTTTATTTGGGCATAATTTAAAAAGTATGCAGTTTACGGTAAATTATCTATAGAATTAAATAAAAGATAATTAAATCATCTAAAAAACAAAAAAAAATCATCAAAATCGGACCAGTATTAGCAATGATACAACGCATCGGACTAACCGGAATTAGCTATTATATCATAGATTTTACACTTTTTTACATTTTTCTCGAAAACGGCTCTAACGATTTTGATGAAACTTGCCTAAATTATTCATCATGAAGACCTTTAACTTTTCATTCATTAGTAAATCACCGAGGAATTGCAGGGAAAAAAGTTATGATGAAAAGAATATTTTATTTGGACAAAGCTTAAAAAGTATGCATTTTACGGTAAATTATCTATAGAATTTTATGAAAGGTAATTAAATCATCTAAAAACAAAAAAATAATCATCAAAATCGTACCAATAATAGCAAAGATACAGCGCATCGGACCAACCGGAAATGGTAATTATATCATGGATTTTACACTTTTTTTACATTTTTCTCGAAAACGGCTCTGACGATTTTGATGAAACTTGCCTAATATCTTCGCTTTAAAGGCCTTTAACTTTTCATGTAAGCAGTATAACAACGAAAAAATGCAGGATAAAAAGTTATGATGAAAATAATATTTTATTTGCGCAAAATCAAAATCGGACCAGCATTAGCAAAGATACAGCTCATCGGACTAACCGGAATTAGTTATTATCATATATCATGGATTTTGCACTTTTTAACAATTTTCTCATAAACGGCTCCAACGATTTTGATGAAACTGGCCTAATGTCTTCACCTTAAAGGCCTTTAACTATTCATGTATTTAGTACATCAACGAAAAAGTTCAGGGAAAAATGTTATGACGAAAAGAATATTTTATTTGCGCTTAACTTAAAAAGGATGCGATTTATATTAAATTATGTATAGAATTGTATGAAAGGTTATTAAATTATCTAAAAAAAAAAAAAAAAAAAAAAAAATCATCAAAATCGGACCACTATTAGCAAAGATAGTGTATTTTATGAGGAGCACAAGACCCTAAATGGATAATCGAGCGCCTCCGAAAGTAGAAGGATGCGACCGAACCTCCTCCCACCAATCCGCCAATATGTTGTAAAAAGTATGCTCTGTAATAAAGTAATTTAAGAATACAAAAGCGGAAATTAACTTAATTTCTACTTTCACATTATTTAATGGAATGAAAATGTTTCTATGGAAACTAAACCGAAACTTTTAAAATATATTTGCATCATGACAAAGTTAAAATATACAGATATTATACAGAATTCTTGTACTAAAATTCTTTAAAAAACTGTTTTATTGTACTTAAGTGGGAGAAGATGTGAGGAAGTGAATGCTGCTTTATTTATTTTAAGCAATGCTTATATGAATTCTTTAAAATATAATCGAAAAGATAATTATTATAGGACGGTAAGGTAAAGTTGTGCGATGAGCGCACCGCACCAGATTTGTTTTCCTCCCGCTACATTTGAGCACCTCCAGCGGCCTCGTTTGGGTCAAATTAGCTGAAATTCGGTATGTAGGACTTTCTGTATCGAAGGTCAGCGGAGCGGCCACATAATAAAAGTACGGATAAATTTCGGTATGCTAGGGAACTGACATAAGACATAAGAATGTGGGTCACAAATTTTTTCTTACTCCACCGTTTAATGTGGAAATACGACTTTAGTGACAGAGTTCTACTGCTCACGGATTTTTTTTTTTTGGCAATATATAATTATAATTAATAAATATCTATCATAAACAAGCAACAATGAATTTGTTGATTTTGTTGAGGAAATTTGTTAATTTTTATTTTCATGGCATATAACTGATTGAAGTTCGATAATGATAAATTCAACATAATTAAAATTAAAAAAAAACGATCGATACTTATTAGGATAACATAGCATAATATTTCACATATTCAAATGTGATATAGTATTCTTTATTTTTGCTTGGCATGCACTGCCGAAAAGTTGTAAAATAATACAAATAAAGTTGGCGAAGAAAAATACAAAATGGAATAAATAATCTGCCACAGTCGGACTCCAACCCGTTTTGGCAGTTAGGAGTCCAATGAATGAAAACAAAATTATAGTTGGAAAAATATTTAAAGACCAACATATTGTGTAAGTCTCTCAAATAGCTGTACATAACTAACTAGTCTACTGATAATACTTGTTGAACATTGTTGGATCGGTATACTGTCTATATTTGGTTATTTTTTTTGTAGACTGCTGGTGTGAGATGTGTTATTACTTGTTTGTAAGTATATTTTTACCTGCCCTCATGATGCCTAAATTGGCTGGACGTTGAATGATTAGTTGTGTATTGCAATTTAATAAAATTCATAAACAAAATTTTTCCGAATATATAAAATGTAGAGTCTTTCCCAGTGACTAATTTGTTTCTTCAGATCTATGAATCAGTGTACGACTAATCTCATTCATATAGATCTAGATATTTTTTATATTAGATTACGATAAACATTAAATGTTTTTAGTACAAAAATATTCTTTTCATTCAAAAATAATTCGGTTATAAAAAGGAAAAATATATGAACCGAAAGAATATAATAGGTACCTTTTACGGTTTGGATGATAGAACGGAACTTAAATAATTGATTCCTGACCCATTTAAGGACCTCGAGAAGTTCTTCCATAGCGGAATATTTGCACAAGTGGAAGCTTTTGTCCACAGTGAAATTTCATCATGAATAAGAATTGAAATGGGGAAATAAATTAGAATCCGTATTTTTCGGAAATGTAAAGTTTCAGAAGATTTTCTATTGTCGCGAGCATACATCTTCGTATTCAAGAGGGTATTAAATACGCATCGTTTATGACTGACTTCCAAATCAAGATCAGTACCATCAGTAGGCCTATACCACAAGTTAGTTTAGGTTTTACTTAATATTCTAATATTATCCTACAGGTTAGTTATCATTCAATTAATTATAGTAGAACCTGGCTTTAGACTTTTACTCAACTTCCGACATAACCTTTTTGATTTAAATAATGTCTGTCAGTTTTTCGTTGATTTATTGTTATAAATAGTTACTTTTTATTGTCATAACAACAGCATACACAAATAAAAGTTGCTCCCAGTAGGTGGTTTTACCCGCGTTAACTTTGGATTAACCCATAAAAATCAAAATTACTTAAAAAATAATAACAAATAACCTGTTGTCTCATTTATACAAAGACAATTACCAGGAATAGGGTAAAAAAAGATAATCAATTTTAATAAAGGTCAATAATTATTTAGTTTTATTTAAAACAGTTTTCTCCTTATTCTCCAATTTTATTGACGAAAGAACATTATCACACAAAAAATGCACACTTATTAAAATGTTTCTGCCATTGGTATGAAGTCATGATAAAGATCCTTACGCAAGTTGGAATAGGGCTGGCATTTCATCACACGTTATCTCCAAAAAGGTAAATTTTTGGGCTTTAAAACTTAGAGCCGAGTCTTGATGTCCAATTCGAAATCTTTAAAACCTAACCTGTCCCGTCTCGATCCACTGACTTACCACCGCCGGATTTTTAAAACCATCTAAATTTTCCAATCACTTTTTTAATGTTGTAGTAAACATTTAAGAATCGAAATTGGTAATCGCCACTTCTCCATGAAATTCCGGTTTATTTTGACACCTTTCTTGTCAAAATCCCTCGCTCCTGAGAGCTGGAAAAGGGATCTACACTTCCATATTAATATGTATTGTGTTTTCACCCGCATTAGTTTTGGATTAATCACTAAAATACAAAAGGACATTTAAAATAATCAATAGTCAACTTGTATCAACGGGTATGAAGTTGTCTTGACAACGAATCGTATCCGTTGTAGGTCCCATACGTTATCTTGCATCATCGCTCTTGAGAGGCGGAAAAGGGATATATACTACCTTAATAATAAATAGTGTCTAGCATACCCGTGCGAGGTCATCCATTGTAAAATAAATTTCTATATAATTATCTGTCTATTGTGATATCTAACCTTCTTCTCCCTATTACATTCGAAGTACTCATATAAGCGAAATTAGGACAACGTATTTATAATAAGCAATATAATATTATCAAGAAAGTATATTTAACACACACGCCTGGTGAAGGTGTATAGTTTATAATGATTATGATATTTAACACACACACATGGTGAAGCTGTATAGTTTATAATGATTATGTTCAAATAGCAGTTGTTTACGTGATAAGGAATTAGATTGCCCCATTGGAAAATACCCCTTCAGTTTAACTGTCTAGCAATAAAACTCAGCTATACCATTTTCTGTTAAGCGTATTCATATTTAACAGTGTTTCAGGGTTAGATATAGGAAAGAGTATCTTTTCTCCTCTATCATTTGTACAAACCTAAAAACCTTTTAGCACAGAAAAACAGACATTTTCAAGGAACAGGATGAAAGCTACAATAATTTTTTTTAAAAGACAATAATGTTTTATTTATACAAGTTTCACTTATACAATTTTCACACTTTTTTTCTCCCTTACTCTCAGATTTTATTAACAATAATCGTAATTGTAATAAGAATTACAATACATGTGAGTTCGAATCCCGGTACCGGCATTAATTTAATTTAATTTAATTAATAATTCAACCAAATTATCACCCCTCTCCCCGGGTATGTGAGGCCGTCAGACTACTGGAGGCAACTCAGATAGGCCGGCCTTAGAAGTGATGACCCTACCCCGTGTACCTAAATTTTGAATTGAAGTGTGGTTTTCCAGGACGTCAAATAGCCAACCGGAGGTTTGGAGTCCCCCAAAGGGACCGGTTGACGAGCTGCACCATAGAAACCATGCACCATGCACAATGGTTCGTAGCAACGTGAAGTTGGGTGACCCTCTCCGCTGTCTGTTCTTCCGCAGGCAATACGTGTCTATATGAATACAACATAGCGCGGCCAAAGATCTCCATGGTCTATAGTGCCAACCGAAAAAGACAAAATATATATATATATATATATATATATATATATATATATATATATATATATACATATATATATATATATATATATATATATATATATATATATATGTAATACGATGAACAATAACGATGTATAATATACAAGATATACAATAATTCCTTACATTACCCGAGGTCATTAGTATTAAAATGTCCGCTGTGTGCAGGGGTGCTTTCTAGCTTTGGCCTCCACTAATTTGCAGAGAATGGGGAGGACTATTATGTTGGTTTAGGAATAAGGTGAAATGGGTTTCGACTGCAGAATCCAGACTTCTTTCCTCGGCAAGTACGTCGATCAACCACAGAGCCTTGTTACTTCCCAGGCCAGGGTAGTGGGGCGATGTCTCTGAATAGAGAGTTGGCTCACGCCTTCAGCCCATCAAAGAATTTGATGTCCCTTCGGCTTATATATTCCGGCACTGACGTTAGCTGGAGCTCCTCATAGATGGTGGCGTTTCTCTCTCGTTGGAGTGAGTTCCCCCTGGCAATCCGCTGAAGAACAGAGTTCTGAAAGCTCTGCTGTTTTAAGGTGGTCTTATACATGTGCCGAAGCAGCGATTCACCATAGAGCATAGTTGGTTTTATAATGGCTTTGTAAATTTGCAGCTTCAGCCGAAGTGAGAGATTTGGTGACGTGAGCAGATAGTAAAAGCGACTTTAGCATAGTAAAAGCGACTTTAGCCGGGCAAATTTAATTTTCTCCCTGACGTGCCTGGAGAAGGTGAGGTTCTGACTAAAGTTACGCCAATTTAGAGAATAGAGTTAGAGAGAGGCCAGTCTGCTGTTTCCATCTTGAATGTCTTGGGCAGTGGCTTCTTCCCTTTCTGAAACGACATCACGATGGCGTCCATCTTCGACGGATTCACCCTGATGCCGTTTAGTCATGGATCTTCCACTATGGCCGCCGATACTGCCTGTGGCTTCTCGAGGGCCCTGCTGGCTTTGACACCTAATATTGTCGCTTAATATAGAAAAATCATTTGGAGTTAGGGCTTTTTAACATATCAGGGCAGTTGCTTCAACGGGCATGGGAGTTGCCATAGGGCTCATTTGGCCTTATAATGTGCGTTAGCTCAAAATCGGTGGGCTTTAAAATGAAGCGTCCGATGCGTTCCGTTAGAACTTCTTTCGGATCTTGATGTCCAAAACTAAACTTCGCTTTTTTTTTTTCAACACCTAGGTCTCCTGAGACCCACTAATGGGATTTATACTACTGTATTAGTGTATATCGAGATAATTGTTATTTTTACCAGATATCTAACTTTCGACTATATGATATCATTCAATTAGTCTGAAAAAATTAACTGTTTCCATAATAATGTACTTCAAACTTTGCATTCAACACATGCTCTGCAAAAAAAAAAAAAATATGTAAATTATAATTTTTTACTAATACCCATTTTATTTCCTATTTAAAACAAAATTAAAATTGTTAAGTTAAATTAAAATTGTTTACACGGGATCTAAACTATGCTTTTTGAAAAATAAATGATTATTGTTTATTTATTTATGCTAAAAATACAACGATTCAAAATAATTAAACCTTTTACATGTTTAATCTTTTATAGTTATCTATATTATACCAATGTTATCGAAACAAAAATCAGTAGTGATAGAACTGCAAAAGGATGTGATTTTATTTTTCAAAAATAACCATTTCATGATTATTTTATATAATTTTCATTTCGCAAGTAATAATTGTAAGAGAGATTTTTTAATGTAAATTAAAAAAAAGAAAAATCGAGTTGGAGAGTTGAATTTGCAAATGAACCTGGGCTCGTAGTGGTGTCAGCATCTAACACATATTAGCATCCCTTTCAAACGTATGCATCTTTATTAGGAATCCAGTGGGTTCTTTTTAAAATTATTTTTTTCATTCTCCAATAATTAGAATTTTTAAAACATTTTTATCTAATTAAAAAATCTGGTGCAGTGCTTGCATCACGTAACTTTTACTTACCATCACTTAATAATCAGCGGAAAGTATGCTATAATAATAACGAGAATAATAAGCATGAAGTTAAAAGAGTTGAACAATGCGTATTGTTGAGAACACGATGTTGGATTTACAATCAAGCATAAAATGCATACTTTTCTGCTTATGCGCAAATAAAATTTTCTTTTCGTCTTAACTTTTTTCCTTGCATTTCCTCGTTAATGTGTTACATGTACGGATAGTTTCATGCTAAAATTATCACCACGGCTACCTTAATGTTACGTTATAACCTCCTTCCACTATCTCAAATCCATATATCAAAGGTATGAAACTATCCATACAAGTAGCACATCACCGAGAAAATGCTAGGAAAAAAGTTAAGACGAAAAGAAAATTTTATTTGCGCATAACTGAATAGCTTTGTACTAAAAATCGTTTTCTCTAAATATAAAAAAAAAAAAAAAAAATCATTACCCAATTTTAACCTTATTTATTTACCTATTCATTTTTTATTTAAACTTGAAAATTTTTCACAATCAAATGGGGAGATGAATTACTTAACCTTCAAAGTTGATATATTTTGAAGGAAGGAAATTCGCCGATTTTAATGAGCACAGCGAATCAAAACATAAATTTTGTATGCACATAAATTATGTTTTTTTGCGATATTCTTTTGCCTTTCGAATTGAATGAAGTTTGATTGTTTTGTCGGTTTGAAATATATTATCAATCCGTGCATATGCAGTGTGTTTTTCAACAATTCATTTAACAAATATTCAACAAAAGAAAGAAGACAAATGAAAATGGCCGCAATTAGATGATTATCTTTTTTTTTTATATTTCCTTTAAATTGAAAAAAACAACATTGAAATTGTTTACTTAAAATAGAATATGATTATTCTTTTTTGTAAAAACTGTAATTAAATCTCCAAATAAAGCTTTATTAATAAAGCTTTATTACAAAGAATTTTCAAAAAATTGGTAGAGCTATTTTAAAGTAATGACGTGGAAGGTAATGTGGTACATTATCTCTAACTTGTTTTACCATACTTGAATTGAAGCTATTTTGGCATGCAAATATTGCTAATAATGTTGTTTTGCTTAATTTATTTATAAGATGAAATAAATTTAAATTATTAGATTATTAAACTAATGGACATAAAAGGGGAGAGAGCAATAAAAAAAATCAATTGTGCACAACGAATTTTCTCACCTTCGTTATTTTCTCTACATTAAAACAAAAGCAGTATTAAAATCCAAAACCTTTTGTAAAATGATACATAATCTCAAACTACCTTTTACATTTCATCTAGTATCAGGAAAATGCACCTAAACCAGAAAGGAAGCTAATGGTGAATTTTGAGACCCATAAGGGCGTCCTCTTTGATTATGGTTTTGTGAAAATATATAAAATAATTACTTTATCATTTGGTAACTCTAGTTAAATATTATTTTTTAATTAGTGTATTCCTATCAAGAGTGATAATACTTTGAACAGCTAATTTTAGGGCTTGGGGCAGGGAAAGGTAGAATACGTTTGGGGTATTCTGCCTTGAATTTCTTCAAAGAGAAATACTTTCAATGTGATTTATTGTATGCAGAAAAGATATCTGCTCAAAATCAAAACGATTGTACTTAAAGTTTTACAACATACCGCCACAATTGGCAGAAACTTTCATTGGGCACAAAATTTAAAATTATATGAGGATCTCACAAATTATATTTTTGACAATTAGTTTATAATTAGTTTATATAACTGAAATATATTGTCAGGAGTAGGGGTGCATACCATCCACCGGATAATGTTTAATTAATATTCACCAGGACTATGCCAGAGCAGAACACGGTAACCCCTAGACCACAAGAAGTTTACTGTACATCCCGAAACATCAGTTAATCCAACCGATTTAAAATATAATAATGCTGGAATATTTAGATGTAAACTAGGATCTGCAAATCTAATCGTTGAGGCTACAACGAATATATATTAATAATTTTAACAATTACAAGAATAATGTATTAAAATGATTTATTGAACATCCCATTCTTCATTGTTACCAAGCATGACGTGCCTAAATACAGTATATCTATTAACAATGATCAACACACAAACAGAATGTTGTAACCTTCGTTACAAGAGCGTCAATTAAAAATTTAACAAGTTATGGTATATTTTTACACGTTACATCACATTACACATAAATACCTGATGGTATTTTCGAAGTCACATTTCTGAACTCACAAATGAAAACATTTTTGAAAACAAAAAATAAACATATTACTGACATAAATATTATCGGTGGCATCCATGAGGTAACTTTTTTCGCTATCAAAATCTTCAAACCAAAATATTCGATTCTCAGTGATGTTTACATTAAGGGAAAAAATGTCGAATTTACGATGTGTCAGATCACCAATCAAGCACCAACCAAGCAGTTACAGTGCATTAAGGAGAAAGAATAAAATAGCTGGCATAAAACAATTTTCACTTACCACACTATATTAATGATCTATTTTATGAAATAATATTAAAGAGCTCCATAATCACTAATTTAAATATCAGCAGCATGCACTTCTTCACAACTTCTCTCACAAAAGTATTGTACAATCAAATAGTTAGTTAATAACAATTGCAGTACGAAAATTCTGTGCATCGGTGTCGTTTTTTGAAAAAGCTCCTAAAATTCGAAATCCAGGTTTCAACTTATTGTGGAACGTACACAACACCTCTATCGATTCCCGCTCACCATATATCGAAAATAAATTGAAGATGATCTAAAAATCTACTATTGATGAAGCAAGAACCAAATACTAACGACTCTCAATCGTCACTCTGGCAAGAAGTCTTAAAAATATTTTGTAATATATAAAGGTTCTGCCACATTAAAAATCTCCTACTATATACAATAAGAATACAATTTAAAAAAAAAAAAAATATATATATATATATATATATATTGTTATGTGGGTATGAATTGTTTCATTTGTTTCTTGCTTTTCGATTTTGAGTCAAACACTGGAAATTAATTGTCTTCAGGATTAGAAAAACGTTTAACCCAATAGTACTTGTTTATCAACTTGTTTAACGATAAAATCAATTGCCATTTGAAATTCAAGTTCAACAAAGAAGTAGATATTGGATTCATGTTCTGCAAAGTGAAGTGACTGTGAATAAGTTTCTCTCGTCACGCAGAATATACAGCGTTCTATAGTGAAACAGAAACCTCAGGTTGATTAAATGATGGAAAATACTAGGGGCTTTCAGATTGGAGTATATGCTTGTAATTTATAATTGGAGAGATTGCTGGTGAAGGGTCAATAGGAACAATCAATATCTCTCATTGCTTTAGTGTCTTTCAGCTATTATGAGAAAATTTCATCATCTCTAATCAATTAACAGTGTTCATTAGTCATACTTTCTTCCAATATAATAGACTTTTGCACTGTAACGAAGGTATTAGGAGAGGTGTGGATTGTGCATTTTATATCCGTTTTGTTACCCTTAGAACATTGTGATATAAATGTGTATATACCATAAGAGAGTCAAACATGCTGAAACTTCGTCTGAAAATTTTATAGCTGTTTTATACGGGTTTTTCACCTGTTTTTTCGCGGTGTTTAAGGTTTTATGTATCTTTATAGCCCTTCCAATTGAATTAGAGAGTTGAAAATTTGTAAGTGAATTGATTTAATGTTAGAAAAGTGTCTTTTGGGAATATCAACCTTTTTCTTCCACCCCTCTATTTTGACATTTTAAATTTTGTATTTCAGCGAAAATACATTTGTCGTCACAAAAAAAAACTCCGTCGAGTTCTGCAGCTCACGTTGTTTTTTTTATATTTGTTTATGACCTGTACCCTACAGTGTCCTCGGCAACATCTTTGTCTTGAACTCTGCCAATTTTACTTTTAACAAGCTGTAATAGTTATTTGAAGTCGAATCTATGTTTTTTGGAAAATACGAATATTGATCTCACAATATCATTTGAAAATTATTATAGATCATAGGCGTCGGACCACGAAAACGGACTAGTAAATGTTCACTAATGATCCATTCGTTACAAATCCGGTTTAAATGAAGTTTCCGCTGTTCCAAATTTCCTTAAATCAATGAAAAATAAAATCGACATTATATTATTTATCAGCATCTAATTGACGATAATTAATAACAAAACATTTTCAACAGTTTCAAAAAATGACAACAGTTTCAAAAAAAAAGGAATTATATTTGGAATTGGAATTTAACCTTCCATTAGGCACGCCCAAATCCATGACACCGATAGTATGCCACCCTCATTTGCATCTAAATTCCATTCAAACAAAATTACCAATATACCTTCAGATTATAGCTTAGTTATGAGAGTTAAGAAAATAAAAATGGCATAATTAATAAAATATATATTATTGATTATTCCGGGATCGAATACACTTATTAAAAATAATAATTATATAAAAAGATTTAGTAATACTTATTTTTTTACACCTGACAAAGGAGTGTTTGAGCCTTAAGCTCGGACAAATCAGGAGTTTGGAAGAAATACCATTAAACGCATCTTTCATCAAGCTTGATAATCTATTTTCATTCCTCTGAATTCTATATATAATTTTCTCCTGATATGTTCTGGAAGGTTTCAATAGAATTTAGAAGAAAATACCAAAGGAAGTCACAACGTTGTAATAATTATAATTTGTTACTCGTTATATTTGAAGTAATAAAAACCAAAATGGTGGAAGAAGGCGGACTACTTTTTTATTTAATATTGCTAAGACTAACATCAATTTTATGTCTATAATCAACATTTTATTACCCGAAAAGACCTAACACAAAAACAAAAACATCCATATCCGATAGCATTAATAAAAAAAAAAAAAAAAAAAAAAAAAAAAAAAGAATTATCCAAACATTCATCATGAGCATAGTTCGTAAAGGGGTAATTTAAACAGTAAATAAATAAAATGTTAAACGTACGAAACAACTGCCACGAATGAAACCACTGATAAATATGAGCCTTGAAATTTTGCCAATTTCAGAGTTCCGATTTACGTTACAAAAAGTAGCGAGAGTTGGGGAAATTAATTCGATTACAGTCTAAAGCCAGTTATCAATCTTGAAGAATGAGAGTTTAATGGAATCTTTTACGATACTGATAGCAGTATAGGCTCGCTGTCTATTTAAAATATTAAATTTAATGAATATTTTGAAATATACCCAGATTAATGCTTATTGCTGCACACCATTTTCGTTTTCACAAATGACAGATACATATGAATGAAGCATATCTGAACGTTTCAATTCGTAAATTTGAAAAATCTATAAAATACACAGAAATAATGAAAAACATGAATAATTCATGAATACGTTATGAGTTATATTAACTCAGAGTTATTAACTGTTGAACGAAGAAAAAATCATGAAAAGTTGCTCGGTTTACTAAATGTGCAACTATGTCTTTCGTCGCTTTCACGGAATTACTAATTATATAACTGAAACATTTTCAACTCTTAGAAAACATGTAGAAGGGGTTGGTGAACGAATGGAGAGGGGATAAATGTGGAAGGGATGAATGTGGAAGACCAACCATTAGATGGATATTATGAAATATCCTCACGTGGCGCACTTTATACTCCAGCTCTTCCGCAGGAATGTTGAATATTTATGAAAATAGGTAAGATTTTAAAAAAAGAACGACTCTTGGTTTAGTTTTGATTGATGAAAAATCAAGAACAGGATTTGGATAGATAACAAAGTAATTGATAAAAGGATTATCAGGGCATGAACTCAAATCCGTCAGGAGCACACGCACTCTAAGGGAGTCATATCCCTAGAACACCGAGCCAGGATATCACCGGGGGAGATCGTCAGGATGATAAGGAAGTGGCGTGGGGAGGCCATTTAGTTCGTGCCCCCCTTCGTATCTTAACGGAGTAGGATGCCTGTATATCAGCCCCAGGTTATCAGTTGGGGCATTTGTATGGGATCCCCGCCTTGTTCCATTAACTAATTATTTAATTGAAAATTCAAAATATACAAATAAGTTGAAGTGAATAGGCGAAGAAGATAGAGTAATGTTAAAAACTGTGGAGTAATATTTAAAAAACATAACAAGTAATTGGCTTAAAGTTCAAGGACTCATTGTCAATATTATCTTATAATTCATTTAACTAACTGCACACAAATAAATGCAGCTGTTAAGACTATAATGTATTGTTTGTTTATTTACATGAAAATGAAAATAAACAAACGATCCCATTTGATTTTAATTTAATCGGGTAAGCATATATTTATTCTACACCTTGTTGAACAGCAGCGCTTGATGTAACTCAGACCACGTAGATGATAGGCGCCAGAGTAAACGCAGTCCCAACACAAATAAATTAATAGAGGTGCTGACAAAGACAATTATTTACCCTAAGACTCAATTAATTATTGCGTATCACGCTCGACAAATTCGTAGATTTATGAAGACCGGAAGACAAATTTTCCATAATCTGCGCCCGTTGAGGATAGATAGATGCCAGAGGCAATGAGAAATAAGATGAAGATAAAGCCCCCTTGAGGTTACTATCTAACGGGATGAGACAAATGCACTCGTGGTGTACGGTAGATAGCAGGTAATTCGTATAGCTTGAATATCTTACTCTGGTCCTCATTAACTTTTATTATTTCTAAATAAATGTGAGTAGAATTCAACAAAAAAACAACTTGAATTTCATCTAATTTTAAAAAAAAATTATAACCGTTACATATATTGTACTGGACATAATTTTGATGTATAACAACAAGGCTCTCTTCTTATCAGAACCCATCACATAAGACATCCAAATGATCCTTCGGTTAAATTTTTGTTCTTTTACTAATCACAACTTCTTTATTTATTTTAGATAAAGCTAATTGTAAAATATTTCGATTATATTATTTAATCAATTTTTCGCAGTTAATTTTTGTTTCATGTATTGTTACATTATGTCGCATTCCCCTAACTTTACAGGAGAGCAATGCCAGGAATAAAAGTGGACTTGGCGTTGTTTTGAAAGCTTATAGTTGAAGAGACAATGGAAGAAAGGTTAGGTGAATATGTTCATATCGTTCAGTAGAATAATATGGTTAAAAGAAACAGCCAGAAATGTGGATGGTCGGTTTGTTCGAAGTACCCATAGACTGAAGGAAGTAGGAGCTCCAAACTTTAAAACTTAATTTTATCGAAATCCATTACGGGTGACTCTCCCCCTTTCTTTCAAGGATTCTTCAATTGCTCAAGGATAATAATTCCCAAAGTGATCCTACCACAGGGGGTCGAATCCAACCTGCCAGTTGTCTATATCTACTCCAGAGGATCAAATCCGACGTATATGTATGACCACAAGAGTGGATCATATTTATATGATGATGTTTTAGCCTGCATTCAACATTTAAATGTCCTTTACACAGACTTTGAAACTAGGTTTGAAAATTTATTGACAATGGAAATACCATAGTGGATTACTAATACCTATACACTGGCGTAACTTGGATGGACTGAGTAATGTTGGGTAGTGCCACTCTCGGAGGATGCCAAAAACACTCTGAAAATATCAAAGGAAAGATTTAAATATTTAAACTTGTATACAATTATAATTATCTAAGACCTCAGAAACAATCAGCATATATGGAAGTATATCCGTGTATGAAATCCTTAAATTTAAATCCCACATCCATATTGCTTTGTCACTTAGTTAACAAATTCACAGTGGCCAGTAAATTCATTCCTCTACTTGTCGGTAGACAGCGATGGGTTTTCTTGTGGATTATGACTGTAAAGAATTTCTTATGTAATGGTGCAATTTAATATTTAATGACCTCACACACACACAATAACTATCCCAGGGTCTCATAATGTTGATATTGCTTCTGGGAGAGCGGATATTTGGTGGCGAAGGTAGCTCCTTCCTAACTGAATATGTCATCCTTCCTAGGGAAATAGCTTTGTGGTTCCTCTGCTTTGAAGGCCAATTACCATACTCTGCTTGTCCTTATGGGAAACTCTGCTTGGTAGCTGTTTCAAAATTCCCTTGTTGTGTCTTTTTAATGGTTCCACTTGGTTATTACCTTTAGCATTAATTTTCAAACATCATATTTTAAGGCACCTTGTTTATTCCTTTTTAAGCAAAAAAAAAAAAGGTGTCAACTCTAATTTTAACAATGACAATTTTGGAGGTCAGTTCAAAATATAATGTACCAGAATAGTGGTTTTTTAAAACAGTTGGACCAGCTACATGTTTATCGTTAAACAATAAACAGTAATGTTTCCGTAATGTTTATGTATATATTTATTTATTTATATAATGGTAGCTTTCGAACTGAAATCCATAATTGAACTTAATAAAATCATAACCGAGAGTAACATAAAAATACTTCATTTTCGATACAATATTTACCTACTTTCAATGAAATAACGCAGAAAAAATAAATATATATTAATTGACGTCCGCGTGATGGTATAGAAGGATCAATCTAATTAGGAATTGATAAATTATTTGCTGCTATCGTATCAAATATAGTATCTATAATTTTGTTCTTATTGAAAACTAGTTTCGAATGTTATGCATTCATCTTCAGTTCAAGACACAGCTAGTTCAGTGCGAGAACAAATCAATACAAACTTTTCGGTTTGATATAATCGACTTAAACCTTGAACTGAAGATGAATGTATAACATTCAAAACTAGTTTTTAATAAAAAAAAAATTATAGAAGTGGCAAATAATTTATCAATCCCTAATATATATGATAGGTGCAGAGCTCCGTCAACGAGGTATTTTCTCTAAAATACAAAATTGAATATTTCAAAATTGCATGTGTGCTAGAAAAAAGGTGATACCCCGGAAAGTCATTTTTCTTACACACAAAATTAATTCGCATGCAAATTTTCAATCCTTTAGCTAATTGTAAATTTTAAGTGGTTGAAGATGTGCGCCAAACTGTATTCGGTGAGAGAAAAATGGGGATGAGAGAAAAATGTCGAGATTTCTGAAATGCGCTTCTCTAACACCAACTCGATGAACATACAAATTTTCAAATATCTTATTCAATTTTGAGAGAATGTGAAGATACGCGAAACCTTAAAACTCGCAAAATTTCAGGTAAACATATCGAAATTTTAACTGATGATATTGTTCTGCCTACAAAACAAATCTACATACCGAATTTCTGCTCATTTGTTTCAATAGGGGTCGCTGGAATTGCTCAAATGCACCCCCATTTCTCTTCGATGACCTTTGATCCAGTGCAGTAGTCCATAAATGTTTTGGAAAATACAACTAAAATGAATTAACAATGATATAAACTCCAGTATTGTACTATTTTAATGCTCTAATGAATATATTCGGACTGCCATTCAGCATTCCAGAGCCCAGAGGATTTCAAATATCTTCGCTGACCCAGGTAAATCAGCTAAAGATTCACATTTCCAATGTTCAGAAGACTGAATAAAGCGCATTCAAACAATTACTGAGAGCTCATCTCCTAAAAATAGATTCATGATATGCAGCAAATTAACAGTTTAACTTCAGTAAAAAATGTATAAACTCAGATAAAGGTGCATATGGCATAAGTTTATAACATGAGAGATGTGACTTTAAAATCATATTTTTTTTCTCTGAAATTAAAGGATTCCAACTTCGCTAATGAATTAACAACCGATACATCAACCAAAAAAAAAAAGAAAGAAAAATACATCAACAGCTGTTAAAATCAAGAGATAATAAACTGATATTCTTTAGTACAAAAAAATAGAAGCACAGAAGAGAGGACCACTTGTAGATAAATTAGAAAATTAGGGCCGCTCATGTAAACAGAATAAGGATTTATGTCTCATTTTACTACGCTTCGAGGCGGAGTTTGAAATGGAACCAACTTGTAATCTCGAACATTCTAGAAAAAAAATAAAATACTGTCCAAGCCCGGTTTTGGAAATAATTGTTTTTTCAAACTATTTTTCTTATCCCTATTCCGGTACGTTTTGGAAAAAAATAACTGCACCGTCGGATACCTTGTGTTTTTACATATAAATCAATATTTGTCTCGATTACGGTTAACTTTGGAAATAATGAATAAAAGTGAACTGTTACCGATTTTTTTGGAAATGAGCGACTCAAATATTACTTTTTTAAAGGAATTTTATGTTAAGAAAATCAAAATAGGTTAATCATCGCTATTTTTTAGGATGAATTTTTAGAAAATGCTGCTCAAAGTCATAAAATATGAATACCCCATTAAATTATTTTATTATCCTTCAGTTGAAGGCTCAGCAGAGCCAGAGGATGACCAATAGTCCACCACCACCTGTTGCAACTCAGATATTGGTTCTAGCTATCAACATGTCTCCAAGATAATTGTCAAACAGCTGAAAGCTTATCTATTCAACTCTATCAGTATTATTCGTATTATGTATAGCTTCAAGTCCCTGGTAGAAGATGAATTATGTACGAGGCAATATATTGAGGGTTTATTCTTTACTAGTATATTTAAAAACTTTTGTCCAATGACAATTGTAATCAAAATATTAATTTTTGATAAAAAAAAAATATCCTTCCCATGTTGATTATTGTGTTAGTGATCAAAATTGTTGTTTCCTCAGCGGAGTGGAGTTGGGAAGCTGCATTTGTAAGAATTATATATTCATCGAATCCTTAGTCAAAGTTCAATATATTCGTATCAGCATGATTTTATGTAAGTGCCACAGGCCGCTACTAGATTGGATTTTTGATTTGCTATTAGAAACATTTTAAAGTTTTATTGACTTTACGAGGGAATATAGTTATCATTGAAATCCAAAAGCATAATGAAACAACATTATTTTATAAATTATGGGAGAGAAAAAAAATTAGCAAATCATTTTCCCTGGAGTAGGCAAGTTATTCCTTGGAAATCGAGGCGTGTGAGTTACACGTGTACCCCACAAAATAAAAATAATGTTTAACTATATTTTCTCCGGATTATAACAAATTAATTGTTTGTATTAAGGAATGCATATAAAGTAAAACAAACTATTAAAATTTTTTTATCAATTTAAAATTTACAATAAAGCAGTTGACATTAGATATTCGACTAATCCGTTAATTCCTGTTTTTCTCCAAGCTTATTCCATTTTAGCCAGACATTAGCTTCAGTACTACAAATAATGTTAGTACTTGACATTGATAAAAATAAATAATACGTATGACAATATAGTTTGAACTAAAAGAAATATAACCATTAATTGTTAAATGACTAATTATTAGATTAAATTATATAAAGAACGTTGTAAAATTGATGAGAAAAATCATAGTTATTCATGTTTTTATAATATTTTAATAATATAAAATTAAATGAAATATTCAACTCATAAGGACATTTCTTCGTCAGAATAGATCTTATTATATTTTTTTTCTGTAAATAATTTTCACTTATTGAGATGGGTGTAGTTTTTATCTTGGGACTACGTTGGATAGATTTTTTCTGAAGTCTACACTGAATTATTGTTTATTTATGTTCATAACAAATACTTAAGAAACCACAAATACAAGAATTCTTGACCATATAGAATTATTAATAAATGATTTATTTGAATAAAAGCGTTGGGGGAAAGTTTGTGTCAAAATAGTTTTACGGATCCCAGTTTAAGAACCTTTGGTCTACGGGATTGTAAATATTAATGGTTGTGGAATACGATTTTATAACGAAATCAGATTGAATAATGATTAGAATATAATTCTCATTAAATTTACTATCACATATCGAAACTTGTTATTAATTATTGCTAAATATTGTTTTAGAGAGTGACAATAAACAAGAAGGAGAATAGAGTGCGGACAGGACAAAGCTTCACCATCACCTGTACAGCCCAAGGGTCATCAGGCATGTTCTTCAATTGGTACAAGGATGGGGTTCCGGTCAACACCTCCATAGCCACCAGGTAACTTTCTGTTACTTTTTAGATTTATTATTATATAATTAATATTAATAATATGGAAGTCCTAAACCATGTGCAACCTTTTTTTTATTAATAAACCTTATGATCAAAACATTGGAATCGATGGTGAGAGGGATGATTTAACTTGGGATTATCTTATATTATATAAACTATTCAACAACAATGTCATAAGTCTTGCTGGAATCGTAGGCAACGAACTACATACTGGAAGTATCCCATGGTTCCAGGCAGAGGCCCTGCCGTCAAAAACGTATGTAGGACCAAAACAGGGAATACCAGACTGTAAAATCATGTATGGTTATTGTATAATTGTTACAACTATAGAGTATTCTTATCAAGTAAATTATTAGTTAAATTCTTATTCAATAATAAGTTTAATTATATATTCATTGACATTTTATAATATAATTATAGTCATATTCCATACCTCATTTAATTCTGCTGTAGATTCACTGTTTTTCTCCAAAAAAATAAATATTCCTTATATAAAGAGATATATGAGTTACTAATATTTCGTCGACAAAGAAAGGAATTAGGTTATTATGAATAAAATTTAGTTAAAAGTTAAGAGGAGCTGTTAGGAAAAATATAGGTACAACAGAAAATAATTGTTTCTTATTTTAAATCAAAATTTGTGTAAAATGCTTAGTTACCTGACTTTATTAGAGAAGAATTTAGGAGTTCATAGATTATTATATAATAGTGGCACTTTTTTTACAGTAGTCATGATTCAAAATAATTTCGGATTAAGTAAGTTACTTTATTAAGTATGTAACATATTTCTCTAAATTTTAAGAAGTCCGTAAGGAACATTGTTCAAGAAAGTTTATAATATTACCATGGTAATTCGTTTCAAAAACATGAAAATTATATAACCTAATTTTATCTTGAATTTTGTAGGTGACACCTTCAATTAAAATAGTTCGTATAATGAAACACTATTAGACAACTGAAGATTCTTAACATTAACAATTATTCAAAATAAAGCAGAACTATTGAAGAATTCGAAATTGCTTTGATAGCATTCCCATTCAACAAATGAATGTATGTATATGCTTGAAAGATGAGATGTTTCGTTTTTCAGTCAGCAGTGCTCATGTAAACGAAGCTAATTTTTTCCTACCCTTCGTTTTTTCCTATATCCTAACGGAACGTGTCATAAAATTGTCACTACAAAGCGGGCTAGAAATCACGTATGGACATACTTCAGTTCCTCTAATATGCTTGTGTCCTTAATAGTGAAACTTCAACATTTATTTTATTGAGATCCTCTATAGGTATTTTGTATTTAAAACTTTTTATAGTTTTTATTTATTTTTATTTTTTATAGAATAAGAAAGGGAGCGGGGTAGCTCAGTGGGTAAGGCACTGCGGTACTAATCTCAAGGTCCCGGGTTCGAGACCGGCTGTGGCAGATAATTATTTATTCTGTATTCAGCCGTGGATCGACCCTGTGGGATCGGGAGACCCTCCTGGGGCTCACCCAGCCTCTATAAAGTGGGTACCCTTAATTAGGGGAAAAACCTGGCGGTTGAGCGTGATCTTGGCCTAATCACCTCCTTGCACAACCGTTGGCCTAGAAACAGTACGGTCCTTACCCCAAGTACTGAACCCAAGACCCTCATCGGGTTGTAGTGGTATAGAATAAGAAAACTATGATAGTTTTGGATAAATACAGTATAAGGGATAATCTTTATGAAGATGTTTTTTTTATATTTTCAGACTTGAAACTGAGATAGAACTTGGTAAAATTTTAAAACCGAACATTTTAAATGATTGTATAATATATATCTTTGAATATCTTCTTTATCTTCCTCTTTTATGCCATTAGCTAGCGTCGAGGATATCTTTAAATATATAAAACATTAAAAATATTTGTGGAATTATTGATTAAAAAAAAATTACCTACGGAAACAAATTACTCTTGCAGAATGATAAAATAAAAATAAATCGACGATTTCGAAATAAGTAAAAAGTACTCCGCATTTCAATGATAAAAATGGTTTCAAACAAATGCTCTGAAACTTTGCAGGAAGCTAGTATTTGCCATTTTGAATAAAAGTCTCCATGAGAACATTAAAATTCTGACAGTGTTGTTCACGAATTAACGTCATATTTTACCTATACCGGAATGGCAAGGCAACGGATACAATAACGTATTCAACGATGTAATTATTTCAATTCTTACACACTTGTGGACTGGTTCAGAACCATTGGTACACCCACCACATACGCGAAGGATATAAAAATAAATGTCGTTGTCCGATAGTAGAATTACTCATTTCATGAAGCGACCGACCGTTTCATGATATATAACACTGCCTACATTATGATGTGCCTTCAATGAATAGAAATCATCTGTCGCTATAGACAACTAGACGTACGGCAAATTCATGGTATGGCCAAACATAAAGATATCAGAAATTATAAGACTATAACAGAAATCTAAATATATTATAACAATTTTTATTGTTGTTATAAGTACAAAATCATTGTCGGTCGCATGTTGTGGATTATTCTACGATCGGGCAATGACAGAATGCATATCCCTTGCGTATGTGGGTATATTTTGCATTTTATATTGTCCATCCCTTTGTATCTGAGCCAGTCCATACATAAATAAGAATTGAAATAAATACATCGTTGAATACGTCATATTATACGATGCCCTATCATCCGGTATAGCTTAAATGAGACATTAATTCGCAAATAACTCAAAATCGTCTCATGGAATTGTTTTGTGCTTATGGAGCCTTTTGCTCAGAACGACAAAAAACAGCTCTTTGCAAAGTTTCAGGGAATTTGATTGCAACCATTTTTAAACTGAAATACTACGGGGTCCTTTAAATCATAACTTTACTTTGACTCTGTAGCTTGACTTTAACTTTGATCCTATATTTTTTAAATTAATTTCTAGACAAATTATTAGAATAGGATACATAAAAAAAAAGAACCAATCAGTATTAAATATATCAACGTTTTAGTAAATATAAACACAAATTACTTGTAACACAGTGATCTCTTCCAATATAAAATTATGGAAATCGTCCATCCATATCAAAATACACTCTCAACTCCAGGAAGAAGAAAAGAAAAGGAAAATAATTTGAATTAATCAGATTCAACATTTTTGTGCGATTTTCCGTTGAAACGTTTGAGAAGCAATAACAGTTCGAAGATTGGTTCAATTACCGGCTTTTTTTTCTTTAGTAACCCTTTCTCTGGGGATGATAAAGTTTCCTCCCTTTTCAGTTCGAAAGCCTTAAGTTAATTTTCACGTCTTCTCGAGATATTAAAAGTTTCTTTAGGGACTGTGAAAGTTAAGCGATCATCAGAGCCATTTGTCTGTTGTTTGTGAATCATTTACCAGCCTTTGCATTTCGATATTTTTCAGAAAACTGTCGACTTCTCACTCATGACTGTAATGGAGTCCAACGAAGAATATTGCAATGTAAAATATAAAAAAAATATATAAATTGCTTTCCATTGGCACCGTTAGTGCTTACAATTATGGACTGGGCCTGTAAAATGTAAAAGCTTCTTACTTTTAATAAAACAAACAAGAACAAAAAATTAAAGGGAACAGTGTGAATTGTATATTTACAGAGGCCAGTCGCTTGGCATCTTTCCCGTTTATATTTTTACAACTAGCGTAAAAAAAAAAAAAAAAAAAAAAACTTGGTTTGTTAATTCCTCGAACAATTAGAAAAGTGTTAATTGGTTGCTTTTCGTATGTGGATATATTTTTTTCGTAATAATTTTTTATCAGAGGGAAAAGTTTTATTGACTTCATTTTTTTTATTGACTGCGATTGTGCTTTTTTTTCAGGATGCTGTTAAAATTTTTTTACAAGTTTGTTATAATATTTTCTCTTTCTTTTTTTCAATCATTGTTTTATTAAATAGGCAGGTGTATAATATGAAATAAAAACTGAAATTAACTAAAAATAAT